>OY757924.1:75092820-75350320 GCA_963585895.1 Sepioteuthis lessoniana | reverse complement strand
AGCATCAAGGTGGATCCCACGCGCACGCGTTGACTTTCGAAAATTCTTTGGGCGCGTATTTTAGAGACCTCCTATTGGTCCTAAAAAACATTTTCAATTGCTTATCTTTTAAACATCTGCGTGGGCGTTTGTTGGAGATCTTTTGATCCGTTTTTTTCAAGAAAATTCTTTTGACAAGGAAATTGCATTATTTCCTATAGGTGTATGACAAATCTAAAAATAGACGAAGCAGAGACTAGAGCTGTAACAAAATATTTGCAAAAGAAAGTTATAACATCCAAAAAACCTGAGAGTACATGGTACAGATACTTTCTGATAAATCTTCTTCATATGTATTTGTGAAGAAGTGGACTGCAGTATTCAAACAGGACCGGAAGAGCATAGAATATGACCCTCAGGCAGGTCGTCCCGAAACCTCAACCACTGACAAACATGTTGATCCCATTCCCCGTATTGTTTTTGGTGATAGACTTCTTTCTGCCCACGAGATAGCTAAGTCCTTAGGCATTAGGTCAGGTTCAATCCATACTCTTTTAAATGGGATCACGGGGATGTACAAGCGCTCAGCAAGATGACAAAGTTTCTCAGATTGGTTCATATAGACCCCTCGGGTGGGGAATAAAACTTTAGCAGGGTGAATAGCATTTAGCTCCATAGGGTCGGAGGTAACTTACTAATTCTCACTTATATACTCTTTTGTAATAGAAGAAAAAAATCCATAGACCATATAGACTAGTTTTCAGATATCGTACACCTTGCACTGGACTTTTCAAAGAAGTCTATATTACTGGTAGGTGATAAAATCGTGGCTGGATGAATGAAGCAATTGATTTAATCTAGAAAGAAATTAGCTTACCAGGGTTATAGACTAATTTGGTCCTGATTAGGATGAACTTTAAGAACTATAAATTGATAGAAAAAAAATTCCGATTTCAGTCCGACTTCTCTTACAGACCTGTTATTTCGTTGGACAAGAACAATATAGAAACGATCATCAATTCTCAGATGCGAACAGTTTTATTTCTTCGACTTGTCAACGTGACACCATTAAAATGTCAATAAAACATAACACATTATGTAAACGTGTCTTTGGCATTCATTTAAGATCTTCCAATCACAAAATCAAGTTTTTTTTTTTTATTGCGTTAAGCTCCTTCATTTGTTTCTTCTTCTTCTTGATGGAATTATAACGATGACAATTTGGCTGCCACATTCATTGCGGAAATAAAGAGATTGATTAAATTGCGCATGCGCTGAAATCGATATATAAAAAGCTAATATTAAATTAATTGCCATTTTCTGCGACGTTTTTAATTGTCCTGAGCTTCAATCATGGCGTCCGTCTTTCTTCTTTTCCGTGTGCGTCATTTGAATGATACAATACAAAGTGAATTCCATTTGAACAAAATAACTTTGTTGAGATTCGTCTTTATTCGATAACTGTGTAAGCGGGGCTAAAACAGCAACTCTGTTTCATTTATAACGCCATATTCATTGGTTTCTTTTATTTTTTTTTTTACCTCATCGCCATTTTTTCTATGCTTGTCAGTGTTTTGTTTTGGGTTTTTTTTTTCAATCATGTCCTCACTTTTTTCGCCAACGATCTTGTTCACGTATCATTCATATCTCATCTACCTTTAAAATTTTCCTTCATTTTTACTTCAATTTTCACTTATTAATTAATATTTATGGCACGTCAAACGATTAAGGATTATTTTATGTTTAGAGGTTTAGGAATCGTGTTTATTGAAGGTTTATATAGACATTTTTTTTTATCAAGATGTCCCTTAAGATATTTTAATGTGTTTATTTATTATTTTCTTCTATTTATTTATTTTTATTTATTTTCTATCTTATTTATTTATTTATTCTACTTTATTATTTATTTATTCATTTATTTTGCCCTCTGTCTTATCGAATACAATTAATTTTAAACAGATATTTGAACCATTGATGAGACGCTGACAAGTACAACCACGCTAGGTTCGGCTGGACCTGGGAGTGTTACTTATTGACCCTTGACCGAGCTGTCAATCAGAGGTTCTCTGCACAAGACGTGAAAATAAGCGGAAGCAGTCACGTGGTTGAGCGGAAATCTGTGGGTATAATGAAATGATTTAGGCAGATGCCCACGTGAGATACTGGCTGCTTGAGTCTCTGTCTTGGAGTCTCAGCATGTAACCAGAAGAGATACGATCAGTCATGAAAGAGCTAGCGAGTAGCTGGGCGCCCCGCTGGGGTAGCGTCCTACAGAGCGGCCTACAGTGGTCCCCGTTTGAGTACCTCTGCGGCCGAGACACAGAAGTGGGGCCTTGAAGAAGACACGGCGTGATATGGACAAGAGAAGAAGTCGCTCTCGATCATATCGAAATCAGACCTGACTGATAAAATGAAACTCAGTTTCTTCCAGGCAGCGGTCGTATCGATACTGCTATATGGATGCACTACTTGGACGCTAACTAAACGGCTGAAGAAGCTAGACGGCAATTACACCAGAATGTTGCGAGCAATATTGAACAAGTCCTGGCGGCAACACCCCACAAGGCACCAACTCTACGGCCACCTGCCTCCCATCACGAAAACCATCCAAGTTAGACGAACCAGACACGCACGACACTGCTGGAGAAGCAAGGACGAGCTAACAAGTGACCTACTCCTATGGACCCACGCATATGGCCAAGGAAAAGCAGGACGACCAGCTCGAACATACATACAGCAGTTATTTGAGGATATGGGATGTAGCCCTGAAGACCTGCCAGAGGCGATGAACGATAGGGAGAAGTGGCGAGAGAGGGTCAGGGATATCCGTACTTGCAGCACGACATGATGATGAGGATGATGGCAGTCTTCATTCGTCTTCCCCTGTCTGCCTGTCTCTCTCACACCATGGAAGCTTTGACTCCAAGAAGAATAAAGAGAATTATATTTTCATAACGAAGGTTTCTTCCTTCATCATGAGTATTTAAGAGGAGTAATGGCAATGAAGAAGTATTTTACACTCTCCATAGATCCAGAACTGTAGTCTTAACATGAGATGCAGTATAATGTCAAACCTAGGACACCGTCTTACGTGATCTCACCCCTACTAGTGGGGAATATAACTAATGTATTCTAAACCTCAGGGATTGGGTTTATACCTCTTTTTATATTCCTTTATATTGCGTTATATTAACATGTTATTAATATTGTTATCTCATGGTCACAATACGATGAGACAGTAAATCTTTATGCTTCAGTGGCTTCTCCGGATGCAGAAATAATACCTAGTCTGTTATCCTCATCACTTGCTGAACCCGAGGAAATTCCACTAGGTAGATAGATAGATAGATGTCTTCGTATACTGCTAATCGAAAAAAGTAGATATACTTAGCTAAACTGAACATAAACCCCTGTTTAACGCATCTATATAATAACCCAATCTATCCCTCATGAATGGCGTAAGGTAAATTATTAAGCGGAGTAAAGCTGGTTTGAATTCAATGTGTTCTTTCCTCATGGCTGGTTGATGTACAAAAGCTAGAGGACAGTCTATCCTATTATTTACTCACAGCTGACTGGGTGATGTGGTATTTAAGCCTTTCCCAAAGGGCATGAACCCGAAGAGAAACACAAACAGGCTTGGTCATACAAGGCTTACTTACTCTTTCGTAATCAAACAGGAACAACAACTCCGATTTTTAACATGTCAAATGCTTTGCACCGTGAAACACGTTCTGATAGAATGTAGAGTTTTTACTCTAAAAAAAAAAAGAGCGATTTTTCAAAGGGAATAGTTTCAGGGACTTGTTCGAGAACAACAACATGGATGATATTCTGTCCGTCCTTCTTAGGAGACACGGGGTTGTACCAAAGAATATGATGAATTGAAACCATTTAGTCGTGTACAAGCGAGATCTAGCTTGTCTAAAATATTATCTACAAAGTATTTGTTTAGAAATCTTAGGTTTGGTTTCTTTGTTTAATGGCATATCAACCTTTATAGGTTATTTAATGCCAAAGCTTTACTCTATGAAGAATAGTAAACTAAGTAAAGTTGGCGACCGTAGTCGAAGGTGACCCTAAGGTTCCCTTTTCAATAGCTATTATACCAAGGTATAAGGGAGGGCGCTACTCCTTTCCCTGGATTGCCCCATTTTACCCTTGATCCGTACATTATAATCATTAGTGGTAAACATAGGGGCATCAAGTACCATTTTTTGAGTCTTTGGTATGACTCGACCTGTGATTGAATCCAGGTCTCCCGGGGAAGATAAGGTGGTTCATACTTTTCCCAAATGTATGAAACATTAGGTTTGATATGTCTATAAACAGAACTTGGCATTAAATTACCCACAAAGGTTTGAATACCATAAAACCCAAATAACGAACCAACATGACCAGGATTTGAATTTGGATAGCCGATGACAACCGTTTCGCTGCGAATGCCCGTTTAAACCCACGTAAAATTGTATTCCATGCGTAAATCTGTACGTCTTGCGTCTTTGTCGTATGTAATACATGAGGAAAGAAATAAAGGATAAAAAAACAATACTTTAAAACCTTCGAATTGTTAATTTCTCCACCCTCTTATTCTTTCTCTGCCAACCACTTTCCCTATCCTATCCTCTTTTTTTCTAGGTACACCATCCTCCCGGTCCCCCTCCACGTTCTTTTTCTCAATACCGACACATTTAAAATGTCTCTATCCCCTATATCTGAACATTCTGTTAAAGTGTCAAGTTTTGATAAAGCAGCCGATGTTGCGTATAAATTTAGTGCCCAAAGTGTGACACAGTTGATCGATAGGTTTGTATGTAGAAAGTTACAAACAAACTTAGGGAGGAGAGTCTTTATTGTCATACGGAAGATTTATATTATAAATACGAGTGAAGGCCGTGTAATATAATATCTCCTCAAATAACCACAGCAGAGTCGCCTGTTGCTGTGGAATACACCAACTTCATCCCTGCAGAGTTGATAGGACTCCTGCAGTGAGTGTCCTGTTTAATACATTAAATAATCCGATGGTGAGGCTCCAGTAATGTTTGGGCTTTGGGGAATGCGGAGTACCCCTTCATTGCCATAGCTCCCGTGCCTACTCTGGCCCAGGGATAGGACCTGATAGGGTTCTATATATAAGTCAAATAAAACAGTTTGATCATTTAACAATTGATCATTTGACATTTAAGTTGAGTGCAAACAAAGAACTTACGGTAAATTGAATTGTTTGAAATAGAACGGTTTGATCATTAAACTATACGTAAACAAATGACTAATATTCTAATCGTATTGTTGATGAAGCATAGCAATACTTGGAACCATTTAACTGTATGTAAAGAAGGAACTTTGGCTCGTTTAGAAACCCCATCAACAAAAGGCATTTTTAAATCATATATATTTGATATGCGAGGTGCATACAATAAGTTTCCAGACCTTTTCCGTATGCGCACTTTTATTGATAGTACACACATGAAACTCTTGTCCCCTTCGAAGTAATCTCCTCCAGCTACAATGCACTTGTTGTACCGTTCTAACAACTTCTGGAAGGCTCCATGGAAGTCCTCTTGTGTGAGCGTGTCAATGACCTTCGTCACAGCTTCTTTCAGCTCCTCCATTGTCTCATAACGACAGCCTCTGTGCTTAGGGAATAACCAAAAGTCACAGGGAGCAAGGTCTCGACTATAGGGAGGCTGAGGAACTGTCTTGATGCCCATCTTGGTCAAATAGTAGGTGACAAGGATGGAGTTGTGGACTGGTGTATTGTCCTGGTGGAAATGCCACTGACCCGATTTAAAGAGTGCTGGCCTCTTCCGACGGAATCTCTTGCTGAACTCCCTTATAACGTCAACATAGTAGCCCTAACCCTAACCCTTTCGCCATTTAACTCTGATGTATTGACTTCCTTACTCCTCCCACACCTCTAGTCATCCCTCACAGACTCCCTGCCTTCCTTGAATCTCTTATGCCCCTCAAAAACCGATGCTCGACTCATACAAGATGATCGAAAAGCAGTCTGAAGCATTCCATGCGTTTCTGAGGCATTTTTCCCAAGTTTAAAAGAGAATTTTATTGCATATCGTTCTTCAAAAGTGTCAGATTGCATTCTGGAAATTTACCAGCTGTAACAATCAGGCTTTAGTAGGGTGTATTCCCATCCCTTCTGTAGCTGTTCATTTAAAGCTGAAATCATAAAAATTGGTCAGTCATCTCATAACATGTATAGCAATAAGATACTGAATTCTTAAGAGTCTACGACAATTTTAAATGCCCATTCGAAAAAAGTCTGTAAACTCATCTTATATGTATAAAGAGGATTTGGCATTGAATACCCTACAAGGGTTGATATACTTTAAATCCAAACGAACCCAAACTAATCAAATAAGCAGTATTTTTATTATGGTTTTGTTTCTTTGTTTAATGGTATATGAAACTTCAAGATTTATTTAATGCCAAAACAGTCATTGTTCAAGAACTACAGCGGTACTATTCAAACCCATAGCTGATGGTAAATAAAGAGTTTATTCCATTCTCGTGTGTATTTGTCCGAAGTGAAAATAATAGCTCGACAGGGGGTCGAACATGTTCACTATGTTAGGAGATCGAATGACAATACGAAAATTACTTATATAATATTTTATCATTTTAATTTTTTTATTCGCAGAGTAATCATCATCATCATCATCATCATCATCAAATTGTGCTGATAAAACGGATTCTCTCGACTCTCTTTTACTATCGGTCCCAAGTGACCTTTACTCTAGACAGATGCTCTCCACGACGTATAGAACTCATAAATGGAAGTTTTTGAAAGTTGGCCAACACTGGTGTGTCCTTGTGTAGAAGTGCACTGGAGAACGTTATAGGTTTGTCCTTGCTTCTCCGGTAGTGTCCAGGATGTCTTGTTCGTCTCTACTTTGATCGTTTCTGAGATGGGAAGTAAGCTGCTACATATTGACCCTCGACCGAGCCGTCAATCGAGAGATGCACCTGTGGAAATAAGCGAAGGAACGGCGGAACCCGGACACAGACGGCTGGAGTCAGTTGGAGTTGGAGCCAGTTGGAGAAAGATGCCGAACTGAGAGCCAGCGGCAGACAGAGGGCTTTGGGTCCTCAGTGATCCACGGTTGAGCAACCCAGCCAAGATGAGAAAGAAGTGCTGCAATGGTCAGAAGAACTTTGGGTCAATATGTAGCAGTCTGTCCCCGTCTCCACATAACCAACATCAACTCTTTCGAGAATAAAATGTGAGAGATATATTTTGATAAAGAAGTGTATTCGTTTGTTCATTGAAGTTGTTATTATTGTTGACTATGTTTCTGCACACATTTGTATATGTATGAGACTATACAACACCACTTTCTCGAGTCCTGCTTCCAGAATTTGTTCTAAACAGTACACAGCATCATCGGGTTGTTCGCATCTAAATTTTTACCAAGCGTTTCGTTAAAGTCCGAAAGGTCCAGCTGAATAGAAGTACTAAATTGGCGCAGAGTAATGCGTAGTGACAAATGACTCAATGCTCTCGTTTTTATGGCGAACGTTTTTAATAACACCTTCGTGTAAAGCCGAGGATGCATACTGATTAGGAAACAAAAATTGCTCTTATACTAAAGGATTTGAAGTTTGCTGATTTAATTAACGGTGTCTAATCATTATATTATTCTTTCCCGGTGTAAGCAGTAAAATTTTATAGGATCTAATAAAGAGTGTCCTAATGTCAAGGACATTTCTATTCTGATTGGAAGCCAGGAGTTTTCCCATGCTCATGAATAGAGTCATTTCTCATAAGCGTTGAGATTTGTTTTCTCAATATATAGAAAAATCTAGGGTTGAGTTCTCTAGCGAGTGAAGTAATCGTGTTGCCATTAGCGTTCATTGCAAGTCTCTTCATATTTGAATTGATGTCTCGGTAGCCGTTAAACGGATGTATGTAAACAATAGTAATTGTGATTCATAACCGTTTAAAATGTACTTTGCTCCTACTGGTTCCTCGTAACTGAAAGGTTAGAAGCTTGGGTTGGCGTTTGAGTCAACCGGGTTTCGATCCCGGCTACGGGAGGCTAGTATGTCTAGACACACTGATGAGTTCTGATAGAACGAAACAGATCTGTCTGTGGATGACTATTTAGAAAAACCTAAATATATATATATATATATATATATAACCCCTCCCGGTGTAAGCAGTAAAATTTTATAGGATCTAATAGAGTGTCATAATGTCAAGGACATTTCTATTCTGATTGGAAGTATGGCCTTGTTGGTTGGGTTTGGAGTGTTTCAACATACAATGAGAAAAAACTTCATTTAACACAAGACAAACAAGGAACATCTAATAATTAAACAATTTTTATAAAACAAAAAAAAACGTCAACTTGGATTTGTATGTTCAGAAGTTCCCCTTTGTGAGTTGTAAATTTTCGAAGTGGTGGAAAGTCAGATATTAAGAAACAGGGGAAAGGAGGAGAATGTTTTTAAAGAGTACTTATTCCTTTTTCTTTTCTTTTCTTTTCTTTTCTTTTCTTTCTTTTATGGTCAGGTAGTGGAACTAGCAGAGAGGTAGTTTCGGCTCTTAACTCGAGGGCGGACGTTACTTCTCTCCTGGTTATCGTGTCTACGTTCTTTCTTGCGTCTCCTTTTGTCCTCACTGATTTGGTTCACAGAAAACCTGAGTATTTATCTCTCTCCACCGGCTCCAAATTCACCACTCCAAAATCCTTCCAATTTTGGCGCGACCGCTTCCCATTGGATACTTTACTTTTTATTATTTTTCTTTTTTACTGATTTTTAACCGGATGGATGCGTGGAGCCTTATGCGTGGCGACGCGTTTATACATTTTGTATGTGGCAGCCGACGAGTCAACATCTGGTTGGGAGTTTTATTGTTAATTCCTAAATCCCCACAGAAGCCAGGAGTTTTCCCATGCTCGTGAATAGAGTCATTTCTCATAAGCGTTGAGATTTGTTTTCTCAATATATAAAAAAGCATATATATATATATATATATATATATATATATATATATATATAAACCCTCCTTAGGAGTAAAATGCGACACAAAATGAATTTTTAACTAGTGTCTTACATGTTTGAATTATACTGGTTTCCAAACCAAAATTAAAGAGCCTAATCTGACCTGCTATTTACCCGCAGTTAGAGGGGAATAGTTAGATGCATACGTTTCGAAAGGGTACGAGCATTAAGTGATATGCAAAACAGCCTCGTCCAGGATTTGAACTCGGATCATCATGTTCAGTTTCTTTGATGATAACCATAACATTACTAACGCACAAGAGGAAGAGACGAAAGAAGATGGCGTCCGAAAGAAAAAAAACAGTGAGATCGAGTGCTTGATATAGCACTTAGTGGGTCGACAGCGGACTGTAATTTAATCCTTATTTGTAAAACCCTACTCCTTGAGTATTCCGTTCTTGTTTTTTGCATTTTTGTCACTCAGTGCATTGTCATCAACTGCATAATCAGTCTGTTTGTGTAGGATGATGCAATACTATGCAAACTTTTGGGAGTAGACCTTGCTATAATGCACAAAGCAATGACTTTACTTTTAAGAGCATAAATCAAAGGCGCCATCTGGTGTACACTTGTCCAACTTTCGTCCAAGCCGTTTCGTCTCTTTTTCTTTTATTTTTTCTTTTCTGAGCATCACCGTGAATGTCTACTATTTATTAACTTGTCTGTAAAAGCTAGTATTTTGAACGCCCAAATGTAAGTACGGTTGGTGCCATTATGTGAGTGAATAATGGAACTTTATATCTTAAATCTGTTTTCTTTCAATACCGTTGTGACAGTGAAATGAAATGAAACATTTTCAGGACGAACGCAAGTTCAGTTATTCACTATTGAAGAAAAAGATCAATTTTTATTGAAAAGGGAATCAGTTTTCATTTTGTTTCTTTGGTATCAATCTCGTGATTATATCTTAGTGCTAAGCTATTATCATTTGTCTTCTAAAACTTTTTTCTTTCTCTTTTGGGAAGGATTTGCTAAATCTGTCTTCTTCCTCACCAGTTGTAATAATACTCATCAATACTATATGCTCAACGGTCGGAGCTTAGAATACCCGGACTGAAATCCCTGCAGAGAAGAATGACACTCTCAAAAAAGCGTCTCGATTGTGACACTAAACTGCATCCGATAGTGAGGCACCAGTTCTGAAACCCTGAGGAATATGGAGTACTCCCTTCACTACCATTACTCCCAGGTTAATTCAAACCCAGAGTCGTAGTATCTGTTGGGAACCCAACTTATAAGAAGAATATATCCGTTTTCAAGTTATTTGTATTAGATAGGAATGTTTGATATGAAAAATTATTGAAAAAATAAAGAAATTACACAAAAACTGTAGATATAAATGTAAAACGTATGAATATAAATCAGTATTTTGAATATCGACGAAGTAAAAAAGTTATTTTTTGTTTAGAATGAATTCTTTTTTGTTCTAAATAAGACATAATGAAAAAGTATCGTAGCTTAAGACTTTTTGAAATAATTTAATATACACAACATAACAATTGAGATAATAAACGGATGATGACAAGATGATGACAAGATTGCTTTATAAAATATTTCGATGAAATTAGAAGAATATGTCCTAGTTATTTGTCAAAAGACGATTGATCATTTAGTGTATTAGGACTATTGTCTTCATCTCTATATTCATAGCGTTTCGAAATTATGAGCCTACATGGAACTTCGAGCCAAACCCTATACCCAATCTAATCATGAAAATTTGATTTATCATGTTTTTTTTTCCAAAACAGGACAAATCAGACTAAAAAAATGTTTTAAAAAGTATTCAATATTTTCCTGGTTGGTTGGTTGGTTGGTTGGTTGTATTTATGGCATATCAACCTTTGCAGGTTATTTAATGCCAAATCCATTTTTATGTGAATAATCAGTTCTATTTCAAACAATTCAGTTTACAATGAGTACACAGTTTAATTGTCAAAAACATTTCTATTTCAAGCTATTCAGTTTAGTCAAACAATTCAGTTCCCCCACATATGGCCGTGTAAAAGCAGGACACAGGATGTAATCCTGAAGACCTGCCGGAGGCGATGAATGATAGGGAGAAGTGGCGAGAGAGGGTCAAGGATATCCGTGCTGGCGGAACGACATGATGATGATGATGTAGTTAGTTCTATTTAACCCATAGATAGGGCCATATCAGGTGCTACCACGCCTGGCCAGAGTGAACCAGGTAGCAATGGTAATGAAGGGGTGCTCCGTATTCTCCGAAGCTCCAGCATTACTGGAACCTCACCGTCAGACTGTTTAGTGTTATATCCAGGACACTTATTGGGGAGTCTTACCCCTCTGCATAGGTGCAGTCAGTGTATTCCCTAGCCCCAGCCGACTGGGCAACATATTTTGCATCTGCATCTTGTATATTAAGATATCTAATGATTAAAAAAAGGACATTAAAACTGATTTCAAGTATTGATGACCGCCCCCCACCAAAAAAAAAACTTAATGATTTTTTCCCTTGATATGCTTCTCAGTTTTTTACAGAAGTCGTTCCAGGTTATTTCACAAACTGTTGAAACAAAGCAGCAGCCTCTCAAATCTCTCCTGACTTTATTTCCTTACTCATTTCAGATTATCACTCACAAATAGTTAATATTTTGATATATATAACCAAACATAGCAAAATGATGCAGTGAACAATGGAGCAGGAGATCTTTTGTGGGAAGACACATTACGAAACTGTCTTTCAAGTTTGTTCAACCAAGATGCAAAAGGGAGTTCGATGTCCACATATTTCCAAACCGGAGTCAAATGTTCTAGTTCTTCGAGAACACTGAAGTTCATGCCACTAGTTAAGATCATAAAACAACGGGTTTCTCACCATCTGGGCCTCCGATAACCCAAGAAGAATGTGCACGTGTTCTAAACCACTTTGCACTCGGCATTCAACAGTAACTTCAACTGAACGGCTGGTCTCTGAGGCATGCACTCTACGACTTCTCTTGAAATTTTTGGTTTCTGGTTGTGGCTAATTTGTTGCAGATATTAAAACCTTAGCCTTTTACTTTTCAATAACTGTCATTTTCATTACAATATCATTTGTGATCCATGATTTGCGCCAAATTATTTTATCTCAAAATTTGTGAAACTGCATTTACTATGTTTTAATTAGAGGTCAGAAATTAAAGGCCTTTAGTTGTTAACCATAACACCACTGTAAAGGTTCAAGGAATTGGAGAAATACCGGCTTTCATTAATTCTAACTGGATTTTAAAATATCAAAATATTAACGTGACAACGAAAAAATGTGGAATATATTTTTCTGGAGATTTGATTTATTATTAAACTTCCTCTATTAGAGGTTTTCGAGAAATCCCCCACCTCCCGATCAACAAGAGAATGAATGTCCGCTCGTGTTCAGTCAGCCATTTTGGAAGTCTGTAAAGATAGCTGGCATTACGGTAATTGCTGGGAAAATGTCATTTGCCATGAAACGGAATTGATGATGTGGAGATCTTTTTTTAAAATACCAAGTCTTTTCTTCGAATCAAGCTATGAATTTTGGCTTTCAGGGATTTTATTTTTCCATAGTGTCAAGAACTTGTTTTTTTTTTTGGGGGGGAGGCGCTTAATAGTTCAGAATTCCCCCCTCTCTCTCTCTCTCTCTCTCTCTCTCTCTCTCTCTCTCTCACCCACTTATCCTTTCTTTTTCGAAATTTCTTTTCGCCTAAATTCAATTGGCGTAATTTATTTTTAGAAATATTATCATCTTTATTTTTGTGTCATGTTTTACTTTTTCCTTCTCTGTGTGTGTGTGCGTGTGTGTGCGTTAGTATGTGTGTACCAACCCTTCCGTATGAATAAAGTGTGACACAAGGTCAATTTTTAAACGGAATTTTACTGGTTTTGGATTCAGAAATTTCCTTCTCTTAGACCGGTTGTCACACCAAAACTTAAGAGCCAGTCTACCCTACTATTTACTCATCGCTGGAAGGAGAATCGTCGGATGCCAACCATTCCCAAATATATAAACGCAAATCCAAACAGCCTTTCTATTTTTCTTTCTACACCCTATCTTTTTGCTTGTGGGTACTCACCTCTCTTTATAAATATATGCCTCTCTCTCTCTCTCTCTCTCTCTCTATATATATATATATATATATATATATATATATATGTGTGTGTGTGTGTGTGTGTGTGTGTGTGTGTGTGTGTGTGTGTGTGTGTTTGTGTATATATATACACTCACTCTCACACGTCTCTCTCTCTCTCTATATATATATATATATGTATATATATATACACTCATTCACACCTCTCTCTCTCTCTCTCTCTCTCTCTCTCTCTCTCACACACTCTCTCTTTATATATATATATATATATATATATATATATTTCAATTTCTATCTTTTTTATATTTATATTTTTACTTGTCATTGTCAGTTTCTTTTATATATTACTGTTTCTTTATCATTTACCCTCACACACACACACACACACACACACACACACACACACACACACACATACACACGCGCGTGCGCGCTTTCTACTCCCTATGTTTTTGCTTCCCAGTACCAGACTCTCTTTATATGTTACTTTGTTCTCTCTCTGTCTCTCTCTGTCTCTCTCTCTCTCTCTCTCTCTCTCTCTCTCTCTCTCTCTCTCTCTGATTATATCTTAGTTTCTTCTCTATATTTTTACTTTTCCCTACCACCCTCTTTTTATAAATTTTTGTCCTTCCTCTCTCTCTCTCTCTATTTATCAATCGATCTATCAATCCATCTACCTTCTCCTTCTTTTTTGCATTATCTATTTACTCTCTTTTATTCCTTCTCTGTTCATACCCCTCTTATCTCGTTATCTGGTTTTAGCCTGTTTGATTACTTCTGTTTATATTTATAGGAGTGATTATAAGTAAGATCACCCTCGCTTTTACACGAATGATTGTAGAGGTAGATGTTTGTTATAACGCTTTCTTTGTTGTACAAGAAAGGACAACAATACGTCATATCACGTGGCTTTGACCATCGAACCAGAGACACACAAGAAGTGAACCGTGCTAAGCCAGAACAACACGGTCGACAAATCCGTGACAGGTTGCCTTAACCCCCGAAAGTGTTAATTTTCCACTCTATGTTGTCGAGTTCACCTCTACAATGTTTAAACATCAATTTAGTAGCCTTTAAATGTTTCTTTAAAACCTGCTTAGTGCTGCGTATACCATTTCTTACTCATCCCAACTTTTCATGGACGACTACATGTGTATGAAGTCTCAGAGACTGGTGTCCAAAGGTGGTCCCCGTGCGTATCGTTAACCTCCAGGTCTTCGACAATTTCTCCCTCCGCCGCATCCTGAAATTCCGGGCAATGATCAGCGATGCCAACTCGAGCATTTCCAAGAAGTGGTACCATGACGAAAGCTCCAATGGTTCGAATACGCCCTATGGAGCTCCAGATCAGAAATTATCGACAAAATAATTTCACCATCTCCTCTTTGTGCTTTGAGAAAATACCAGGCTTTGAACCTGGCTGGTCACAGCGAAATCAGACTGGGAGCTAATGTCCGGCCCATGATTTTACGGTGTTCAATGGTGGAACTGAGAATGGGTGGGCATCGTCAAAGCCTTTGCTTTGTTTTCAATTCAATGTGTGGAACCGGCTTAACCCATATTGGTTAAATACCGTTACACTCAAACACATACAAACGCAAAAACAAATCTTATTACGACTAGTACTTCTACGGCAACCGTATGAAAAATTTCGTGTCGTCTATCATTAGGAATCAAAGCTTACACGCGAATACCGGTCACAGTTTGAGTGCCAGAGAGATCACTTGTGAGTCGAGAACGATTCTACACACGTCTGTAACTCACAAGGCCTTGTGTCTTTTTGTGCGTCTTTTTTAGCATTTTGTGTAAACCATGAATTTTCACTTTATAACCCCGTGTTAAACTACTTCTCAAAATTCTAAAGCCAGCTCCCTAACACTTGATCCCTTTTAGCTGTTATTTGTGATATAGACTATATCCTCCAACTGCGTGTTCTAGAGATGTCAGGACCCACCGTTAGAAGTGTCAACGTTTTCTATGTCAATAACTGCGTGTATCTACAAAATATGTCCACAAATATCATATTGATATATATGTAAAAACAAGATTTGGCATTAAACAACCAACAATGGTTAATATTCCATAAAACTAAACTAATTAGATTAACTGTGTGCAAAAAATTGGCTAAGGTTCGTTTAAAAACCTTATCTACAAAATTGCTAACAAATCATATTTATCATACGAGGATCATTAAATAGGTTTCCAGACTTTTTCCGTGTGGGCACTTTTATTGATAGTACACACATAAAACTCTAGTTCCCTTCGAAGTAATCTCCTCCGGCTGCAATGCACTTGTTATACCGTTCTAACAACTTCTGGAAGGCCCCATCGAAGTCCTCTTGTGTCAGCGTGTCAATTACCTTCGTCACAGTCTCTTTCATCTCCTCAATTCTCTCATAACAACAGCCTCTGAGCTTAGGGAATAACCAAAAGTCACAGGGAGCAAGGTCTTGACTATAGGGAAGCTGAGGAACTGTCTTGATACCCATCTTAATCAAATAGTCTGTGACAATGAAGGAGTTGTGGACTGGTGCATTGTCCTGGTGGAAATTCCATTGACCCAATTTGAAGAGTGCTAGCCTCTTCCCTAGGAATCTCTTCCTGAACTCCCTTAAAACCTCAACATAGTAGCCCTAACCCTAACCCTTTGGCCAATTAACTCTGGTCTATTGACTTCCTTACTCCTCCCACACCTTTCATCATCCCTCACAGACTGCTCGCCTTCCTTAAATCTCTTATGTTACTCAAAAACTGATGCTCGACTCATGCAAGATGGTCGAAAAGCAGTCTGAAGCATTCTATACGTTTCTATAGCATCATTTTTTCCAAGTTTAAAACAGAATTCTATTGCATATCGTTCTTCAAAAGAGTCAGATTGCATTTTTGAAATTTACCAGCTGTGATAATCAGGCTTTAGTAGGGTGTATTCCAATTGCTGCTGTAGCTGTTCATTTGAACTTGATATCATAAAAATTGGTCAGTCATCTCATAAGATGTATAGCAATAACACACTGAATTTTAAATGCCCATACGAAAAAAGTCTGGAAACTTATTGAATTCACCGCGTATATGTATAAAGAGGATTTGGCAAAAAATAACATACAATGGTCGAGTGCCATGAAACCCAACCCAACCAAATCAAACAAAAACTTACACCTAGGCATAAAATAACCGTGGTGTAATGGTTATCGTTGCAGGAAATCGACACGGCGACACGAGTTCAAATCCTGGAGGAAACTGATTGCATTTCACATAGCACTGATACCCTTGGGAAAGGTATGAATCCAATTATTCTCCCTCCAGCTATGGGTAAATAGTAGGGCAGACTAGGTTCTTCAGCCTTGGTAAGGCAACTAGTCTAGAAGGAAAACTCTGAATTAAAACCTGTTAAACTCCGCTTAAGAATTGACCTTGTGTCATATCCTGCCCGAGCGGAGGGGTTGGGTAAATATTATAAACTAACCTTAAACGGGTTGACAGGCAGTTCAATTCTCTCAGTCAATGCACCAGATTTGATAATCCATGTCATCTACCATTTTCCACTCGTCCAAGCGTCGAGCAGTTGATTTAAATTTAAATTTAAGTCTTTCATTTTTTTTTTCTCAGTTACGTCCTTCCGTGTTTATTGAATTGATTTTTTTTTCAGTGTTTCATAAATCGTCCCCTATATTTCATTAGCTATATTATTTAATTTCTCTTTCTAGGCGCTTCGATTGAGAAGGTGTCAAATCGAAAAAGTCAGCATTCTACTGTTTCCATCTCTTTTGTTTACTAGGGCAATTATTAAGTATTGCCAAACCTATCACTGGTGTGAATTCATAGTTTTCTTTCTCCTTGATGAGTTGTTCTACCAAGGTTATAGAACCCAGTGTGCCCAATTATTTTACCACATCTGCAAGGGTATGAGATGGACTCCTATCTCAACCAAGAGCATTATTATGGAGTGAAACGCCAACAACCTTGTTCAGATTTTGAAATTTCCATGTCGATAATCATTAAACTGCCTAGCCATAATGTTTTGCAATTATTTAATCCAAACGATAACGATTCAAGGATATTTGAAAATTGAGCGGGCATTTTTTTTTATCGTTAGATGCAAAACACTTGAAAACGATCCATTAAAAATAATTTCTTTTTTCTTAATTAAGAGCAATTAAAATACATGCATGTCCCAGCATAGATAGATAGATAGATAGATAGATAGATAGATAGATAGATAGATTTGGTCTGGTTTGTTTGATTAATGGCCTATCTACCTTAGCGGGTAATTTAATGACAAATCCTTCACAGAGAAAAACAGTACTGATACTATTTAACCCATAGCTTAGGAGATAAAAGTGTTCCAACCTTTTGCAATGAATATAGTTCGAAAGTGAATACAATTTCGCGACTGGAATTCAAAACCGCTCACTGAAATAACACAATCCAGCACGTTAGCCATTACGCCTCGTGGACTCAGAGATAGATAGATAGATAGATAGATAGATAGATAGATAAGAACAGACTGGAATAGATAAATAAATATGTAGTCAATGAAAATTAAAGAAAATGTGAAAATTGAGTGATTTTTTATGAATCAATTATTTGATTGATCGATTCTAACTGCGTGTCAACACGTCCAACTGACTCTTACAAACACACACACACACACACACACACACACACATGTGAAGTAAATGAGGACTGTATATATCTAAAGAATGAGTGATCAATGCAAGGCTATTTAATACAAAATCTACCTGCAAAGCAAAATATACATTTTGGTTAAAACAAGAAAATTAGAAATTATATTCCATAATTAATTTATTTCGTTTATTTAAGCTCATCAGATGAATTTCAAATTTGAAATCAATCTGATGAGCTAGAATAAGCGAAATGAATTTTTAATGGAATACAATTTCTAATTTTCTCGTTTTTTAACTATATATATATATATATATATATATAGAGAGAGAGAGAGATAGAGAGAGAGAGAGTGAGAAAAAGACAGTGAGAGAGATCAAAGTTAGAAGAGCACTTGTCCTGATGATTGTATAGGCGAGAAACTCAGTCACCGAGCGCTGTTGACTCTGTATCCACAAAGGTCGACTGAAAAGTTAATAGGTTGACCATGATACTCTCCGAGAATGTCACCAAGGAAGTTTATTTTTCAAAATAGTCATTTTTAAGTTTACTTACTTCTTCCATCATTGTTGCTGTGCTTGGATCCCACTGGTCAAAAAACTCATCAGCAACTGAGATATAACGTCATCATATGAATTTTTGAGACTATAAAAATTTCAATCCATCAACATATAAATATTTACATGAACATAATTAGGATCTTTTAATATAAAGAGGACATCAGACTTGGTTTAAGTAGATTTTAAGTACATGAAACTGGTTGTAATGAGACTGCCACAGAGGGGTGAGTAAATAGTTATTCATTGTAGGTGTTCTCTTGCTCTACTGTTCAGAACAAAAAATGTAAACAAACGGACGCTGCTGCTGCTGCTGCTGCTACATAAATACCTTAAAAATTCCCTTAGCCAACGTGGTACTCTTGTTGGCCGAGCGGTCTGAGACTTAGTCTAACGTAAAGTTGGATGGGTTTCGATCCTAGCTTCGAGCTTCCTACGTGTCTAGCCACACTGAAGAGTTCTCATAGAATGAAACAGTCTGTCTCTGGATGACAATATATATATATATATATATATATATATATACTGACCAACTGGAGTCGCCATTCACGCATAATGCAAATATCTTCTAGTGATCTGAGTACTCCGGTAGTTGTTAAGCGTATAAGTAAACAATGAAAAATAATATTTATACATAAAATTCCTTCGCTTACAGTGAGGTGGTGTAAAGTCAGCCGGATTTCGATCCCAGATGAAAGCATATCACGAGTCTGGCCACACTGTTAAGTTATACAACGAATTTGTCTGTAGATTACTATATATATATGTATTCATATTATTGAAAGAAAAATTCAACAGACCGTGATTTGGCTATTATAAGTTTATTTCAGCTGGTCACTTCATATGAGAAACCAACTTTTTCATATAGTTGTCACATAATGGAGAGAAAAACATTTTCTTACTCTCTGAAGAGGTTGTCTCTCATATGGAATGACACGCTGAAATAAATTTATAATAGCCAAATGATGATCCGTTGGGTTTTTCTTCCAATTATATAAATTTGTTCTCTATGATATTTAAAAATTTGTATATTAATTATCATACATTAAGCACTCTTGTAGATTTATAAAAATTCTCTTATATATTCTGTAACTGAATCATTACCAACTTTCTTTGGATATTATATATATATATATATATATATATACACACACACACACATACATATATATATATATATATATATATTCATATATATGTATATATATATACATATATATGTATATATATACATATATGTATATATATATACATATATATGTATATATATATACATATATATATGTTTGTATGTGTGTGTGTGTGTGTGAGAGAGAGAGAAAGAGAGAGAGAGAGAGAGAGAGAGAGAGAGAATGAGTACGTAATTCAGTACCTTTTTGGAAAAAACAAAATAACCATTTTTTTTTTTTCAGAATTTCTTTCGATAAATGCGAGTTCTGCATTGTTTGGAATTGGTTTAAAGAAGAAAACTATTTTAATCTCACAAAAATATTCATTTTGGGACAATTCAAAATAGTGGCAAGTAAAACAGCTTTCTCCAGGCTAGAACAGATATCAATTATGAAATTTATCGTGGCAGAAGAGTGCAAAGAATGTTAAATTTTCAGAATAATGCATACAGAGAGGCATGTTTGATTTTTTAAAAAAAGTTATAAATGGGCTACACAGGGTGTAGTCATTACGAGCCTTCGTCAAATAGATGGTTCATTGAATGAAAACAGTGACTCTCTGGTAAATAAAACGTTCCGGGCGAAAACGGTCCGTAAAGAAAGTCATGCCAAGAGACTTTTGAGATATGAAAGGATTAGTCATAATTGATTTATTCGAAAGAGGTGTAACTGTAAAAAGTGCTTCCTGTGGCCAACTCTTTGGGTAAAATTGACCGAATGACCCTCGTATATATATATATATATATATATATATATTAGTAAGTAGTTAGTTAAGTTAGCTGACCGTAGTTGAGGCCAACCTGCAGGCTTCCTTTTCAATAACTACTACACCGAGGTGTATGAGGAGGCGCTACGCCTTTCCCTGGATTGCTCCCCTTGCCCATGATCCATACCTTATGATGTTAAGCAAGGGGGCATCAAGTACCATTTTTCAAGTCTTTGTTATGACTCGACTAGCCTAGTAGTGAACACTCTAACCATTATGCCAATGGTCCGAATATATGCAGGTGCCCATCGTGGAATGGTTACCGTGCTAGGAAATGGACACGGCGACACGAGTTCAAATCCTGGCCGAGACTAATTGCATTTCACATAGCACTAATACCCTTGGGAAAGGTATGAATCCAATTATTCTCCCTCCAGCTATGGGTAAATAGTAGGGCAGACTAGGTTCTTCAACTTTGGTGAGGCAACTAGTCTAGGAGAAGGAAAACTCTGAATTCAAACCTGTTAAACTTCGCTTAAAAATTGACCTTGTGTCACATCCTGCCCGAGCGGAGGGGTTGGTAAATATGATATGTGTATATATATTCTTATGTATATATAAACGAGGGTTTATATAAAATTTCCAAGCCACGCCTGGAAAGAAGCGCCGTTGGTGAAAATTTTTGCCGTGGCAGCATGCTACAATTTATAAAACTAGAAAAAGTGATTCAAATTTTTCTAGTTTTTTATGAAATTCTAATGCACTCACACGAAATAAAGATCTTCACGGACAATTAAGTCTAAGGAGACATTGATATACACAAAAAATCGGAACTAAACAAAATCAAAACAACCAATCAAAACAATCTTCTGTAAAAAAGAAAAGAACCTTGCTAAATTTACTATTCAAATCACCATCAGAACTTGCATATCAAATCAGAGCCCAAAAATGTGCAGTGCATTTGTATTTGAAATTATAAAAACCTTATACAAAATTTTGAATCATTTGTTGACCTATATATATATATATATATATTCCCGGATCAATGGCGAATACTCTACCCGCCCCCACCATATATATATATATATATATATATATATATATATATATTTATATATATATATATATATGGGGGTAGAGTTTCTTCAGTTTTAAGTTGTTTACAAATAATTATCATCAGTATGGCTCATTTGTCTTGTGGGTAGAGTGTTCGCCAATGGTCCGGGAGACCTGGATTCAATCCCAGGTCGTGTCATACCGGAGACTTTAAAAATGGTACTTGATACCTCCTTGCTTAATACTCAGCAGTTTAAGGTACGTATCAAGGGTCGCCCTCAACTACGGTCACCAACTTTACTTACTTATTATTGGTTTATACAACTTAAACGAGAAGATTTACACGGATTCAGGTTGTAAAAATGAAAGTAGACTGGGTTTAATTTTCAATAACATATGTATTATCAGCTAGTCTTTTAATATCCATTCATAATTATTAACTACTTCAAAGTTACTAGAGAAAATTATAACGACAAATATATGTGCCGATTACGACAAAAGGAAAAAAACATGAAGTAATAATAATAATAATAATAATAATAATAATAATAAACGAAGAAAAATATGCAAGAAGAAAATAGGATTGTCTTAAGAATGACATTGTGTTCGTGATTATGTTGAAAGAAGACAAACTACAACGTAATTCAACTCTTGCTTGTAATTAATCATGAAAAAAAAAAGAAATAAAAGGGTATGATTAAAATAACAGCAACGATAACCTGAAAGATGGGGATTTTTTTGCTTGTTTTAATGTTAGCTTTTCATTTTATTTTATTTTATTTTATTTTATTTTATTTTTCTAACATTCTTTCAAATTTATTTAGGCGAAAATTAATGTCGGTCTATTTTCCCGGTCCCAGAGCTTCGATTCGTTCGAAATTTCACTGAAAATCTTCCTGATCACATATTTGCTGATCGATTTTAACATGATTTATCACCAAACGCCTCGAAAAGAAGGAAAAAAAAAAGATTCCTAAAGAAAGAGAAGGGATTTTTTCCCTCCTTTTTGTCTTAACTCAGAAAAAAAAAATTAAAAAAGAAAAAAAAGCATGGCGCCTCGAGGACCACCATAACTACATTCCTGTCAAATTCTATTTCTATTCGAGTCTGCTTCTAGTTGAAATTCCAGAGATTTTCCAGATGAGAAAATCGTATAAATATTCCACTCAACCCTTATCAAGCTAAATTATTATTATTATCGTTTACTCATTAGAGTTTTTCACAACAGCTTCATTATTATTATTATTATTATTATTATTATTATTATTATTATTATTATTTACTCCTTTAGAGTTGTTCACATCAGTGTTAGCTGATGGTTTTTCACTGGAGATTGAGTGACAGCAAGTCTCCTCAAGTCTCCAGGACTCGTCTCAGAATTCTAGCCGTTCTTAGCAATGCTGTCGTTTGGATAGTCTCTAGTCGTCCGCCAATTTCCAAGTCCTCGAGGCCTTTTAATAATCCTTTAGTTATTGTTCCTAACGCACCAATCACAATTGGCACAATCGTTACTTTCATGTTCCACAGCTTTTTCAATTCTCTAGCAAGGTCGAGGTACTTATCCTTCTTTTCACTTTCCTTCAGATTTATTCTGTGGTCCTCCAGGACAGGAAAGTCGACAATTTTGCAGATTCTCTTTTTTTTTCTGTTGATTATTATGAGGTCTGGTCTTCTGGTCGGGATCAATTGATCCGTTTGTATATTAAAGTCTCATATGAGTTTATGCGAGTCATTTTCTAGGACAGGTGCGATTTTCTAGGACTATTATTATTATTATTATTTCTTGAGAGTCATTCACATCAACGTTAGCTGATGATCTTTTACTGGCGTTTGAGTGACAGCAAGTCTCCCCAAGTATCCAGGACTCTTCCCAGCATTCCAGCCGATCTCAATAATGCAGTTGCTTGAATGGTCTCCACTCGTTCTTTTATTTCCAAATCCTCCAGTCCCTGTACCAATCCTTTGGTGACTTTACCAAGAGCACCAATTACAATTGTTATAATCGACAATTTTATGTTCCACGTGTTTTTTAATTCGCCTGCAAGGTCAAGGTACTTATCATTCGTTTCAGCCGGGTCAGCAAAGTCCATAATTCTGCAAGTTCTCTTTTTCTTTTTTTTTCTTTTTTTTTTTCTTTGTTAATTATTAATAGATCTGGTCGTCTGGCTGAGATTTAATGATCCGTTTGTATCTCAAAATCCCAGAGAAGTTTACGCGTCTCATTCTCTAGGACAAGTTCTGGGTTATTTATATACCATTTGTTCGTATGATCATCTTTCAATTTCTTGCACAATTCTCAGTGGATCATCTTGCCCACCTAGTCGTGTTTTGTCTTATACTTTTTGAGTAGAGTGTTCGCAATTGGTCCGGAATACCGGGGTTCAATTCCAGGTCAAGTCATACCAAAGACTCAAAAATGCTACTTGATGCCTCTTTGCTTAACACTCAGCATTATAAGGTAAGGATCAAAGTTTAAGTGGATCAATCCAGGAAGTAGAGTAGCGCCCTCCCGTACACCTCGATGTAGTACCTATTGAAAAGGGAGCCTTTGAGTCACCCTTTATTAAGGTCACCAACTTTACTGATTATTATTATTATTATCATTATTCCTCGAGAGTCTTCCACATCAGCCTTAGCTGATGGTATTTCACTGGAGTTTGAGTAACAGCAAGTCTTCTCTATTCTCCAGGACTCGTCTCAGTATTCTGAACAATCTTAATAAGGCTGTGTCTGGATAGTTTCTACTTGACTTCTGATTTTTAAGTCTTCTAACCTCAATCCCAAACCTTTAGGGTCGTTCCCAGCGCACCTATAACAATTTGTATCACCGTCAGCCTCATGTTCCATAGTTTGTTTTTGTTTGTTTTTTAGTTCTCTGACAAGGTCTTGGTACTTATCTCTCTTTGCACTTTCTTTAATTTTTACACCGTGATCCACCAGAACGGCAAAGTCTACTATTCAGTATGTTATCCTGTTTTTCACATCAGCATCAGCTGATGGTTTTTCACTGGAGTTTGAGTAACAGCAAGTCTCGTCAAGTATCACCGTTACTTTTATCTTCCATAGGTTTTTTTTAATTCTCTTTTCGTTTTCTTGGATTTTCACTCAGTTGTCTGCCTGGACACTCTACGGCATGTTCTCTTTTTCTTTGTCTTAACTATAACGAGGTCTGGTATTCTGGCCGGAATTAGGTGAACGTTTGTATAAAAAATCCCAGAGAATTTTATTTGTCTCATTCTCTCGGATAGATTATGGTTTGTGCATGTACCATTAAATCGTATGGTCGATTTTCAATCTGTTGCACAGATCTCAGTAGATCACCTTTCCCATCCAGTTGTGTCAAGTCTTATACTCTTTTTGCACTAGTTTACGAAATTCGCTTATTATGTGATTAATCGTTTCGTCTTTGACACCATAGAACCTACACTTGCTGTTCTGTTTTCTATTTTTCCTTTAATTTGATTGGTCTTTGTGGTGTTATTTTGTGCTGCAATTTTTATGTCTTAAACTTCCGGTCTAAATCTTCTCGTGAGATTTCGTTAGTTCTTTGCTTGAAATATCCATAATTTTTTTTCTTCCTATTTCCGTATCTTAGTTATCATTGTGTTGTTAGTCTTTCTGTTGCTAGTAGTGTTACTGCCTCCTGTAATCAGTCTTTCTTTGTACTAATGCATCAACGTTATCTCCAATGCTGGCGAGTCCTCTTCCTCCTTCTTTTCTTGACACATAGTAAAGTAAAAAGTAAAGTTGGTGACTTACGTCGAGGGTGACCTGAAGGCTCCCTTTTCAATAGCTACTACACCGAGGTGCAGAGGGGGGCGCTACACCATTCTCTGGAAACGTCCATTTTACCCTTGATCCTTACCCTATAATGCTGAATGTTAAGCATGGCGGCATTATGTTCCATTTTTTGAGTCTTTGGTATGACTTGACCTGGGATTGAACCCTGTTCCCCAGAACCATTAGCGAATACACTACTCATTTGGTCTATATTATTATCATATTTTTTTCTTTTGAGATTTTTACCTTAGCGTTAGCACATGGTTTTTCACTTGAGACAGAGTGACAGCAAGTCTCCTTAAGTCTCCAGGACTCTTCTCAGTATTCTCCCCGATCTCAACAATGCTGTTGTTTGGCTGGTCACCAGGCGTTCTTTTATTTCCTAGTCCACCTGTCCTACTGCCTAAACTTTGGTGACTGTACGAGTGTACAAATTACAATTGGTATCACTGTCACTTTTGTTATCATTATTATATGCAGGGTTTTCACATCAGTGCTAGCTAATCGTCTTTCACTGGAGTCTGAGAGATAGCAAATCTCATCTCGTCTCCTATACTCAACTCAGTATTCTAGCCAATCTTAACAATGCTGTTTTCTTAAATTTTACGCAAAAACTTGGTGGGTAGCACCCACTCATATATAACACGCAGCCTTAATATGAAAAATTCATGTGTATAATACGCACTGATTGCTTGGAATCTATGGAAGCCTAATTTAACATGAATTTAGCATTTGTTTAACCTTTTTGTCTGTTTGTACAGACTAAAAGCAAGAATTTATGTAGTTAACATTATGTCGTATAAAACAAAATTTACATAGTATTATATAATTTAAGTATTATATAATTTATAGAGTATTATACAAAATTTAAACCGGCTCATTAGCCTAGTGGGTAGAGTGTTCGCTAATGGTCCGGGAGACCTGGGTTCAATCCCATGTCGCGTCATACCAAAGACTTTAAAAATGGCACTTGATACCTCCTTGCTTAACACTCAGCATTTTAAGGTAATTATCAAGAGTGAAGTGGAGCAATCCAAGGAAAGGAGTAGCGCCCTACCCTACGGTGTAGTAGCTATTGAAAATGGAGCCTTCTGGTCAACCTCGACAAAAGGGAGACAACAACTTTTATTAGTAGTAGTAGAGAGCGACCAGAAGGCTCCTTTTTGAATAGCTGCAACACCTAGATGTAGGGCAGGGCGCAATTCCTTTCCCTGAATTGCTCCACTTTACCGTTGATATGTACTTTATATTGCTGAGTGGTAAGCAAGGAAGTTAAAGTCTTTGGTATGACGTGACATAGGATTGAACCCAGGTCTCCTAGACCATTGATCTAATGGGCAGAGTGTTCGCCAATGGTCCCGGAGACCTGGGTTCAATCCTATGTCGCGTCATACCAAAGACTTTAAAAATGGTACTTGATACCTCCTTGCTTAACACTCAGCAATATAGGGTACTATCAAGTGTAAAGTGGAGCAATCCAGGGAATGGAGTAGCGCCCTCCCTTACACCTCAGTATTGAAGCTATTGAAAAGGGAGCCTTCTGGTCACCCTCGACAAAAGGGAGACAACTTTACAACTTTCATGCATAATTTACCAAATGTTATGTAATTCATGTACAATGCAATTTACAGAGTATCATGCAAAATAGTATTATGCAAAGATGACATAGTTTTATGTAATCTATGTATTATTTAATTTACATTGTACTCTGCAAAATTTTACATAGTATTATGTAATTCATGCACTTTGAAATTTACATAGTATTATGTAATATATGCACTTTGAAATTTACATAGTATTATGTAATCTATGCACTTTAAAATTTACATAGTATTATGTAATCTATGCACTTTGAAATTTACATAGTATTATGTAATTTATGAACTTTGAAATATACATAGTATTATGTAATCTATACACTTTGAAATTTACATAGTATTATGTAATTTATGTGTTTTGCATTTCATGCATCATGTAATTTACATAGTATTATGCATATTTTACATAGTATTATGTAATTTACATAATATAATGCAAATTCTTCGGAGTATTATGTAATTCATGAATTTTATAATTTAAGTATCATTATGCAAAATCTATAAAGTATTATGCAATTTATGTATTGTTTGAATCACATAGTTTTATGTAAGATTTACATATGATTTATATATGATTTATTTATGATGTAATTTACTTAGTATTATGTTATAACACAAAAAAGCAACAAGGCCAGTGCGAAAATAAGTTCACATTAGAAGAAAGAAAATTATAAACAAACACATTTCAGTTGACATTTCTTTGTAAGGGTGTAAAACATTAGTTTGGATAATAGATATAACTTCCTTTCAGGCTTCCTATTCTGTCTATGGTGAGTATGTGGCCAGAAAGAAAATAAATTATATTCATAATACGCACCCCTAACTTTTTAGCTAAAACATCTGGAAAAATAGAGCGTCTTATAAATAAATAATAAAGATAATGTTGTAAGATTTACATTATACGTATTTCGTTTGGGTTTGGTTTGGTGGCATATCAACCATTGTTAGCTATTTAATGCCAATTCTTTTTTACACATACATTAAATAAATGATCTATAAACAAATTTTGTAGATACACACAGTTAAAGGATCAAACAGTTCTACTTCTAACAATTCAATTTAACGTCAGAAAGTTGCTTGCAAATATTTTAAGAGTCAAACAGTTCTATTTAATGATAGATAGGACCCTATCAGTTTCTACCACTCCGAGACAAAGTCAACCTGGCAGCAATGGCAATGAAGAGACACCGCATTCCTCCAAAGTTTCACCATTACTGGAGCCTCACCATCAAATTGTTTAATGTCATATCCAGGAGACTCGTTGGTGAGGGGGTCTTACCCCTTTGCAGAGATGCAATTGGTGTATTCTACAGCCCCCACCCTGCATACTGAACCAATTATACATAGCATTAGCGTTGATTGATATTATTCCTGCAATTCTTCCTTCAATCTGTTTTGTTAGGTATCTTTTCCGAGACGAGTCGAAATTATTATTTTTTCAACAGATTGCGGACTACCATACCTATCCTTTTTTATTCTTATCTAATTTTTTTTAATTTAATTTAATTTTTATTTATTTATTTATATATCTTTTGTATCGTCTCAACCTTTCAACTGCTGTACTCCTCATCCTTCTTCAGGTGCCCTTTTTATCATACCCGATAACCTTCCGGCAATTCAGAACTTAAATCTTTATTTGAACATAAAGACAAGACAAATCTAATTGTTATGTTTTGACCTTTTGACCCGGCCAAAAATGCCATTCAAGGTGACGCACCGGAAGGAAATGACACATTCTAATGGCAGTTATGAGAGGAAATCGCGTGGACGGAAATTGGCTGATGAAATGGGACGAGGTAAAAAAAATCCCATTATACTCTCATAGACTGACGCACCAGAAGAGAGTGACCTCTGAACTGCATGACAGTTATTTCCGCTCGATGACGATCACACAGGCCATGCCAAAGATAGCGAAAGTGACACATCCCGATCGCCAGATATCGGAGAAATTGCGGAGGCGTGTCCATATCACCACGTGGGAGTTTGAAGGTAATATAAGGCCGACGAATTGAACAGAAGAGGACAGTTGAGTTCAGTTGAGTAGAGTTGGAGACGGAGATAGACGAGATTAGGTAGGGAAAGAAGGAAAGCCAGCACCCAGCACCCAATAGAGCGGACTCCAGGGCTCCGGTTGAGCAGCCCTGGAGAACGAGAAAGATACAACGCTGACGGCCATAACTTTGGGGTCAAAATATTTCAGTTATGTTCGGTCTCCAGCTCCCTCTCACAGTAAAACCCCACACAACTTTTTCGAACCCTTGCAATTAAGTGAGAGGTAAATATTTTTCTAAGAAGTCTTCCTGCGTGTTTATCATTGCGTTGGTATGTATCCAGCATATATATGTATATTTCTGCATGAACATGTATATGACAATATAACATAATTCCGCCGTCCATACTCTCTGGGTGACTATAGCAAAATGACAAAAAGGCCCCAATAGAAGGCTGGAGTGTACAGCAGCGGGAACGTCGTTAGTATTGCCGCCAAAAGGAGGTTTGCAATCCGCAATGCGAAGAGAATAATAATGCTTTGTTTTATTTCAAGGAACCATTAAGTTGTGGATTTCAACGCGGTCGACACTTTGTCTGAAATACAAACAACTACGAACTGGAAAACAATTTAACTTTCTGATTTCTACTCCAGAACTTCTTTCAGAAAACGAGTAGATATATATCTTCCTATTCATTTGTTTGAATAAAAGCATTTAACCTTGTCAATTCGTTTAGTGTCTATTTAATGTTTAGCTTCAATTCCATATCCTTCTGTTAAACATTGCACACATTCTTTTCACTAAACTCCCTAATTCGATAGAAACGCTGTTAATCTTTGTCATAATATCGGCTTTAAATCACTTCTGACACTGGCCACGCCTTCCAGCCACAACCGACTCAAAAGAAAAAAGTGATAATCGATGTGCGCTTGTGGATCGACTCTTAATACTCAATTGGTTCCAATATGGAGTTGTCAGGAATCCCAGTATTACTAAAATCGAAATATTTTACCCGGAACCTCGTTCTGAATTTTCATTTAGCAGTTGATGATTATCCTTTCCTCTAAATGTCGATATGCTTCGACTACATTTTATGATCATGTAATTTTTTCCTCTCGCTCTTTATGCAAGCTTTTATATGTCAATAACGGTGGAACGTTTGAAAAGTAATACCACCCATTTATTTCACAGAAACTACTGCAGATACAGGGAGCATACTAACACTGTTAGATTGAGCAAGTTTTCACCTATAAAGCACTTGTTGGGAAGAGTGCTTAGTGTAATGGTTATCGTCATAACTGACTCGAGTTCAAATCCTGGACAAACTGTTTATGTTTCACTTCGTGCTAATGCCCTTGAGAAAGACGTGATTCTATCTTTTCTCCCTCCAGCTATGAGTAATATTAGGGCTGACACGGCACTTTAGACTTGGTTAGAAAAAAAGTGTAGGAGAAGGAAAATTCTGAATTCAAACCAGCTGTACTCCGCTTTAAAATTGACCTTGTGTCATAAACTGTCGGTGGTAGAGAGTTTGAAAAGATACGAGGTGCATACGATAAGTTTCCAGACTTTTTTTGTATGGGCATTCAAAATTATCGAAGACTCTTGAAAATTCACAATGTTATTGCTATACATCTTATGAGATGACTGACCAATTTTTATGATTTTAGGTTCAAATCAACAGCTACAACAGCAATTAGAATACACCCTACAAAAGCCTGATTGTCACAACTGGTGAATTTCAAAAATGAAATCTGTACGTAAGGACACTTTAGAAGAACGACATACAATAAAATTCTGATTTAAACTTGGAAAAAATGCTACAGAAACGTATGGAATGCTTCTGACTGCTTTTCGACAATTTTGCATGAATTGAGCATCAGTTTTTGAGTGGCATAAGAGATTCAAGGAAGGCAGGGAGTCTGTGAGGGATGATGAGAGGCGTGGGAGGAGTAAGAAAGTCAATAGACCAAAGTCGATTGGCCAAAGGGTTAGGGTTAGGGTTACTATGCTGGGGTTTTAAGGGAGTTCAGAAAAAGATTCCGTCGGAAGAGACCAGCACTCTTCAAATCGGGTCAGTGGCATTTCCACGAGGACAATACACCAGTCCACAACTCCATCCTTGTCACAGACTATTTGACCAAGATGGGCATCAAGACAGTTCCTCAGCCTCCCTATAGTCGAGACCTTGCTCCCAGTGACTTTTGGTTATTCCCTAAGCTCAGGGGCTGTCGTTATGAGACAATTGAGGAGCTGAAAGAGGCTGTGACGAAGGTCACTGACACGCTTACACAAGAGGACTTCGATGTGGCCTTTCAGAAGTTGTTAGAACGGTATAACAAGTGCATTGCAGCTGAAAGAGATTACTTCGAAGGGGACCATAGTTTCATGTATGTACTATCAATAAAAGTGCCCGTACGAAAGAAGTCTGGAAACTTATCGTATGCACCTCGTACGTACCACCAAAAATCACTTCTGACGAAAAATGAAGTCATAAAATAGATGACATTATTTTCGGAACAACTGACCTGCGACTACTATGCGCCGACTAGAAACAATTTAACTGTGTTCAAACCTGGCTCATTAAAAAGAAATATTCGTTTATTAACCATTTGTATTTTATACATATGTATTAACAGGATTTGACATTAAATAACCAACAAAGTTGATATGCCGAAAAACTAACCAACCAAATATTCATATCAAGCACCTGACCGTATTTTACAAATTACTCCTATAGCAAACAAAATGGCGACCAACATGTTTTATGCAATTGGTGCTAGAAGCAATGCTTGTGGGTCAACTAACTCGAGAGAAATAGTCAATTGATTTTTTCTACTAATATATCAATACATATGAAATCAAGTATACAAAAAAAATAAGATTTGGCATTAAATAGCTCACAAGGGTTGATATGCCATTAAATAAAATAACCAACCAACTAAAACAAAAATATTTACCTACGAATTATTCGCCAACAAATCATATGTACAAAAGAATTTTTTTGGTTTGATGGTTTGTTTCTTTTGTTCTACGGCATGTCAACCTCATCGGTCGAATCAAGTTGAAAAAAATAAGTCTGAAAAGAAATTCAAAGGAGGGGTCTTTGGAATTAATAATAAACTTTAGATAATTAGTTATATCGCTACTGGCCAATACACCCAACCAAGCCGAAACACTACAGCATAGCTTGGAACGAGCCGCTGGAGGCATTGGACTCCATGTTAATGCACACAAAACTGAATTTATGTGATTTAATCAGAAAAGTGAAATCTCCACACTAGAAGGAACCTCTCTGAAACTGGTTAACAAATTCACCTACCTAGTAAGCAGCGTCTCATCAACCGAAAAAGTCATTGACACACGGATAACGAAGGCATGGACAGCTATCGATATGCGTTCGATCATATGGAAATCAGACCTGAGCGATAAAATGAAACGCAGTTTCTTCCGGGCTGCGGTCGTGTCGATACTGCTGTATGGATGCACTACTTGGACGCTAACTAAACGGCTTGAGAAGAAGCTAGACGGCAATTATACAAGAATGTTGAGAGCAATATTGAACAAGTCCAGGCAGCAACACCCCACAAGGCACCAACTATACGGTCACCTACCACCTATCACGAAAACTATCCAAGTTAGACCAACCAGACATGCCGGACACTGCTGGAGAAGCAAGGACGAGCTCGTAAGTGATGTACTCCAGTGGACCCCCGCATATGGCCAATCAAAAGCAGGACGACCAGCTCGAACATACATACAGCAGCTGTGTGATGATACGGGATGTAACCCTGAAGACCTGCCAGAGGCGATGAATGATAGGGAGACGTGGAGAGAAAGGGTCAGGGATATCTGTGCTGGTCACACGACATGATGATGATGAGTTAGTTATTTGTTTTGTTTTGTTTTGTTTTTATTAGGAGTTTATTAGTAGGGAATCATGATCATAAAAAAAGAAAAAAACTGTGAAATAGGTTGGGGAAGGGATCAGTTTGTTAGAATATATCGAGTAAAGAAAGGGTTTATAGAAGTAATTTGGTCTTATTGTAAATTTCTTTAGATTTTTGTGTATGACTTGACTGTTTTTAGAAATGATATCACATTATTTATTTCAGTGTTTTGGAAAAAAGATTTAGCATTAAATAACTGAGAAGCGTTGATATGCTGTTAAACAATAACCAAACTAAATCCTTCATACAAATCTGAGAACCATTTTTATAATACCCGCTCTTTTTCTTAACCTTCAATTGCTTTAATCTTTGTTCGCCTTAACCTTAATTATTTCTCATTTTTTCTCTTCCTTTTCACTGCTTTCGCTTCCAACATTCTCTTCATCACAGATACACACCATCACATCTCTCTCTCTCTCTCTCTCTCTCTCTCTCTCTCTCTCTCTCTCTCTCTCTCTCTCTCTATTTCTTTCTTTACTGTAACCTCCATCTTTCAATAACTCCCTGAACGTAAGAAGATTTAATATCTGATAGTGTCTATTGTACGAGTCATGAAGACGAGAACGTAATAACAGAATCATACTAAAGGCGATCTTTCTGTTGCTTACAATGAAAAGAATGTAACAATGAACAGCCATTCTGATATAACTTTTTTTATAAACAGATTTCTTTCAGAGACCCCACTTCTAGGAGAATATATGAAAAATAGTTTGTTTTTTATTGTTTTTTACAGACCTTTAGCCTCTATTTTGGTTCATACACATACCTAAAGACCATAAGACCACTGTATTATTAATATTATTATGTCGAAGGTAAGTAGCGTAAGGGTTATTATCGTAAAGAAACGGATTTGGCGAACTAAGTTCAAATCCATACGTGGTACAGTAACATGTACGTGTACTCTGGGTCAGAGTGAATCTCAGAGTAGCGTCAATCATCGGGTATTCCCGAACTGATGTTGGACTAATTTCACACTCAGGACACCCTAACGCACAGACGTTTGACTGATCTGTGTCAGGACTAAATAGGGATAATGAACGTTGCGGTTTTTATCGTAGGAAATGGAATTATCGAATCGAGTTCAAATCCTGGATAAGTCATTTTGCTTTTCACTTCTTTTTGAAAGGCATGAATGACTCTCTTCCCTATCATCTTTTCGTAAAGTAATAGGGCATACTGGACTCTTCAGCATTTTAAGAGAAGGAAAACTCAGAATTCAGAAACTGAGAAGAGTTGTTTAAAGAACCTGCAGCATACTATTGCAAACATTCTTCTGTTATCCACTCATCTAAAAATCTTGCAGGATCTACAAAAACCTTCCACCAGGATAAACAAATCGTCTGTCAAGTTTATTTGGTAAGTTTTAGCCCAGTAATCGAACATCATTTGTTACGGTGAATGTACATCATTATTATTATTGTCATACTAGCCCATTGGCATCATGGTTAGTGTTCGCCAATAGTTCGGTTGACCGGTGTTCAATCTCAGGTCAAGTCATACCAAAGACTCAAATAACTTTATTTGATGCCTCCTTGCTTAAAACTAAGCATTATAAGGTAGGGATTTAGGGAAAGTGGAGCAACCCAGAGAAAGGAGTAGCGCCCTACTGAACACCTCGGTGTAGTAACTGTTGAAAAAAAGGAGCCTTCGGGTCGCCCTCAACTACAGTCGACCAACTTATTTTATTCCTTGAGAGTTTTTCGCACCAGTGTTAGCTGAAGAAGACTTTCACTGGAGACTAAGTGACAGCAAGTCTCCTCAGATCTCCAGGACTCTTCTCAGTATCCGTAGTCGATTTCAAAAATGCTGTTGTCTCTATAGTTTCGATTCTTCTGATTTTAACTTCCTCTAGTCTTTTTTCCAAACCCTTGGTAACATCTCGGAGTGCACAAACTATAACTGATATCACCATAAAAGGTAAGGTGCCCGTGGTTATCGTCGTAAGAAATGGACACGGCGACACGAGTTCAAATCCTGGACGAGACTGATTGCATTTCACATAGCACTGATACCCTTGGGAAAGGTATGGATCCAATTATTCTCCCTCCAGCTATGGGTAAATAGTACGGCAGACTGAGTTCTTCAGCCTTGGTGAGGCAACTAGTCTAAGAGAAGGAAAACTCTGAATTGAAACCTGTTAAACTCCGTTAAAAATTGACCTTGTGTCATATCCTGCCAGAACGAAGGGGTTGGGTGAATATGATAAAAGGTAAGTTCCTCTTTGTCTATTTTTACACTTCCTTTTACTTTCATTCTGTTTTCAGTCGGAATGGCAAAATGTACTTGAAGGTAAGTTCTGTATTTTCGTGTTAATCACCCTCTAGTTTTGGTCTTTTGCCTGGAATTAGATAATCTGTTTCTAGCTCAAAATCCCAGAGAACATTTTGCGTCTCATTCTCTAGGACAGAATCTGTCTAGCACATAGAGCATTTGATTGTATGGTCAATTTTTAATTTCTTGCGCCATTCTCAGTGGATCTCCAATTATTATTATTATTATTACTGCTCCTTTGAAAGTTTTTTCACACCAGAGTTAGCCGATGGTCTCCCACTAGAGTTTGAGTGACAGCAAGTCTGCTCAATTACCCAGGACTCTTCTCAGTATTCTGGGCGATTATAATAATGCTGTCGCTTGGATGATCTTCACTCGTCCTATTATCTCAAAGTTCTCCAATCACTTCAGCGATCCTTTCGTGACTCTACTAAACGCTCTTGTTATGACTGGTATCACCGTCACTTTCATGTTCAGTTCCCTAGAAAGGTATCAGTACATCTCTCTTTTCGCTTTCTTTCAGTTTTACTCTGTGATCAACCGGAACAGCAAAGTCCGCTATTCGGCAGGTTCTCTTCTTTTTGTTGACTATCACAAGGTGTGGTCGTCTGGTTGAGATTAGGTGATCCGTTTGTATCTCAAAATCCCAGTAAATTGTGTGTGTCTCATTCTCCTGGACAGATTCTGGGTTGTGCAGAGACCACTTATTCGTATGGTCAAATTTCAGTGGATCACCTTGCCCACCCAGTCATGTCTAGTCTTATACTCTTTTGTGCTACTTCTTTTCTGTTCTAGCTTTGACTTAGTTAGTCCTTATGGCGTTTTTTACGCAGCTATCAGAAGATATTCTGTTTCTCTCTAGGGTTTCCATTTTCTAAACATTTCCAAGTTTTCTCGTGTGAGATTTCATTTGTTTGTTGCTTGAAGTGTCCATACAGTTGTTTCCTTTCCATTATTGTTTGTTGTTTATTTCTTTTCTATTATAATAATAATTATTATTATTTTTATTATTATTATTCGCTTTTTACAGACTTTTATTCCGAAACTTATTTTATATAGAGATCTAAAAGAAAGGATTTGATTATTTTAGTAATCTTGTGGATTCTATTTTATTGTAATTATTATTATTTCATTAGAGATTTTCACATCAGCGTTAGCTAAAGGTCTTTCACGGGAGTTTGAGTGACAGCAAGTCTCCCCAAGTCTCCAGGACTCTTCTCAGTATTCTGGCCATTTTCAGTAATGCATCAGTTTGGATCGTCGCCTTTCACCCTCTTATTTCCAAGTCCTCCAGTACCTTTAATGATCCTTTGGTGACTGTACCAAACGCAACAATCACAATTGGTGTAATTGTCACTTTTATGTTCCACAGTTTTTTCATTTCCCTTGCAAGGTCCAGGTACTTATCCTTCTTTTCACATTCTTTCAATTTTATTCTGTGGTCAGCAGGGACATTAAAGTCCTCAATTTTGCAAGTTCTCTTTATTTTTTGGTGATTATAATAAGGTCTGGTCGTCTGGCCGAGATTAGGTGATCAGTTTTTATGACAAATTCCCGCAGGAATTTATATTATTATTACTAAACGGCTGGAGAAGAAACTAGCCGGCAATTACACGAGAATGTTGAGAGCAATATTGAACAAGTCCTGGCGACAACACCCCACGAGACACCAACTATACGGACACTTGCCTCCCATCACGAAAACTATACAAGTTAGACGAACCAGACACGCAGGACACTGCTGGAGAAGCAAGGACGAGCTCATAACTGATGTACTCCTATGGACCCCCACATATGGCCAAGCAAAAGCAGGACGACCAGCTCGAACTTACATACAGCAGCTATGTGAGGACACAGGATGTAACCCTGAAGACCTACCAGAGGCGATGAATTATAGGGAGAAGTGGCGAGAGAGGGTCAGGGATATCCGTGCTAGCGGCACGACATGATGATGATGATTATCATTACCGATATTATTATTATTATTATGATTGTTGTTGTCGTTGTTATTATTATTATTATTGTTATTATTATTATGTGTGAGAAATTCAAGTATGAGTGGTGTGTCCATTTATATTCGAGTAGACCGTCAGCATCTCGTTCCTTATTGACCGCTGTGTCCGGAACTTTTCAGTCATCGGGAAGTCAATGTGTTTCCACTTCATGGCCTGTTTTTTCAACTGGTGTACACATTCTTCTATAAATTTCACACATTTTTCACATCTAAGTCACCAAAGTTTGATGACAGATGTCTGTTCAAGCCTGGAACACTGTTAGATTTTTCCCCATTTCGAATAGCCTCAAAACAAATATATTGGGTGTGTAAAAGTTTGGTTTCATTTGGTTTTATGGCATATTTTGTGTCGATTGAAAATAATTTAATGCCAAATCCATTTTATACATGTAAACTGTTCTTTTTCAAACAATTTAATTCAGTATAAGTAGTTTGTCTTTTTTGTTTACACATAGTTCAATGTCAAAACCGTTCTACTTCTAACATAAATACACAGTTTAGTTCTATTTGACCAATCGATAGGACCCTATCAGGTGCTTCCACTTTGGTTCAGAGTGGACATGAATGCGCTGGCAATGAAGGGGTGCTCTGTATTCCCCAAAGCTCCAGCATTACTGGAGCTTTACCATCAAATTGATTTGTGTCATATCAGGACACTCGTTGGGGGAGTCTTACCCGTCTGCATTGATGCAGTCGGTGTATTCCGCAGCCCCAGCCGACAGGCACACATTGAGAATCTTAGCCCTGTTCATAGATGCAGTCAGTGTATTCTGTATCCTAAGTCGACTGGGCCACATTGAGAGTCTTACCCCTCTTCATAGATGAAGTCATTGTGTTCTGCAGCCCTAGTCGACTTGGCCACAATGAGAGTCTTACCCCTCTTCATAGATACAGTCATTGTATTCTTCAGCCCTAGTCGACTGGGACACATTGACAGTCTTAGCCCTCTTCATTGATGAAGTCATTGTGTTCTGCAGCCCTAGTCGACTGGGACACATTGAGAGTATTAGTCCTCTTCATTGATGCAGTAATTGTGTTCTACAGCCCTAGTCGCCTGGGACACATTGAGAGTCTTACCCCTCTTCATTGATGCAGTCATTGTGTTCTGCAGCCCTAGTCGACTGGGACACATTGAGAGTCTTAATCCTCTTCATAGATACAGTCATTGTGTTCTGCAGCCCTAGTCAACTGGGCCACATAAGAGTCTTAGCCCTCTTCATTGATGCAGTCATTGTATTCTGCAGCCCTAGTCGCCTGGGACACATTGAAAGTCTTAGCTCTTTTCATAGATACAGTCATTGAGTTCTGTAGCCCAAGTCAACTGGGCCACATAAGAGTCTTAATCCTCTTCATAGATGCCGTCAATGTATTCTGCATCCCCAGTCGACTGGGCCATGGGGGAGTAAAATTGTAAAATGATAGCCGAGGGATTTAGGTTCATACCTTTGGGTTTAGTTAGGCTGAGAACCTTTCGGCTCAGCACATGGGTTAGTTAGGCACAACATTGATGCAGGTGGTAATGTGTGCGCGCACCGAGAGCGGACATGTCACTCAGAGATGATGAAACGGGTGACAAAGTGCGGGTGACTTCACTCACCGGAAGCCCGCGGAGGATTTTTGTGATTTCGAAGAATGTTAGAGAGTTGAAGCTAGACGCCGAACGAGGAGGTTCGACTTTTGGGGCTCGCTGAGGCGAGAAGAATTTGCGCGCCATGGGTGCCGCATGAGATAATAGCCAGATGAAGAAGCCAACATAAAAAGATTGTGTCTCTCTCTTTATGTCGAAACCCTTAACTCAAAAGTAATAAAAAGGTTTCGTACCTGTATAAAGAAGTCGTTACGTGTTTTCGAATTTTGAGATTCCTATGTTCTTTATGTATACATGTTATGTAAATGAGTTATGAACATTCGATGTCCATTTCGCACATGGCCATATTCGTGTATATGGCTATGTAACAAAATAATTTTTGCGATAAACTAATTCTAAACAGAGATTACATTATGAAAAAATTATAATTTCTTTTTTTTTCAAATCCCCGAATTCATGGAATGATTTTCACATACTCAGGTTTACCAGAAATATTTAAATCATATATTTGGCTGTATAAAATAGATTTTCCTTTACTTCAAAGCATTTTCTGTAAACATCTAAAAATTATATATGACTTAAGTATATGCAACCTACGTACATAATAACAATGACATTTTATCTTTGAATTAACAACGTTTGGGAAATTCATAAATCCAATCGTTCTCTACCCCACCAGATAGTAGGAGTGACTTGTGTCTTTATCATTGATATGATAACTCATCTAAGAGAAGGAAAACTTTGTGCCCAAAACGAGTGTTTAACTTTCAACTCTATCCTAAAATAACGACCTTTTAAAAAAACAACCACGGGTAAATAGTAGGGCAGACTGTGTTTTCTCGACTTGATAAGACAACTGGTCAAGGAGAAAGGAAAAACTCTGAGCCCAAAACTAGTGTTTAACTTGTAACTCTGTCCTGAAAAAAACTAACCTCTACAAAACCAAATACGGGTAAATAGTAGGGCAGACTGTGCTCTCTAGATTTGATGACCCGAGAGATATCATCTGATGAAGGCTTTCTACAATGTACCTCTGGTTTTGTTTATTGAGGTTTTTTTTTTGCTGTTTTTTTTTTTTTTTGTATAATACTATGACTCTATGACTAATAGCTTACAGCAACTGCACACGAATGCTGCGAGCTGTATTGAACAAGTCCTGGAGACAATACCCCACAAAACAGCAGCTATACGGCCACCTACCACCCATCACGAAAACTATCCGAGTTAGACGAACCAGGCATGCGGAACACTGCTGGAGATGTAAGGACGGACTCATAAGCGACACACTCCAGTGGACCCTATCACATGGACGAACAAAGGCAGGACGACCAGCTAGAATTTATATACAACAGCTCTGTGCCGATACAGGATGGAGCCTGGAAGACCTACTGGGAGCGATGGACGAGATCCGTACTGGCAGCTCGACATGATGATGATGATGATGATTAATAGTATTACTTGTAGAATTAGTAATGTCCATATACACATTTTGTCTCAAATATTACAACAAAAGATACAAGTACTGAGATTCTAACATTTTTGGAACATTATCCTTGTAACCTTGTAAGCTGAAGAGAAGAATTCAGGAAATGGAATGAAATAAAATAATATCCGTCCACACTGGCTACATTTGGATATAGAGAATAGTCAACCGTTTTCCCTTTCCTTTTCTAATTATATTTTCCTTGTAGAGATAATCTCATGTTACACCATAGATTAAATTTCCTATCGTTTATATCCCCTAGAGGTCCTTGCGTTTTAGAGCACGCTTTTTAGACTTGTATCCAGGAGATGATGTCCTGTTTCATTCCATTATTAAAGATAGGGACAAGGCTTCGTTGCCTAACCCCACATTATCTCATTTCTTCCTGATAAGTCTAATATTTCGAGGATCGTTGGTAAGAAATATTGCTGTTCTCCTCTTGGAACTATCATAATTATTGGATATTTTGTAGTATTTCCCTTTATTGTACTTCATTTACAAGCTCATGTTAGACTTAATTTCGCTTCCCTTCATTAACTTGTCTCTTACAAGAACGTAATTTATACACTTCAATCCCTATCGTTGTTTTTCCTTGTATAAACCCCTTTTATCAAAGAACTGTCTGTTATTCAGTGTTTCTTTAGCCCACAGTTCTATAAGTTATATTACGCTTCCAGTCCCTGCCAACATTTATTTACATTGTTTAACACACACGTTTGTCAAACTGCATTTTATTCTTTTTCAGTTTTACTCTTTCCTGATGGTAAATAAACCTGTTGACAAACCCCATCATTACTTCATAGTGTTAATTGTCGAAAGGTGTTTAGCTCACCGTCTGAGACAATGCAAGCGTTTTCATAAAAAAGAACGCATGTCACCGAAGACAGTACAGATAATAAAACATTCCACTTCTGTACACCCTTTGAAGAAATAGGTTCTAATAAATCCAGCTTCTCATTTATATTTGCATTATCAAAATGAGTAACTTTATGCAAATAACTTTCTTTTGAAACTAACATCAAAACATCCAAGAAAATATTCAACTATTTTTATGAATTTTGAATACAATGTACAATATTTTCTTTGCCTTTTCTTTCTGGGTTTTTTTTTTTTTGTTTTTTGTTTGTTTGTTTTTTTGCCCTGTCGTCTTGAACTGTAGAATACGCCTTGCATAGGCGTATCAGTTTGTCTTGGATAGCAACCCGGAACGATTTAGAACAGGATACTAATGGCTGAACAGCACGTGGTCCTGCAATGATCTACTTAGGCACTTACAGAACTAGACGGTGGTCAAAGAGGCCCGATCCTATCAATCGGCTGGTCATGCCAAGTTCTAGTACTTATATGGTTGTCCCGACCGTATACTTCCAATTGCTCGTTTGGCAAACAAATACCCAACCGTATTTTATCTTCAAAGTGATTGAAGGCAGGGCATGAGGGTCAGCTGCGCTGAAATAGTAATACCTGAAACCATCTAAATTGAGAAAAAAATGATTACTCATCACCATCATATCGTACTGCTAGCAGATATTTCCCTGATTCTCTCGCCATTCGTCCCTATCATCCATCGCTTCCGAAAGATCTTCCAGGCTACATCCTGTGTTCGTACAGAACTGCTGTAGATAATTTGTCCAAGACCTGCTCATCCAACCCCTGCTTGTAAAAGGGTCCGTAGGAGAACATTGCTTATGAGTTAGTCCTTGCTCCTCCAGCAGTGTCCCGCATATCTTGTTCTTCTAATCTAGATGGTCTTTGAGATGGGTGGTAGGAGGCCGTACAGTTGCTGTTTTGTGAGATGCTGCTTCCAGTATTTTTTTAATGTAGCTCGCAGCATCTTTGTGGAAGTGGTAGGTGGCTGTCCAGTTTTTTTTTTCAATACGCTTTGTCAGCCTCTATGTGGTGCATCCATACAGTAGTATATTAATGTTTATTAGCAAAAGTTGAACTGATTTAACTATCTGTAAACAAATGAGCTCATTTAAAAGTAAAGTTAACAACAAATTATTCACTTACAAATCATATATATATATATATATGTGTGTGTGTGTGTCTGTCAGTCTGTCTATATATATATATATATATATAATTGGAAGAAGAATTCCTCACACCGTCATTTGGCTATTATTAATTTATTTCAGCTAGTCTCTCCATGAGAAGCAAATCTATTCAGATAGCCTATCATAATGGAGAGAAAAATTACGAAAATATTCTCTCAATGGATTCTTAGTTATTTTTTAAAAAATTATGAATAAAGAAAGAGAGAGAGAGAGAAAAAGATATCGGCAAGAAGTTGGTGTCAAAATCGGAAGTTATGTCAATCTCTCGTATCATGTATCTTTATGTATCTATCAAGATTTTTTAACAAGACTCGCAACACCTTATATATATATATATATATACGAGGATCATTAAATAAATTTCCAGACTTTTTCGTATGGGCACTTTTATTGATAGTACACACATGAAACTCAATCCCCTTCGAAGTAATCTCCTCCGGCAGCAATGCCCTTGTTGTTCTAACAACTTCTAGAAGGACCCATGGAAGTCCTCTTGTGTGAGCGTGTCAATGACCTTCGTCACAGCCTCTTTCATCTCAGTTGTCTCATAACGACAGCCTCTGAGCTTAGGGAATAACCAAAATCACAGAGAGCAAGATCTGGACTATAGGGAAGCTGAGGAACTGTCTTGATGCCAATCTTGGTCAAATAGTCTGTGACAAGGATGGAGTTGTAGACTAGTGTATTGTCCTGGTGGAAATGCCACTGACCCGATTTGAAGAGTGCTGGTCTCATCCGACGGAATCTCTTCTTGAACTCTCTTAAAACCTCAACATAGTAACCCTAAGCCTAACCCTTTGGCCAATCAACTCTGGTGTACTGACTTCCTTACTCCTCCCACACATCTCATCATCCCTCACAGACTCCCTGCCTTCCTTGAATCTCTTATGCCACTCAAAAACTGATGCTCGATTCCTGCAAGATGCTCCAAAAGCAGTCTGAAGCATTCCGTACGTTTCTGTAGCATTTTTTCCATGTTTAAAACAGAATTTTATTGCATACCGTTCTTCTAAAGTGTCCTCACGTCCGGATTGCATTTTTGAAATTCACCAGCTGTTTTTGAAATTCACCAGCTGTGACAATCAGACTTTAGTAGGGTGTATTCCAATTGCTGCTGTAGTTGTTCATTTAAAGCTGAAATCATAAAAATTGGTCAGTCATCACATAAGATGTATAGCAATAACATACTGAATTTTCAAGAGTCTACGACAATTTTAAATGCCTGTACATAAAGTTTGGAAACTTATTGGATACACCTCGTTTATATATATATATATATATATATATATATATATATATATATATATATATATATATATATATGTGTGTGTGTGTGTGTGTGTGTGTATGTGTGTGTGTGTGTACACGATTTGACTTTATAAAACCTACAATTATTGACATGCTACTGAATGAAATAACCCAACCAAAATGTGAAAACAAATCATTAATATCTAATAGAATTATTAGCGTTGAATAACAATACTTGAAGCGATTTAACCGTATGTGAAAAAATGAACACTATGGAGTCGCTTTAAAATAATGTTACCTATAAATTTATCTCATGTAAATTATATATATATATAACAATATTTTCCATTTAACCCCCCCCCCCCAGTGTTGATATGCTATAAAACAACCAAACCAGACTCTGTTTTGCACCTTCTACTTTTCCCCTCACTCATTTTTTCATTATTCTCTTCAATCTTAGTGTCAAACTTACACTCTCTACAGGGGGTGTCCTCGTGGTGTAATGGTTAAAGCGATGGACTGCCGAATTGTAGTAAGCGAGTTCGTACTCCAATCGCGCTATTACGTTCACTTTCGGGCAAATACCCTTGGGAAAGGTATGAACCCCCTTATCCTCCCAGCTATGGGTTAAATAGTTCCACTACTGTTCTTCTAGGAGAATAGCTTTGGCATTAAATAACCTACAAAGGTTTATGCGCCATTATACAAAGAAACCAACACTCTCTACAAAAGTCAATACTTTGACAACCAGAAATCAGTGTAGCAGGCCTCAGAAATCTGTGCATTGCTTTTTATTATATCAATTAGTCTACACAGCTTCTATAACCAAAAATATTGTTTTTGATTCGTTTATCGTTTGCAGTTAATATACGAGACGTCCTGGGAAAGGCATGAATCAATCTGCCCTGCAAGCTAGAGGTAAAATACAAGAGCAAACTGGGGTTTTTTGGCCTTGATTACACAATCAGCATGGGAAGAAAATCTCTGAAAACAAACCAGCTATATTCTACTAAAAATTGACCTTGTGTCACTTCCTGTCCATGGTGGATGGGTTAGTTATTCTACGAAAAATTGACCTTGTGTCACTTTCCTGTCCATGGTGAATGGGTTAGTTATTATACTAAAAATTGACCTTGTGTCACTTCCTGTCCATGGTGGATGGGTTAGTTATTCTACTAAAAATTGACCTTGTGTCACTTCCTGTCCATGGTGGATGGGTTAGTTATTCTAACTAAAAATTGACCTTGTGTCACTTTCCTGTCCATGGTGAATGGGTTAGTTATTATACTAAAAATTGACCTTGTGTCACTTCCTGTCCATGGTGGATGGGTTAGTTATTCTACTAAAAATTGACCTTGTGTCACTTCCTGTCCATGGTGGATGGGTTAGTTATTCTACTAAAAATTGACCTTGTGTCACTTTCCTGTCCATGGTGAATGGGTTAGTTATTATACTAAAAATTGACCTTGTGTCACTTCCTGTCCATGGTGGATGGGTTAGTTAATACACATTTGGATCTCGGATCGAACACACATATACTTCTAGAGTTTACGTCCTTCGATCGAGGAATGACGCTTCAACCAAACACAGATCACGCAGATACAATCCTGATCCTTGCCAGAGTTCACACGTACTATATTGATAAATAATAATTACGATTTTTAACGGGTACTATGCTAGTTCCATTATAATTATAAACTATCATTAATGTCATTATAGCATTGTGATCATCTTTAGTATCAGCAGCGTAAAGACCCACCGTTCCCACATTCACATCTCTAAGCTTTTAAGACAAGTAATCATTAGCATACCCATTTTCCAAGAACAACTTTCTAGAATTGCCGGCTGTCTACTGGTCTTGTACTGTCGCTATCGGAGGTAATATTTATTGGCGTTAGCCACGCTTCACAGAGATAGCCTCCTATCTGGGGAGAGCCTCACATTATTTTTCATCGTTTGTTAATAATCGCCTGTAGAGGTTTATCAGCACGCATCAATGACTAGCCACTCACTAAAGATTCGTTCTTCGCCATTACTACGCTTATGGCTTCTGCGCACGCTCTGGCGCATGCGTAGAAGTGGGTATTCGGATGGAGGGCTTCCCATAAATACTTATAATGTGTATATCACGTTAATGTTTTATAACCGTTTTTCCTGATAGATAGATAGATAGATAGATAGATAAAGCCGACTCTAGAACTTTTTAGATAGCAAAATATCTTCTGTGAATATATATGAACAAATTACAGTAGATATGGAATATGTATCGCAGTAGATATGCATATATACGAATAACGAAAAAGACAGGCACAAGGATAGATAGATAGATAGATAGATAGATAGATAGATAGATAGATAGATAGATAGATAGATCAGTGATACATGAATAGATATAAACAGATTAAAATAAGTATGAGATTTAGATGACTAGATAAAGGTTACTTGCCATCGAGATAATTAACTAAAGAGACCGGTACTTTGCAAGAAAGGTATAAATAGAGTTTACTGTGATATGACAAGAGAGATGATATGAGTTCAATGCATGCATATAAAAATGATGATAGGGAATAATAGGAATAAAATCAGATGATTTTTTAAAAATATTGTTTCAATATATCTGCGACTTTTCTTTTTCTCTTGGCATTGCTGTTCACTCAGTCAGAAAATCAATATACCATTTTTTTTCTTTTTTTCATGGACATCATTTTAAAGATAACGTTCGTTTCCAGCACATCACCAATGACTAGAAATTATATGTGGGTCTCTTTCAGATGTATGAACGTACAAGTGGGATTGATATTTTAAAATAAAAATGGAAAAACGATAATTTAAATCGTGTAAAATGTCTAACAAGGTATCCCTCGAGAAATTGCTTTGTCTTGAGTGAAAATTTAATAGATCTTAGAATTAGAATTGCGATGTAAGTTTGTTGAAGTCGAAAGAACCAAGTTTTACTGTAATCAACATAAGGTAAGTATTTTGTCAAGTTTAATCAGTTTAAATTTCTGGACAAAGTTGTTGGTTTTTTTTAAATAGAATTGATTAGTTAATTGGAGGAAAAAAATGTTTTCCTATCCTTCTAGAATCTGTTTTAGAATCGACCCAGAAGCGAACACTCTTTGTTAATTGGAAGAGTTGTTAAATTAATTTGGGTTTCGCCTCATTAAAAAAAAATTGCTGAAGCCAGCAATTTGAAGCAATGAAAATATATTTATGTGTGTTAACCTAAACTAATTTTTTTATGAAAATGAATTATAACGTGTGAATAATATTTTTAGATTAACACCACTGATTATTATTAACAATAACTAGTATTCTACTTTGTCTTAGTCTTGAGTGCTTTTTAATAATTGCTCCCTTGGGTCCTTATCTCTACGAAAGCGAGGAACTGTGAGTGTCGAAAATAATATTAAATGATAAGCTATCAATTCTCTCTCTCTCTCTCGCACACACACAAACACACACAAACACACACACACACTAACTTCTATAAATATCCTGGCTCTTTTGGTCACACTTCAGACGAGAAATAAAATTTAAAAAACGCTTTCATTTCTGTTAGATGAATAAAACTTTAGGAAACAATTCTTCCTGTGTCGACGTCTTGGGTGGTATGATGGTTAGGAAGCTAGACTTGAAAACCTTCTCGAGTGAGTTCAAGTCTCATTTGGTGCCAAATCTAAGCAAATGATGCTTCTGATTTAATTACAAAATGTTTCATCAGACATTTATTTGCAGAAAACATGCACACATACACACACACATATATATATATATATATGTATATATGCAAAATATCATATAAGAAGCAAAAATCGTGAATATTTGAGCAAGCACAAAATATGTTTTAATTACCCCTCGAAAAAAGCATTACTGCCCTCCAAGTTTTGATTACCCCTCGAAAAAAACATTACTGCCCTCCAAGTTTTGATTACCCCTCGAAAAAAACATTACTGCCCTCCAAGTTTTTATTACCCCTCGAAAAAAAACATTACTACCCTCCAAGTTTTGATTACCCCTCGAAAAAAAAACATTACTGCCCTCCAAGTTTTGATTACCCCTCGAAAAAAAAACATTACTGCCCTCCAAGTGAATTTCGGAAAAATCTTTCTCAAAATAAAACAATATTAGAGCAGTTCAAGAACAAGCAAAAATTATAGATTCTCGAAGAGCTACACATTAGAAACAAACATTCTAAATTTAAAAGAATTAATTTTGACTCCAGTGCTAATGAAACAAATGTCTTTAGCTGCTGCTGCTATTTATAGAAACAAATTTGAAAATGAACGCTACAACAATACATCAATATAAACAATAAACGCTAAATTCTTACAATATAGTAATGTACATCCAAAGATTGTATCAATTTTGCAATATACCCCCCCCCCGATGCTGGCCCAAGATCGGGCACACACACACACACACACACACACACATATATATATAAAGCCGGAGTGCAGCAGTTTTTCTTTAATGAATGTCAAGATATTAGATAAGAATGAATGTATAAAGTCTTTTTTACGTTTTTTCTGTGAAAAAGGCTTTATTTACAATAAATGAAATACAATATTTAAACATGTCAAATGGAAGATAAATTCAATCTTTATATAAATAAACAAAAATTATATCAAGAAGCAAAAAAACAAAAACAGAGCAAAGCAATAAACAACAATGCGTTACTTAGAAGCTTGGTTCGGTTTGGTTTCGAGTTTAATGACATCCCAACCTTCTTGGGTTATTCAATGTCAAGTCCATCCTTTTATAAGAACACCAGTGATACAAAAATAAAAGTGGTCCATCCCTAAAGCAGTTTTGTTAAGATGGAATTAAACTAGCAATAAAATAATAATGATGATTTTTTTATTTCTTTATCTAATGGCGTATTAACCTTCGTAAGTTATTTTAATGCCAAAGCTATCCTTGTAGAAGAACAGCAGTGATACTCTTTAACCCATAGAAGGGAACGGGTATACAGATTATATGCCTTTTCTAATGGTATTAGTCAGAATGTAAACATAATAGTCTGACTGGAGATCGAACTCGCTCACTGCAGGACCGCACTTCAGTCATTACGCCTATAAAGACAAGAAGTTCCTAAATCTGGTAGTAGTAACTGTAGTACATAATATTGTCGATCGAAGAGACATGTCATTTATTTTATCTTTTTTTCTTATTTTTTATCTATTTTTCTAGTTCGTCTTTTTTAAAAAACTTTTTTTTTAATTTTATGTGTTTATAAATTCATATATTTATTTATTTGTTTCAATTTAGATGAGTATATGGAAAATTCTAACTTGCATGTGCCGAAAAAAAACGAAAAACAAAACAGTCAAATAATTGGGTGAGGATATCCTGCGTCATTTTGTCTCGACATCAAATGAGAGGCAGACAATGGCTGTCAAGATTTGATAAACGATAATGATTTTCGACACTTATTTCTTTAAAATCGCTCGTACAAAATAAAATTCGCCACTTAAATCGGTTTATTAGCAAGAATAGACAACAATCGAAGTGTACGACATCAAGAAAAAAAATCAACTCAGGAATCAGTAAGTAAAACAAATTGCATATTAGAAGTCGATTCTATATTTACACGACAGAAAAATTCAGCAAAGCAAATAGATTTTAAATTGAACTATAGGATGAATTACTTAACAGAATTCGATAGATACAGTATACAGTCTATGTTCTGTGAGAAGAAGTTTATTTTTTTTATTTTTTGCAAAGGTTGATGTGAGAGGATAGCAAAAAGAAAGGAGACGCCTGAGGAGACATAACAAATAAAGAAACAAAAAAAAGATAAATGAATAAACAAAACTGGTGACTATTTTGTGGAATAAGATTTCTCGCCTGAAGAGTTACTCTATTCGACAGTATTATTGGGCTCACTGAATTCGTCGAACTTTCAATAGAAATAAAGAATAAGTATATATATATATATATATATATATATATAGGCAGCATTTCTTCGTAAATGCAAATTTCATTAAACATGATAGACATTTTATTCCTACATATTTTCTTCTGGATCCGTTCGAATTCCCGTATTACTTTTATCGTATTCGGGGGGAATTGATTTAAGTATTGTCCATAGTTGTATGTGTCCCTAGTACTTTCTGCCCGACTTTGGGCCATCATCAGGGGAGAATCTATTACAAAAGTGATGTAACTTTTGTTTTAGCAAATTACTACTGTGTAAGGACGTCTTTGCCGTTGAAGATTATGGCGTTTGCTTTTAAATGTAATTCTGTAAATAGTGCCAGTAGCTTAAGACATTTAAGTACATTAGCACTGGTTTGAAAATTAATTCTATTAAGTGCTGGTTGCAGGTTTCTAATATATAGTGCTTCGAGAATGTTTAATGAAATTTGCATATATATATATATATATATGTGTGTGTGTGTGTGTGTGTGTGTGTGTGTGTGTGTGTGTGTGTGTGTGTGTGTGTGTGTGTGTGTGTATTTACTTCCTGAAGACGACGTAAAACGTTACAAACACGTCTTGAGGAAGAATAAATCAATTAAAAACAAATTCTTTTGTGAACTCATTCATTTTGCAGTACATATATATATGGTTAGAGGCTTGGATTGGCCTTTGAATCAACCGGGTTTCGATCTCAGCTACGGGAAGCTAATATGTCTAGCCACACTGATGAGTTCTGATTGAACGAAACAGATGTCTGTGGATGACTATATATATATGAATCATCATCATCATCATCAAGGTGTACAGATGGCACAGAACCCCTTGACTCTTCCTCTCTATCCTTTCCTATCTTTTATCGCTCCAGGTAGGTCCTCTAGACGGTATCTGATGTCCTCAAGGAGCTTATGCATGTAAATCTTATCTGATCGACCAGTACTGGTGTATCCCTATGTAGTTACTCTTTCAACAAAGCTCAGTATGTCTTGCTTGTATTAAATGATTTCTGAGTGGTGGTCTTACAGCTGCAATATATATATATATATATATACAGGGTGAAACGATAAAATTGTCGTCCTAAAGAAAACAGCACTACAGCTTTATTTTAAAACTTTTATTGAAAAAAATCAATTCAGGTAACTTGATTATGTCGTGAAGCTGACATCTATTCAATGTAGCCGCCTTCAACCTCAATCACCGCCTCGATATGAATCCGGAACTGGGAGCATGCCTTTTCCACAAGCGCCGGCGGGAGCTCGGCGAATACTCGGCGGATGGCAGCGATCAGGCTGGCTTTGGTGTTGTGGGAGGTCATGTCGGTGATGTTCTCGACGTATGACCAAACGAAGTAGTCCAGCAGGTGTAGGTCGGAGGAGGGGGGGCCTGACAGACTTGATTAGCCTGAGGTTCTTTGTCTTATCAGTCAAGATCTGGCTTGTCTGGCGCCTGTAGGACCTACACTTCAAGTCCTCCTTCACACATGCATTCACATTTGTGTGTTAGACGCCTAAATGTCTGACAATCTGCTGGGGAGTTTCATCAATGATTGCATGGACCTTTTCGATGAATTCCTTGTTCCGGGTCTTCCTGGTGGTGTCCTCAGCTTTGGACTTCCGCTCAACCACCTCCAAAAGGTCGTCCGATGCGTTGATCTGTGCCCTTAAGCGTTGAACCGTCCGAATTTGCATTTTGGGGTGCTGGCAATGGTCCTGTTGTCATAACTTGGATCGGTAGACAGCATGAGTCGTACAACGTCGCATCTCCGATCTCGCTCGTTGAACATTGTGTCACTTTCAGACATGATAGAAGGCTCCTATCGCTCTTGGGATTTGTACACAACTGGCCTACTAATAGATAGTCTGTAACAAAAAAGAAAACCGGAAATGGAATCATGTCGTCTTTTCTAAGGCGACAATTCTATCGTTCCACTCTGTAAATATATATATATATATATATATATATATATATATATCGTTCAAATTCTTTCAATTTAAATAAAAAGAGACGAACTTACGTTAAAAGTAATCAACTAATCCTCCATGTATTTACTTCCGTTTCCCACTACACACTGGGTCTCCCCCATGTATCCATGTATACATATATGTATCTAACACACACACACACAACATATATATATATATATATATATATATATATATATATATATATATATATATAAGTAAGTAAAGTTAGCGACCATAGTCGAGGGTGACCCGAAGGCTCCCTTTTCGATAGCTACTACACCAAGGTGTAGGGGAGGGCGCTACTCCATTCCCAGGATTGCTCCACTTTACCCTTGAACCGTACCTTATAATGCTGAGTGTTAAGCAAGGTGGTATCAAGTTCCATTTTTAAAGTCTTTGGTATGACTCGACCTGGGATTGAACCCAGGTCTCCCGGGCCATTGGCGAACACTCTATTCTTGGTATTGCTTGTGAAGTATTCACGAACATAATGAATTTCTCTAATATATATATTGATTTTATGTCTACGCCAACCAAACACACCGATATATGTTCTACCGCTAATAATGAGCCCTTCTTTTATAAATGAAGCAAACTATATATATATATATATATATATATATATATAAGTGTGTGTGTGTGTGTGTGTGTGTGTGTGTGAGGGGACATTGATAGAGAGAAATTTAGAACAAGTCTATAAATTATTTCAGATTGATAAGAATAGACTAAGATAGATAGGTAGAAGCAGGGGCTCGTTAGATTATATAACGGTTAGCTAGCGAGGCTAGCAAACTTTCACGAGTGAGTTGGAATTCTATTAGGTGCCCCATTCATATGACCTTGTGCGACGTCTAAGCAAAAAGCCTTCCAAATAAAAACATACTGAGAAACACATAAATAAAATCAAGGATATATTCATAGATTAAAACTAAGATAGATAGATAGATAGATAGATAGATACATACATACATACATACATACATATAAATCAATTGAAAGATAGAGTAATACATTAAAACTAAGATAGATAGATAGATATGTAGATAGATAGATAGATGTTTGTGTCTGAATATATAAATCACGCAGATGCACTGACACATATCACGACGCACATCAATAAATAATTCATAATTTGACAATAAAAAGTCAACATCCAGTCAGTGAAGTGCGTGTCTCTTTTTGCCGACTCAAAATGGACGAGTTGTCCACATAGAACTTGAAATGAAGAGTAAATAAATCTGGCAGATACAAAACAAAAAATGATATTTAAGGGGATTTTTTTTTAAATAGAACTTGCGAGAGACAAACTGAGAGATAGTTACCGAAAAATAGAGAGTGAGCAGACATGAGTATTAGGGAGTGAGAAACCAGATGTGAAGAAAGCAAAAAAAAAGGGGTGAGTGAGACAAATGATGAAAGAAAAACTGTGAATATGATTACTCAAAATATATTTTCCAGTTGAGATGAACCATGAATCATGTAGCTCTATTGTCGGGACTAAATATTTATCCTCGCCTCCCACCAGCCAGGATTTGATTCAAGGTTTTTTTAATGGGGATTTAAAAGGAGAGGGTCACACATGAGCCGAGATTCGTGCACTGCATTTCAATGCTAGTCATAGGATCACTCGGTGCAATATGAAATATGCTAGGCGTTTGCTAGGTCACCTGGCACGTATACTAGGTGACCTTGCTGGTCATAGATTCACCAACCTTGAAGGTCCAATGCAATGAGAATCTATGCTTCTCATTGTTTGGCCCCCCGGCACATAGGCCAGGTGGCCTAGTGTTTGACCGGAACAGCAAATTAGTGCTATGGGCCCGGTCGAAGAGACTGAGTAAATGTTTCACTTCACCCTTGCAAGAGGTAAAAATCCTCCACACGCACCAAAAAATGGGTGTCCTGGGTATTACACTAAACTGAATATGGTGGTGCGGCTTCTGAAGATATTCATCGCCATTACACCCAGGCCCATAGGGCACCTCTGGTGGTGTAATGGTTAGCAAGCTAGACTAGCAAACCTTTACGAGTGAGTTTGACTCTTATTGGGTGCCCTATTCAGACGGCCACATTGAAGCAAAAACTTCATAAATTTCAACATCCAGGCCCACACAGATTCAGATGTTAGTAAATGTCTGTGTCCTATTTGTAGGTTAAATTTGTTCCAAAATTATTTTTATTCTAAAGAACCGTATACAAAAAAAATCTAAGAAAAAAAAAACAAAATATAAATATGAACTTACAATGAAAGCGATTCCTTAACCTCTAGATATAAAATAACCCTAGACGAAGAGAGATTCGTGAAATTTGGATTAGCAACTTAACGAGAAAGAAGAGAAATGATCTTATAAAAACGTCTCTAAAATAATTAATGGAATTTCCAATTATGGTAGACATCTTTCCAATATTTCTCCTTGAACAGATAATTTCAAAAACCAAGTCAATTAATCAATTGAACTTTTTTGATAATAGAATGATATATTTCTGGAACAAATAGCCAAATCAGATCAAAAACTGCAATCGTTTAAAAACATTAAACATTGATTTGAATGATTCAGAAATAATAGTTGGAGGTGCCCGTGGTGTAATGGTTATCGTCGTAGGAATTGGACATGACAATACGAGTTCAAATACTTGACGAGACTGATTGCATTACACATAGCACTAATACCCTTGGGAAAGGTATGATTCCAATTATTCTCCCTCCAGCTATGGGTAAATAGTAGGACAGATTAGGTTCTTCAGCCTTGGTGAGGCAACTATTCTAGGAGAAGGAAAACTCTGAATTGAAACCTGTTAAACTCTGCCTAAAAATTGACCTTGTGTCATATCCTGCCCTAGCGGAGTGGTTGGGTAAATATAGTAAGAAAAAGTTTATCTAAGATAGCATTTTTAGAAACTATCGTATGAATAACTTTGTAGAATTTGATTTGGATATAAATGCAGTATAAATAGTGTATATGTACAAAGATTCCTTTTCTTCCTTTACTTTTAAAGGTTGATATGAGAAATTAGGAGGTGCCCGTGGTGTAATGGTTATCGTCATAGGAAATGGACACGGCGACACGAGTTCAAATCCTGGACGAGACTGATTGCATTACACATAGCACTAATACCCTTGGTAATGGTATGAATCCAATTATTCTCCCTCCAGCTATGGGTAAATAGTAGGAAAGTCTAGGTTCTTTAGCCTTGGTGAGGCAACTAGTCTAGGAGAAGGAAAACTCTGAATTCAAACCTGTTAAACTCTGCTTAAAAAAATTGACCTTGTGTCATATCCTGCCCGAGCGGAGTGGTTGGTAAATATATATATGAGAAATTAGTAAAAACGAAGATGTCCTAGGAAGCGTAACAAACAATAATAATAATAATTATAATAGACCCTGTTAGACAACTTTAAAGTCTGTGGAATATAAAGGTAACACCAATTGTGAGTGGCGCACTTGGAACGGTCCAAAAAAGCTTGAGAAGGGGATTGAAAAAGTTGTGGATGAATCGGGACCATCCAAACAACAGCTCATTTTTTAGATCGACTAGAATATTGAGAGGAGTCCTGGAGACCTGAAAAGACTAACTCTCACTCAGACTCCAGTGAAAGACCATCAGTTAACACTGGCTTATAAAACTTACAAGGATTATAACAATAATAATAATAAGAAGAAGAAGAAGAAGAAGAAGAAGAAGAAGAGGAAGAAGAAACTTTAAGAAAAACAGAATCTCTCCAAATAGCAGCACAAGACAACGTTGTAAGAACCAATCACATCAAAGGGAGAATATATAAGACTCAACAAAATAGAAAATGCAGGCTATGTGGTGACAGAGATAAAACCATCAATCACATAATAAGCGAATGCTGCAAATTAGCGCTGAAGGAATATAAGACTAAACAGGATTGGGTCGGCAAGGTGATCCGCAGGGAGATGTGCAAGAAATTTAAATTTGACCATAGAAACAAATGGTATATGCACAACCTAACACCTGTCCTAGAAAAGGACACACATATACTCCTATGGGACTTCGACATACACACGGATCACCTAATCTCGGCCAGAAGACCAAACTTATTAATAATCAACAAAAAAAAAAAAAAGAGAACTTGAAAAATAGCCGACTTTGCTGTTCCGGCTGACCACAGAATAAAACTGAAAGAATGTGAAAACAAGGATAAGTACCTCGATCTTGCTAGGGAATTGAAAAAAGTGTGGAACATACAGGTGACAATTATACCAATTGTAATTGGTGCGTTTGGAACAGTAACTAAATGATTACCAAAGGGACTGGAGGACTTGGAATTTGGCAGACGGGTGGAGACCATCCAAACGACAGCATTATTGAGAACGACCAGAATACTAAGAAGAGTCCTGAGACTTAAGGAGACTTGCTGTTACTCAGGCTCCAGTGAAAAATCATCGGCTTACGCTGATGTGAAAAGCTCTAATGAGTGAATAATAATAATAATAAATGAGAACTTGCCGAATAGAGGATTGTGCCCTTCCGGCTGAACACATGCTAAAACCTGAGTGAAAGCGAAAAGAGAGATAAGTACCTAGACCTTGCTAGAGGACTCAAAAAAAAACTATGGAACATGAAAGTGACGGTGATACCAAAGGATTGATAAAGGGACTGGAGGACTTGGAAATAACAAGACGACTGGAGACCACATCCAATCTGCAGCATTGTTGAGAACGGCCAGAAGACTGAGAAGAGTGCTGGAGACTTGAGGAGACTTGCTGTCACTCAGACCCCAATGGAAAACCATCAGATAACGCCTGGTATGAAAAACTCTCAAATGAATAAAAATAATAATAATAAATCCAATCTAATGATATTGAGCATGGACTTTTTGGTTGTTTTCTGTGTTTAATGGCATATCAAACTTCGTGGGTTATTTATTACGAAAGCTAATCCATGCGAAAGAAGAATAGTCGTATTGAACCTCTAGCTGGGAGGTAGATTAAAAGATTCATGCCTTCTCAAGGATTTTACACTGAAAGTGTACATGATTGCGCAACTGGAGTTCAAACTCGCGTACTCCGATATTACAGTCCAGCTCGCAAGCTACTACGCAACTTCATCTCCCGTGTGATCAAAAAGTATCAAGACTTGAGGGCTTAGAACACACTGACTGCAACTTAAACAAATACTGAGAAGTTTAAACCATATGATATTTACAGAAGAATGTGTGATGTGTACGGAAAAGCTTGTTTTAGTGAAAAAAGAATTGGACTAAGTAGGGGTTTGCTATAAAGAATTGGACTAAGTAGGGTTTGCTATAAGTAGCTAGAGTCGGAAAGACAGTTACATTGAGGGAAAATGCTAACTCTAAATAAATAAATAAATAAGTTACCAGTACGAGACTGAGTCGAAAAAAAAAGTCAATGAAGTGGAAATACACTGACTCTGCGGTAAACAAAACATTCCGGGCGCAAGGTCAATAAAGGTGATGCTGATAGTTAACATGAAAGAACATATCACTACTGAACCCTTACAAAAGGTGCAACTGTAAATACTGCTTCCTATTTCTAACTATTTATACAAAATTCACCTTACTGAATCACACACACACACACACACACACACACACACACACGTATATACATTTATATATATGTGAATATTTTTTTTTTTCATTGGTCTAATGAGAGAAAAAAGTAAATTACTTTCAAATGAATAGGTCCAGAAAGAGAATTTACATTTAGGTTATTTAATTGTTCTTCGACACGTGTTTTCTGACGTTTTAAAGTCGTTTTCAGGAAGACGAAACACGTTGAAGAAGTAAAAAAATATCCTAAAAGCAAATTCTCTTGTTGATCTATTCATTTTAAAGGGTTTACATACATACATACATACATACATAAAATATAAACGCTTTGGGAATTTTGGGCAGGAATTCCATAGAGACAATTTTTAAGTGTTGTAAAGAACAAACATTTTACTTTTTTTCCCGTATTTCTACCCATTCACCTTCCTTAAATACTCCCTCACTCAGTCGGAAGGATAATATACTACTGCGTAAAAATTTAGACAATTTAAAGAAATTGCCAGAACGATAGACATAGGGACGGATGGCAAGTGAGAATCAAGGGACTCCATGCTATTGGCACTTGGTTACATTATAAATATATACAAGCTTAGTAGAAGACATATGGTAAGAAGAATGGGGCACCCAGTGAGAATTGCACTAACAATGGTTAACTAAATCTATATTATCAATCATTATACTGTATGTATTATACAAAATGCAAGTGTTTATATATAATATATATATATATATATATATATATATATAGTATATATATATGAATGAAGTTGGTAAAGTTGGCAACTGTAGTCGAAGGTGACCCGAAGGCTCCCTTTTCAATAGCTACCACACAGAGGTATAGGAGAGGATGCTACTCCTCTCCCTGGATTGCTCTACTTTATCCTTGATCCGTGCCTTATTATACTGAGTGTTAAGGTGGCATGGAGTACCCTTTTTTGAGCCTTTGGTATGACTCGACCTGAGTTTGAAACCCAGTCCCCCAGGCTATTGATGAACACTCTAACTACTAGGTTAAAAAAAGAAAATGTTTTAAAATCTATTAAAATATTTTATTTATCTTAAAATGTATATGATTTTAAAAGCAGATTATATATATATATGTGTGTGTGTGTGTGTGTGTATATATATATATATATGTATAGGTATATATGATGCAAGCCAACAATCACACGGTACCTTGTTAGAAGAGTATATATATATATATACTCTTCTATCTTGGTACCGTACGATTGTTGGCTTGCATCATATATACATAGTAAGTAAATCTCTAGATTTATGGATCTTTCTGTATTGATGTAATATACAGAGCACAAACATCAGTACAAATAGAAACCTATCAAGACATGGGAGATGCAGCGTCTGGTTTGCGGATAGTGACGTGTGTTAGCTATTCAAATTTATGTTATTTATGCTCAAAAAAGATAAAATAAAAACATGGTTATAAAAATCGATATCACCTTTGGCTTGGTACCAGGAGCTTTGACTTACAGATCAAATAGGTATCAAATATATATATGTCGATAGACGCGTGTCTAATCTCTCTCTCTCTCTCTCTCTCTCTGTCTCTCTCTCTCTCTCACGCACACACCCACGCACACACACACATTCAAGAGCCAAAAGTAAGGAGAGAGTAGTTTCAATAAGGTTTATCATTAATAGTTTACCAACTTTTGGCTCATCATTTATATATATATATATATATATATATATATATATATATATATATATATATATATATATATAAAGTAAATATATATATATAAAATAAATACTTTAAAATTAATTGGTCCACAAGAGAATTTGTTTTTAGGTTATTTATTCTTTCCCAACACTTCTCTTGTGAAACTATTTATTCCAAAGTATATATATATATATATATATATAGAGAGAGAGAGAGAGAGAGATATCAGAAGAGGTACAGGAATAGCTGGAGTGGTGGGAATAACGTCCCATATAACAATATAAGAAGAAATGTATCCTAGAATATATTCATTCTAAATCAAATTATTTATTTATTTTATCTCTTCATTTTTATATAGAAGTCGATTGTAATAAGTTCTATATCTATATCGCAATATGGTTTCGGCACTTTTATTTCTTGAGAAAAAATAAAAAAACGTTTTTATTCCTTTCTGTTTTCTTTCTCTTGATTTTGGAATCGTTTTAGTAATGTAACATCAATGTTGTTCTTACTTTTCTGATCATGATTTAATTTCGATCGAGTGAAAGACAAGAGAGTCAATTGAAGTGATATGTGTAAAATTGGATTTTTTTTCAAGTAGGATACATAAAACGATCCTATTATTCGACTCACCCGATTCGAATGGACACAAATCAATTTTACTAACATCTGTGGGTAAATATAGAGTTATCTTATCATAAAAAAAACTACATGAGGAAATTTTCTGTTTAGCCAATAACTTTTTTACAAATAGACGTAGAGATCTGATATATATATATATATATATATATATATATATATATATATATATATGTATATATATATATTAATTAATTAATCCAAAATTAGACATATGGAATATTTCATATATAGAATATTTGATAAGTTTCAATAAATTCCAACAGAGTACTCAATGTATGGCGATTAATATATACAATTATTTTGAAAAAACTAACATACAGAGCAATTATATCATTAATATCAAGGAAAACCCAACGGATATTATACTATTATAAATTTATTTTAACAATTTGTTCAGTCAGAAATACCTCATCAGATAGCGAACAATTTCAGTGAAGAAACTGAAATTGTTCGCCATCTGATGAAGCAATTCTGACTGAACGTATTGTTGAAATGAATTTATAATGGCATATTTTGAGTTTTCCTTTATATTAATTATATATATATTGAGAGAGAGAGACAGAGAGAGTGAGAAAAAGAGAGAAAGTAGATATATATACTACATAAGAAAAAGTAACTGGATAGTTTTGGTTTCTTTGTTTAATGGCATATCAACTTTCTTGGGTTATTTAAAGCCAAAACCATCCTTGTAGAAGAACAGTAGTGTTTACGTATTGCTGAAGGGTGTTCACACCTTCCCCAAGGATATTAGTCCGAAAGTGAACTTAATAGAGCGACTTTATCCAAAAGAGGACATAAATGATAAGAAATATTATATTGGCGTTTTATCTACTAATTTTAAGATTAGGTACGGAAATCATAAATATTCCTTCTCCCATGAGCATCAAAAAAATCAAACTGCTCTATCAAAACATTATTGGGGATTAAAAAATAAATGGTTAACCCCTGACATTCAATGGTCCATATTGAAAAAATCTAGTAACCCAAAATCTTTCGATAGTAGGTGCAATCTATGTCTTGAAGAAAAGATCCACATTTTGCTTTTTCCTGAGCCAAAAATATTACTAAATAAGAGAAATTAACTAATAGCCAGGTGTAGACATAGGGCCAAATTTAAACTATAAATAATTAAACAAGTAAAATTTTTTAAAAAGCATAAATTTAATTGAGAATTAGAGTTAATTTTGAGAATAAATAAAATAAATTGTTAGATAGAAAATTATGAAAAAGCATATAATATATATGTACTACGCATAAAAAATGTAACTGATTAATGCCTTCTAAATATTTTTGAAATTTTTAAAATTTAAAATATTTAAGTAAATTAAATATTTGTTTTTGTTTTAATATATCTATTACTGCATCTTTACGTGAGATTCTTAATTAAAATTTAAATCTAATTAAAAATATCTGTAGTTTAAGTCTATATGTAAAATTAATTTTAAAAAAAATTGTTTTAAAATAAATTTACTACATTGCCAACCGAAAATTTAAATTTAAAACGGAAGTGGGCTTAATGAAGAGATAACTCTTCACCCCTCTTCTATCCCCTCCCACTCTTCTATCCCCTCCCACTCTTATGTGTCTACTCTAGTTTTTTTATCTAATTGATCTGATGAAGTCCTGTTAATTTTTTTTCGTGTTTTTGAAAATTTCAAAAATGCGTAACAGGATGGAAATAAATTTATAATCCTTTGTGATTGGTTTCGTTGTTTTTTCTTAAAGAAATATATATATATATATATATATATATATATATATATATATGAATATTGAAATAAAATAATATATATATATATATATATATTATTTTATTTCAATATTCATATATATATAGAGAGAGAGAGAGAAAGAAAGAGTGAGATAAAAATATAGTTACATCTTAGAACTGAAATACTAACACAAATAGGAATATATATATATATATATATATATATATATATATATATATATGGGGGGGGTCGGTGTGTGTGTACACCTGATTTTGTTAGCATGCCCATCCCATGATGTAAATATATATCGAGCGATACATACTGACGTGCAGATAAATCAGTACGTTTATCCCTTGGGATACTGCAATTCTTTCCGCTATGCAGAAAAGCCAAGTAGTCACCGGGGAATGATCTGTCTCATCATTTACTGGAGCGCCCCACTGTCCTACCAGCTTGCACTGAACGCCATCAAAAACACCCAAAGCAAACATAAATGTCTCAAATCTTGCACGCTAATCTTCACAGTTTATGCGCGCGTGTGAAAACGCCCGTGTGTGCGCATACGCACACATATTTGCATCGTAACACGCATGCAAATTCAATAAAAATCTGACTCGGAAACAAAATCAACTGTAATAAAAAAGAAGAAGAAATCTTTGATTTCAAAAAAAAAAATGAGTGCTTCAAATTCTTTCAAAATCAGCATTCGAAAACATTGTTTTCCTTAAGTTCGAGTAAGGACTAATTTTATTTCGCTCACGAACGTGTAAACACACATGCACATATATTGACGGGTCTTCTAGTCTACCAGCTTGCCTTCCTGCCTATCTATCTATTTATCTATCGATCTCTTTTCATAAATATCTATCACAATTTGTTCATATATATATATATATATATATATATAAGGTAAAGTTGGCGACCATAGTCGAGGGTAACCCGAAGGCTCCCTTTTCGATAGCTACTACACTAATGTGTAGGGGAGGGCGCTACTCCTTCCCTGGATTACTCTACTTTACCCTTGATCCGTACCTTATAATGCTGAGTGTTTACCAAGGAGGCATCAAGTACCATTTTTTGAGTCTTTGGTATGACTCGACCTGGGATTGAACCCAGGTCTCCCGGGCCATTGGCGAACACTCAGTCTATTATCTCATTCTCTCCATATTTATCTAATCAGTCAATTAATATCTATCTCTCAAACTCTCTATCCCAGTTTGTTCCAATCTATCTATCTATCTATCTATCTATCTATCTATCTATCTATCCCAGTCTATATATATATATATATATAGAGAGAGAGAGAGAGAGAGAGACAGAGCGAGAGAGGAGTAGACTGAGATATATGTATATGGTGGCCATCCATATCCATCAGGACGAATTTGGGCCACACAGTTCAGTTTATGATTAGAACCGTTGAACTATCTCTCTATCCCAGTTTGTTCCTATCAATCTATTGGTCTAATGAGTAGAGTATTCACCATTGGTCTCGGAACCTGAGGTTCAATCCCAGGTCAAGTCATACTTGACCACCTTGCTTAACACTCAGCATTATAAGGTATGTATCAAGGGTAAAATGGAACAATCAAAGGAATGGAGTAGCACCCTTCCCTACATCTCGGTGTAGTAGCTATGTAAAAGGGAGCCTTCGGGCCACCCTCTAAAGCCACCAACTTTGAAAAATATAGGAGTAGACTGAGATATATGTATTTGGTGGCCATACGTATCCATCTGGACGAAGGAGGGCCAAACAGTTCAGTTAATGATCAGAACCGTTGAAGTATGTTCGATGGGGATTTGTTTCTAGCGATGTAGGTCTGTGGAGAACCAGCTAAACCTTTTGGAAAAACTGATGTCATAATAATGGCGCCCCAATATATTTCATAGATCCTCCCGAAATACACTACTTGGGTTTTGGATTCAGAGTTTTTTCCTTCTCCTAGACCTGTTTTCAGACCAAGGCTAGAGAGTCCAGTCCGCTTTACATTTTTAATGCATAGCTAGCGAAATAGATGGATTCATGCCTTTCCTAACTGAACTAGCGTGAAGTGAAATGTACAGTTGGTTTGGTTTGGTTTTATAGCATATAAACCATTGTAGGCTTTTTAATGCCAAACGGTTTTTTAATGCCAAACGGTTGCCCAGGCGACTGAGACTGTAGAATACACCGACAGCGTCTCTATCTATGGGTCAAATCGAAATAAACGGTGTACTCATGCTTAACTGAATTGTTAGAAGTAGAACTGTTTATAAGCATAAAAATTATGCATATAAACAATTCTATTTCTAACAATTCAGTTAAGGTGTAACCTTTTAGCATTAGTACACAGTTTAAATGTCAAACAGTTCTATTTGACCCAAAGATAGGACCCTATCAGGTGCTACCATTCCGATTCAGAATGGACCTGGGAATAATAGCAATAAAGAGGTTCTATGGATTGCCCAAAATCCAAGCATTACTGGAGCCTAATCATCTGATTCTTTAGTTTCATATCAGGACACTCGTTGAGGGAGTCTTACCCCTCTGTAGTCGATGTATTCTACAGCCCTAGCCGACTGGACCAGGTGCTGTTGGTGTCAGAATTATTCCTAACCATCCATGACTAAAAATGTAATATCTCCAATTTTCTGACAATATCATGTGCCTGTTTTCCTTTTTGTTGTTATTTTTTTACGCATGATAAAAAAATTGGAGTCGAAAAAATGTTTAGTTACGTTCACAACAAAATTCGATTTTCAAAATATGCAAAAAAAAACATTCAAAGAAATATTTTATTCATGACAACACTATTGGTTCTTTTCGTCTCCATACTCAGTTGTGCATCAAAATTCTGTATTGCTCGCCTTAAGCCATTTTGATCGTTTGTTATAAGGTACCTACAAACTGTAGCAGCTGGGCTAAGATATGAAGTCAGTTCGTCTGATCCATTTTATTCGACAATAACAGTTATGTTGAACGGATGCATGTATACAATTGATGACTATTTTGAGGAATGGAATCTAAGCGCTCCAGCACTGATGGAAAAAGTGTGTGAACCACAAAGGAGTATCATCATCATCAAGTCACGTAACTAGCACGGATTTCCCTGACTCTCTCTCTCTCTCTCTTTCTCTCTCTCTCTCTCTCTCTCTCTCTCTCTCTTCGTCTGTCCCTATCATCCATCACCCTGGGCAGGTCTTTGAAACTAGATTCTATGTCTGCGTAGAACTGTTGTAGGTAAATTCTTGCTCGTCATGGAACTCTAGTTCGACCAAGAGAAGGCGTCCATCGGAGAACGTTACTTATGATTTCGTCCGTGCTACTCCAGAATATTATATATTTGAAAAAAGAAGATAGAGTATATTTATATTTATATATGTATAATATGCCATTGTTTAACGAACTCTTTTTGAAAGCCATCTTCAGGGCGATGATAGTATGTGATATTATGGCTCATTCGAAAAACTATTTCCAAATGAAAAAAAAAAAAAAAAACTAAAATATGAGAAAAACTTTAGCGTTCCATTATCGATAAGAATTTTCTAAATTTTCGTTTCGTATTTAAAAAATAACTCTTCGAATGAACCATGACATCATGCACTTACATCGCCCTGAAGATGGTTTCAAAATAAATCGATACGTTAAAAGTTGAAGTTATACATATATAATCACATACATTGTTCGAATATCTGTTTTTGTTTTTGTTTTATTGTTTTTTCTTGCTGTAAACATACGATCGGATTTATTTCCTTTTTCTTCAATATATATATATATATATATAAAGTTGAAAAAAATGGATTAAACCAAAATTTGATGAATTTATCATGAAAGTCAAATTGAAAGTTTCGGTTATAATAACCTTCTTCAGGCCTTTGAATTCATGAAAAATGTTTACACGGATAGATGTTTAATGAAATAACAGGAAAAAATAAATATCCATCGCTATTCCTGAAGAAAGTTATTTCAACCGAAACATTCAACGTCGACTATCGTTAAATTTTTGATTATTATACTATCGAATCTATCTTCTTAGTTACTACTATATATATATATATATATATATATATATATATATATATATATATATATATATATATATATATATATCGCCTTTAAGAACACCTTTACAACAGTTTGTAAATTGAAAATTTTCTTCTAATCCAACGATTATAGGATTTAATATTTTCTATGGAAAATAAAAAAATCTGAACGGTTATTATTAGATATTTATTACCAAACTGCTTGATTCAACCTCTTTAACAAAAAGGTATGAACAAATAACTGGTCGAAAATAAGTCCAACTTTTACATATGCCTATGATATATGTAAAGGTTCAACTTATTTTCAATTCATCAATTTCATTTTAAATAATATATTGAAAGGATATTTAAAAATCTTAATTTTATGTTTGCTATAGATGAAATACTTTTATCTACTTTCAACGCCATATATTGATATATGATAATAAATTACTTTCATTAATATCGATCTAATATATAAAAGAATAAAACGAAATATATAAATGTTTTCTTACATTAATTGCAGGATAACTTTATTTTCCTTTTTTGGTTTAATCTGGAACTTTGCCACAATTCAATTCCTCGAAAATGGTTGCCAGTCTCTCCTCTCTTAAAATCTGACTTTTATCACATGAATTTTTTCATCTTAAAAGCAATATATAAATATATTTATTATAAATATTCATATACAATATGAATATATATATCTTTAAGATATATAAAATCTTTCAACACCTTGTAATGTTATATAATAATATAAAATACGTATCACAATCCTTATATTGGACATATTAATTTCAATTCTACTAATGTATTGATTTTGAATTCTATTTTTGTTTGGTTGTTTGTTTGGGTTTAATGACATATCAATCTTTGGTGGTTGTTTAATGCCAAATCCATTTTCATACAAATAAACAGTTCTATTTCAAACAATTCAGTTTAGCAAAAGTACAGTTTGTCAAAACATTTCTATTTCAAGCTATTCAGTTTAGTCAAACAGATCAGATTCCCATTTGTTTGTTATTTAAAGCCCAAACAGTTCTCTTAATGGTACGATTTAACTTATAGCTGGGAGGATAAGGGGGTTCATACCTTCCCCAAGGGTATTTGTCAGAAAGTGAACGTAATAGCGCAACTGAAGTTCGAACTCGCTTACTACGATATTGCAGTCCATTGCTTTAACCATTACACCACGAGGACACCCCACAAAGCGTTTGTGATAGACATGACAGGGACATATAAAAAGACTTAAATTTGTATTTATCGGAATTTGTTTTTTAATTTATATTTTCAGTTGGTTATAAAACTATGAATTGTGGGAGAAATTAAATTCTATGTCGAACCAAGGAAATTCTTTCATTGCTATCTACTTTGGTCACTTTTTTCCTGTTTTTTTTTTTTTTTTGTTTCTTTTGGTGGATTGGGGGTGGGTCATACGTGGAAATAAAAGTGTCATTGAAGATGCGAATGTTCGAACAACTTTCCGATAGGTCCTCACACATCTTTGTTATGTCGACTCTAGTCCGTCAGAATTTGCCTCTATCACCAGAAGCCTTTCTTCAATGAACCAACTTGAAAGATCCAGTATCATAGCAGCATCTCTCTCTCTCTCTCTCTCTCTCTCTCTCTCTGAGATGTATCTCGGCTGATGTTAGGATGAAATGGCCAGCGACAAAATGGCGTCGACCAGAATCAGGAATACTGAAGGGGAAAACAATAGAACTAGTCAACAAAGACTTGTTTGCTTGCTGATTTGCCAATTATGTAAAAGTATATAAAAGGGATTGTCTGTTGTTGCGCAGGCTTAGTGAAATATTCCTGGACGCATGCGCAAGCCGCCATCTATCAACACTGATTCCCTTCGTTTATTAGTCTCATATATATTCCGTATTCTATCATAGAAATATTTGTTACAGAAAACCAGTGAGCAAGTTAGCATTGAATTGTCTGTTGTCTTCCTTTGATGAGATGCTGTCACTTGATCCTTTTTTTTTCTAGACACAAAGCTGGCAAATTCATGCGTTTACATATCTCACATAAAAGAGATCCTCTAAGTGTAATGTTATATACAGGGATATGAAAGAGATAATAACACTTATATATAAAAATATAATCTCTCGAGTTTATGACGAAATCGTGCCGAAATTGGTCGAGAGAGAGAAGGACCGCTTAGATTTACACCAGATCGAAATACATCTTCAGATAGCCGCAATCCTTCGCTCTGCCTCCACGAGGCTGGCATAGGGCCGGCAAAAACCAGTCAATCATCTTGGTTTCTTCTTCAGGCTTCTTTCACGAGACTCATCATCATCATCATCTTGTCGCGCCATCAGCACGAATCTCCCTGACCCTCTCCTACCAGCCTTCTCTATCGTCCATCGCTTCCGGTTGGAGTTCAAGGCTACATCCTGTATCGGCACTGAGCTGTTGTATGAAGGTCCTAGCTGGACGTCCTGCCTTTGCTCGTCCATGTGAGGGGGTCCACAGGAGTACGTCACACATGAGTTCATCCCTACTTCTCCAGCAGTGTCTCGCATGCCTGGTTCGTCTAACTTGAAAAGTTTTCGTGATGGGTGGTAAGTGGCCGTACAGCCACTGCTTTGTGGGGTGCTACTTCCAGGACTTATTCAATATTGCTTGCAGCATTCTTGTCGTTTTAAAACATTTAATCATCTTCATTTCCCCTTTCATGTTCTGGGATCAAACTCGCTTTTGACATTAGCGAGTCTTTTACATTTTCTACCTCTTAACCCATGGCTCTCTGGCCCCTTCAAGGCCCCTGTCTAGAGCAGCGTAACGTCTGGTCTCTCTGCTCTCACTGCTTACTGCATATTCTGCTAACTACTGACTGCTTGCTCGGGGTGGAAAACCTTCGTCGTTATATATTTTCGTACGCCTACGCATTCTTCCTACACCATTTCGGTGGCATTTCTGCTGTCACTTGTTTACGTTAAAACAGAGGGGCACACCCTGTTTTTAAATCCAAGAACCCACACGGCCTGCTAAAGATCAATATGTAACAGTTAGGATTATCGTCGTAGGGAATGGTAACGGCGAACCGACTTCAAAACCTGGACGAGACTGTTTACGTTTCACTTCGCAGTAAAGGCATAAATCCAATTCTTCCTTCTCTGTGGCAAAATAGAAAGGCTGGCCAGGATTTTTTGGCTTTGGTTATGCAACCAATCCAGGAAAAGGAAAATAGGGAATTCAAACAAGCTGTTCTCCGTATTAAAACTGGCCTTATGTCGCATCACTCTCATAGTGAAGAGGTTGAGAAAATACATACATACCCGTTGTATAATGGCTATCCTCATTGGAAATGGATATGACGAACTGACTTCAAAAACCTGGACAAGGCTGTTTGCATTTCACATTGCACCAATACACTTATAGCACAAGGCTAAAATATATATGTATAAAGAGGATTCGGCATTAAATAACCAACAATGGTTGATATGCCATAAAATTAAACCACACGAAACAGAAAGTAAGCATAGTTGAGTGCATAAGGCCAGGAATATGGGTCACCCAGCGAACTCATTGATAACTGTCTGATGCCCGGGATTATAAATAACTAGAAGCACTTATTATTATTCAAATCCTTGACGAGACCGATTGCATCTCACATAACACTAATACCCTTAGGAAAGGTATGAATCCAATTATTCTCCCTCCAGCTATGGGTAAATAGTAAGGCAGACTGGGTTCTTCAGCCTTGGTGAGGCAACTCGTCTAGGAGAAGGAAAACTCTGAATTAAAACCTGTTAAACTCCGCTTAAAAACTGACCTTGTGTCATATCCTACCAGAGCGGAGGGGTTGGTAAGTAAGGATATGCCATAATTCACAAACAAGCAATTTACTAAGGTCAAAAGTTTGCAGGTACCAACTGGGAATTGAACTTGAGTGTAGCGGTTTATTTGCCCAAATCGCTAACCAGTACACTACACATCATCATATAAACCAGTGCCAGTTCCTGAATAGTGTTTTCTTCATTCATCGAACCTTTGCCAAAAAACAAACATACGGTAAATATGACAAAATTAAGCAAAATTGGGATTAATTAAAACTTATGAGAAAATTATTTGTGTGACTTCAGCTTGAACGCAATGAAAAATCATGGAAGCTTAATTAATCAACGGTTTAATTAAAAATACTATTGACATAATTAATTAACTTTCAGGATTTTTGCTGCTTGCTTAAGGTTTCAGCGACTTTTTACTTCAGGAAATTCTGTGTTGCGACCCTACATTCAGAACTAGATATTCTTACCTTGCAACTACTTAATTTTGCTATCATCAAGATGAGTCAGGTAAAATATTAACGCATCTTTGGCAGGGTAGAAATGGAAGACGACTTAATCTAGTGTTACGCAGCATACACCAAATTTAAAAATTACCCTTTTGGAAGTATCAAGAAAATTAACCTACCCTTTCACCAGAGCTTTCAATACATAGACTCTATCCCCAGCAGGGAAGTACGACCCTAGTATGATATTCAACTGAATCTCATAGCGAGGCTCGAGATCAATTAATTATGGGGTGCGTGATCATTGCCATTACTCCCAGATCAACTCGTATCATTTGAGCTAGTACCTATCAGAGTTTCATCTATGGGTCAAATTGATCTGTTTGAAAATTATTTGTATTCGCACGGAATACTTGCTACCATATAACTGTTTAAATCTTTTTTGTATTACGAATAGTTAGTTGAAACTAAAATTCTTTATTAAGGATTATTATTAGTTACTTGAAATTATACAACTGTGTGCAAACAACTGACTGTTATTAAATGAATAAATAGATAATTATTTGAGATCATACAAGTATTAGAAACTGTGTCAATTATTTGTATTAGATAGGAATATTTCATATATAATTGTGTGTAAAAACACTTACGAAACAACTATACGAAAAATGTGAATAATATGTACAATAAACGCTATTCCTTAACCACTAGGCATAAATAAACTCAAAGAGATTGAAATGTCTTTAAATTCAATCAATCATTCAATCAGTCGTAGTTCATTAACGTGCTAACTTTCAATCAGATATGGAAAATGAAAAGGTACTCGGTGATTGTGACAGCAATAGCCACCCACAGTGACTTGGTTATAAACGTCCAGTTCGAGATTTTATAAAATACCTGAGGAAGGCCGAAGGACATATCAGCCGTAATGTTTTGAGTTGAATAATAAATATGAGGTCAATCGTCTGAATATTCTAAGTATTAGCAAAGTTTTAAAGTCGACATTTTCTTTGAGTTCCAAGAAAGGAATAAGCAGAATATATTTAATGGGACGAGCCATTTATAACATTTAAAGTTTAACGAACAAATAATTTGTATATTTATTTACTAATCTTCAAGTTAAAACGAAACCAAAATATGGTGCGACCAGTGAAATCGATCTCGAAATAGTCTGATAGTCGATTCACGATTACACAACGCAAGGCGCTAGCTTACTTGTAACGTAAGTCTAGACATTTAAGGGTCAGAGAGAACTGTTTTAACATTCAAATAAATCACTGATGTTAAATTGAATTGTTAGTGTTAAATAGCAATACTTGAAACCATTTAACTGTGTGCAAATAAAACTATAAATGAATAGAAGTATTTGTGTTAGATAGCAATATTTAGAACTTTTTAAACATGTGCAAACAAATGATCAGTTGTTATCAGTCCTCTTTCGCAATGCTTGAAACCATTTAACTATGTGCAAACAATTGATTAATATTAAATTGAATAATTAGTGTTAGATTTCAATATTTAAAGCCATTCAACTATAAAGAAGTGAGCTCTGGCTCGTTCGGGGTGTTCTCGTGGAATAATGGTTAAAGCGATGGACTGCGAAATCTTAGTAAGCGAGTTCGAACTCCAGTCACGCTATTACGTTCACTTCCGGGCAGGAATACGGGAAGTTATATAACTGTGCAAAAAAACAACTACAAAATTGATGTAGATATAAACGTACGTAATTCTCTAATAGCTAAGTATTAAATAAACCCAAACAGGTTGATATGCCGTGAAAAGTTATTAATCAGTTTGGTGGGTTGGTTGGGTTTTATGGCATATCAACCTTTGAGGTTATTCAACGCCAAATCCATTTTTATACAAATAGTTCTATTTCAAATAATTTAGTCTAGCGTGTACCACAGTTTAATTGTCAAAAACATTTCTATTTCAAGCTACATATTTTATTCAAACAGTTCTAATTCAGCTAATTTTGTTTCCACACAGTTAAATGTTAAAACAGTTCTATACATAACAATTCAGTTTAGTGTAAGTACAGTTTTAATGTAAAAAAGAGTTCCATTTCAAACAATTCAGTTTAGCATAAGCACGCAGTTTAAAGGTTAGTACGGTTTAATTGTCAAAAACATTTTTATTTCAAGCTATTCGATTTAGTCAAACAGTTCTAGTTTTTAAAAAATTCAGTTTGGCATAAGTATGCCGGCAGTATAAATCATTCTATTCACTTTTCCTCATTTGTTTGCACACATTAGTTCTATTTAACCCATAGATAGGGCCCTATCAGGTGCTACCACGCCGGGCCAGAGTGAACCTGGGAGCAATGGCAGTCAAGGAGTGCTCCCTATTCCCCAAAGCCCCAGCATTACTGGGACCTCACCATCTGATCGTTTAATGTCATATACAGGACGCACATTGTGGGTGGGTGGGTCGTACCCCTCTGCAGTAGTGCAGTCAGAGTATTCTACAGCCCCAGCCGACTGGGCAAATTAATCAGTTTACTGGCGACCTTCTTTACTTGAAAGATTGACCCAGTCAACCTTCTTAACCCCGATTTCCTCCATATTGACCTTGGGTAAATATGAAAAACGAGAAGAGGAGAAAGGAGAAACTGTAGACTGAGTCAAAGAGAGTTATGTTAAGAGAGAGAGATACGATATGTCAAAAGCAAAATATAACGACAATGAATGTGGAATAAGACAGATGTGGTAGAATGGTTGTAAAAAGTAGAGTATAACTTGTGGAGGGTGGGGCTGTTTGATAGAACGGTACGAATTTGGCCGAGAGTGAAATTTGGTAGGGTGGATTTAAAATGTTAATCAATTGGATCTGTAAATAAAACGGCCGTCATACAAATAGAAAAATGGCGGAAGAAGCTGGTCGCTTTCATTTGCAACGATCAACAACTCTCTCTCTCTCTCTCTCTCTCTCTCTCTCTCTCTCTCTCTTGTGCGCCGGGCGGAAATTCCAGTAAAAGAGCGGGAAAATGAGATTGCAAAACTGATAGGAGCAAAAAACAAAATGGCTGATTCAATGTTACATAGCAGAAATGCTTCTTCTCGAACTCTCCTGTCAGCATTTTTCAATTTGTATTTGGTTATGAAAGTGTCTACGAAACAACGAGTGTATATGTCTAGATATTGTTGATTACGCTTCCTATCATGTTAGGAGTTACCCAATTATCTGTCAGTATAACTTTTATTATAAGTTCATAAATTATTTAATTTACTGCCTAATTTATATATATATATATATATATATATATATATATATATATATATATATATATATATATATATATATATATATATATATATATATATATATATATATATATATATATATATATATATATATATATATATATATATATATATATATATATATATATATTTTAACCGTAGTTTAGTTGAGAGTCAAGGTCAGAAGTATGGAGTACTCAATATATTGATTGATGGAGATTACACGTGATGCGATGGTTAAGTTACAAGACCATTATTACTAGGTTCGATTTTCACTGGGCGCCATTTGATTCTAGCATATATATATATATATATATAAGATCTCAACTGATTTCGATACTAAAAAAGTGTTGATTTTTATGCAAAAAATAGGCTTGAGAAGCTGTAATTTTTGTATCTATTTATGCATTTATATGGGCGAATTTGGGTTAGGTTTTAAATTTCGAGATATTTCGACAGATTTGGACTAGTTTTTAAATTTCAAGATATTTCGGCTGATTTGGGCTAGTTTTTTAAATTTCGAGATATTTCGGCTGATTTGGGCTAGTTTTTTAAATTTCGAGATATTTCGATTGATTTGGGCTAGTTTTTAAATTTCGAGATAATTCGACTGATTTGGGCTAGTTTTTAAATTTCGAGATATTTCGGCTGATTTGGGCTAGTTTTTAAATTTCGAGATATTTCGACGGATTTGGGCTAGTATTTATATTTCGAGATATTTTACGCGAAAAATTTGAATGATCAAAACCCAAAATAATTTTTCAAATTTATTCCCTTCTAAAATATTAAAAATGCAATTTTGTTAACCAATCAGATTCACAGGTATATCATGAACTTTTTAAGTTAATTTCGAGCCTACCAAAATAGTATAAATAATCGAAGAAATAGATATGTCTTCAGTAAGTCGATGCTTACTCAACTGACAGCAAGTAATGAAACATTATTTACTCAAATACCTTTCGACGTATTTCATTTGAATGAAAATCTATATTCTTTTCTTTTAAGAATGCATGTAAGTTTTACATCGCTTATATATCGTATACGTTAGTTTTAATATAAACACGTTTCTACAAGTGCAAAAAATATCTCGCTTGCTGCCTGTTTCATTTAGCTTACAGACTTATATTGACGCCCTTCTCCAAGAAAATATGTCTCTTTAGTGGAAGCTGACAATTACTGCTATACTTCCTTGAACGAATCTTAAGTATATCAATAAAAATGCTATCGACGTTCATACTAATATTATCTTTGCTTTAAAGAAAAGATTTTGTGCTTTTGTTTTTTTTTCAGCAAATTTTTCACTCAATTCAAAGAAATAAAATAATAACTTTGTAGATCGAATGTTTTTCATTCATTTCCTCCTTCATCCGCTATATATATATATATATATATATATATACATGAAGCATTTTGTTGACCTCAAGTAAAAAGAGACCAACAGTTCAATGAACTATCTATACCCCAGGACTATCTATACAGGTGATTTATTTAGAATAGTGCAGATTTTGTAAAACCAGAGACTTTTTTTATGAACTTATAGCAAAAGAAAGGTGAACAAACGTGTTGCATATTCTCCCCAAAAATCTCCTTTGGTTATAGAATCGGGTCTAAATCGAACAGAAAATCAATGTTGGAAGTTATGTAAATTGGTCCTTGAGAATGATCAAACTACCAGAGAAGGTCTATTATTATATCTAAAAGTGTAATGTATAAATTATTATTTCTAAAAATGTAAAGTACTACATATTGTATCCTACTAGATATTGTTGAATATAAATTAAGCAACAAGGAAAGATAAAACGGAAATGAGAAAATGATCTAGGGGTTGACTTTGATGATATATCTAAAGCTGTCAATAATATCTAGTCTCCCATATCAAGTACGAATGGAATCATTAGCTGGAAATTTTATTTCCAGGGAGGCAGATGTTGTTTTAGAAATATATAAAACTGTGATAAGGAATCATATTGAATATTGTACGCAAGTATGGTTTCCGGTGTCGAGGTATGGAAATTGGTGGGTAATACTGAGATTGGAGGAGATAGAAAGAAGAGTGACAAAAATAACAAAAGAGTAAAAAATTCCAGTTATAGTTTTGTTTTGTTTTGTGGCATATCAACCGTTATAGATTATTAAATGCCAAATCCATTTTATAACAAAGAAACAGTTCTATTTCAAAAGATTCAGTTGCCCATTCGGCTGGGCCTGTGGAATACACCTACTGCTTCTCTGAAGAGGAGTAAGACCCCCCCCCAACAACAACGAGTGTCCTAGATATGACACTAAACAATCGGATGGTGAGGTTCCAGAGATTCTGGAGCTTTGGGAAATGCGGAGCCCCTCCTCATTGCCATTGCTCCCAGGCCCACTCTTGCCCGGAATGGTAGCACCTGATAGGGCCCTATCTATGGGTTAAATAGAACTAAAGTGCGTACTTATGCTAAACTAAATTGCTTGAAATTGAACTGTTTTGTCATTAAACCTGCGTACTTATGCTCAACTTAATTGTTTGAAATAGAACTGTTTCTGACATTGAAACTCTATTCTGCTAAAGTGAATTGTTTGATAAAGAACTGTTTTGCCACTTAACTGTATAAACAAAAACTATACTCATACTAAACGGAAAAAGCTTGACGGCAACTACCCAAGAATGTTGCGAGCAATTTTGAACAAGTCCTGGATTGTTTGAATTAAAACTGTTTGACTAAACTGAATAGCTTTAAATAGAAATGTTTTTGACAATTATACTGTGTTCTTATATTTACACTGCGTACTTATGCTAAACTGAATTGTTTGAAATGGAGATGTTTTCAACAGTGAAACTGTATTTACACTAAACTGAATTGTTTAATATAGAACTATTTCGACATTTAACTGTGTGTAAACAAAATCTATATTTATACTAAACTAAATTGTTTGAATTAAAAGTGTTTGACTAAACTGAATAGCTTGAAATAGAAATATTTTGACAATTAAACTGTGTACTCATACTTAACTGAATTGTTTGAAATAGAACTATTTGCATAAAAATGGATTTGGCGACAAATTACCTACAAAGGTTGATATGACATAAAAGCCAAACAAACAAACCAAACCAATCAAAAACTGCAATAGTTTGTTGTTTTTAATTAAGATTGAATAGTATGATTTCGAATAAATTATTCATAAGGGCATTTCTGGAAACTATCGGATAAATTACAAAACAGAATTTAATCTGCATATCAATATTGTATTAGTAGTATATATGATTTGTGCCAGGATATTTATTTTATGATTTTTTAAAGTTTGATGTGAGAATATATTAAAAAGCGGAGATAGCCAAGGAAGCATAACAAATACACGAATAAATATTAACTGCTATTTGTGAAAGTTGTAACTATATTGATTAAAGATATTACTTTAAATTAGTAAAATCCCTGCCCGAAAGAATTAAAGCTCACATAAAAGCTTGTTAGAGGTCAACTAAAAATTAATTCTAATTTTTACGTCAATGAAATCCATGATTTTTTTCCTCGATATTGAGTTATTCCATAATGTTTTCCTCTGTATTTCTTTAAAAAAAAATCATACCATAAATTAATAATTTACTTTGTTCAAGGAATATTTTGTGAAGTAATAGTTTTCGGCCATTAAAGAAAAGATGCTTTCCTTCTAATGTGTTATTAGTCTATTTATTTGGGAGGTGCCCGTGGTGTAATGCTTATAGTTGCCTCACCAAGGCTGAAGAACCTAGTCTGCCCTACTATTTACCCATAGCTGGAGGGAGAAAGGCGCCTCTGGTGGTGTAATGGTTAGCAAGCTCGACTAGCAAACCTACACGAGTGAGTTCGAGTCTAATTGGGTGCCCCTTTCATATGGCCTTGTGCCACATCTAAGTAAAAAGCTTAGTAAATTACAACCTAGTCTGCCCTACTATTTACCCTTAGCTGGAGGGAGAAAGGCGCCTCTGGTGGTGTAATGGTTAGCAAGCTCGACTAGCAAACCTACACGAGTGAGTTCGAGTCTCATTGGGTGCCCCTTTCATATGGCCTTGTGCCACATCTGAGCAAAAAGCTTAGTAAATTTCCAACTAGTCTAGGAAAAGGAAAACTCTGAATTCAAACCTGTTAAACTCCGCTTGAAAAATTGACCTTGTGTCATATCCTGCCCGAGCAGAGGGGTTGGTATATATGATTACTTTATTTATTGTCAAACAGAAAATCTAATTAAACATACACTGGGTTAATAGTTTTCGGCCATTAAAGAAAAGATGCTTTCCTTCTAATGTGTTATTAGTCTATTTATTTGGGAGGTGCCCGTGGTGTAATGCTTATAGTCGGAGGACATGGACACGGCGGCACGAGTTCAATTCCTGGACGAGATCGATTGCATTTCACATAGCACTAATACCCTTGGGAAAGGTATGGACTCCAATTATTCTCCCTCCAGCTATGGAAATTTACTAAGCTTTTTGCTCAGATGTGGCACAAGGCCATATGAAAGGGGCACCCAATGAGACTCGAACTCACTCGTGTAGGTTTGCTAGTCGAGCTTGCTAACCATTACACCACCAGAGGCGCCTTTCTCCCTCCAGCTAAGGGTAAATAGTAGGGCAGACTAGGTTGTAATTTACTAAGCTTTTTACTTAGATGTGGCACAAGGGCATATGAAAGGGGCACCCAATGAGACTCGAACTCACTCGTGTAGGTTTGCTAGTCGAGCTTGCTAACCATTACACCACCAGAGGCACCTTTCTCCCTCCAGCTATGGGTAAATAGTAGGGCAGATTAGGTTCTTCAGCCTTGGTGAGGCAACTAGTCTAGGAAAAGGAAAACTCTGAATTCAAACCTGTTAAACTCCGCTTGAAAAATTGACCTTGTGTCATATCCTGCCCGAGCGGAGGGGTTGGTATATATGATTACTTTATTTATTGTCAAACAGAAAATCTAATTAAACATACACTGGGTTAATCCAATTATTTTTACCAGAATTAAGAGCACCTTTGGACATCATTCTCAAGGAGAAATTGCGGGTCTTAAATTAAAAAAAATGACTTGTCCCTATCTGTTCCGGTATTCAGGCTCAGGGCCAAAAAATGTCACATGACTGACAAACGCCAGTATATTCTTCTTAAACCCTCCTCATTTACAGAGAAAGCGGATTCAAATCATTTTCTTTTCCTTGTGATATTTCCTTGAGAATAATACTCGACAATCCGTTAACTCAGTGAGATCCTAGTGAAATCGACTAAGTCCAAAGTTTTGTACTAGTGTTCGCCAATGGCCCTTCAGACCGGGGTTCAATCCCAGGTCAAGTCATACCAAAGACTGAAAAAAAGGTACTTGATGCCTCTTTACTGAACACTCAGCATTATAAGGTACGTATCAAGGGTAAAGGGAAGCAATCCAGGGAAAGAAGTAGCATCCTTCCCCTACACCCCGGTGTAGGAGCTATTGAAAAGGGAGCCTTCGGGTCACCCTCGACTATGGTCGCCAACTTTACTTTTTACTTTTATTTCACATGATCGAAGTAATTCAAGCCGTGGTAGGTACTGCGATATACAGTGCGCTGACACACTATATATAGCTTCACCCCGTGAGTAATTTTAAAGACTCACAGAAGAACGTACAATGAAGGGAACTTATAAGCACATTTTTCCAATTTTTTCCCATGAGGTTATCATTATGCGTATCTCCAATCCTTCTGGGAAGACCGTGTCCTCAGAAAGAGTACAGATATAACTACAAGACACATCAGGTAAATCAGCCGCGCATTTACCATGACTAGTTAATTTGGCATCGCTTGTGTGCGATGTGGACCAGTAGTCAGTGGTAGAGTTTCGACTTTGCATTCTGTGATAGCCTGTTCGATCTCCAGTGGGGGAGATCACGATATACACAGCTGATGAGACCTAATAATCTCGAAACACTGTTAAATGGTTCCGTATGTTGCGCAAAGTGCTTGCCGGATTTTCTAGTCATGGTAATTCAACTTATAATCAGGAACTTATGCTTTAAGAATTTCCAACTGTGTCATAACGCCGCTGAAGTCATAGAAGATATTTTTGTACGAAAAATGAAGACAATCAATCACAATATAATGACTAAATAGTTGAAGGAATTTTGCTCGGGTTGCCAAAACCTCGACGATTAGGTAATGTTAAGTAGGCGTAAAACCATGGATTCTGAGCCTGTGCTGTAAGCCATAAAGTAACACTCAGAGTGTGTCAAGTTAGCTTGGTATTCCATAGTTCATTATGATTCGTTAGCTTCATGGTCTTGACGAAACCATCAGGAATTACTAAATATATCTCGAGTTACTAAAATATTGCAAAACTTTTGACTCACCCTTGTATTCATTGTATTAATACTTCCATTGAGGAAGAAAAAGATTCTACTTAGTATTTCATCATTAACTGTGTTAAATCAAGAATTTGTATGATCAGAAATGATGCTAAGTGCGAATGCAGTTGCTAAAAATTATCATCCAGTTACATGGCGAACGGGAAATTGCTTTATTCTATAAGTTAGAGTCTTTTAAATCTACTTGAAGCGTCGGAAGCATCTAAAACAAAGTAGGCAAAGATGAAGAGATGAATAAGAAGCGAGAAAAAGAAAAGATCACAGATAAACCCTACTTATCTTTAAAGCTAGATCCAGTAGATGGGGCACACTTCGGCCGGCCGTGGTATCAGCGGCGCTCATCTGGTCAGGTGTGTCACATCTCTGGATATTGTAGTCAGCCGAGGCTGACTGGCACAGGTCCTGGGGATGCCTAACATTCGCATCACTCAACCAGAACTGACATTCCCCGAGCATCAGGGAGGCGTCTATCAGGCTCTAACCCTCTTCTGAGGGGCTAGATTTATTTTCTGGCACCTGAGTTGCCCCTTTTTTTGGGAAATGCCGACTTGGCCCGAGACATTGTTAGGAATGCCGGGCATGTCTTGGCTACGGCTCCGCGCCCGGACCCACCTTTAAAATGCCTTGTGCTACACTCGCCTGTTTGGTGAGGCGTACGACAAATACCGTTAGAGTTTCCCACTCAACCGGAAGTTGTATTTTCAAGATGATCAACGAAAGATCAATTCTTTGACAAATCGTATCCAATCCACAATCCATGGAATTTAGTTTGCTCTGAAATTTTAGTCATTACTCGTTACTTTCACAGTAACTGACACTTTCTAAAAATATCCCCAAATCTCATGCGTAATCATCTCTCGCACCTATCGTGAGGTTTCTCCCGATTGACCTTTAGTTGACGGTCACACAGTTGGGCCCTTTGGTGGGAGGCAGACACTACATTACACATTGCTCCGAAAAGAAAACTTCAAGATATGTGTTTTAGGTAGGTTACGCATACACGGATACCAGATAAGTTCAAAAAGTATCGAGACTGAAACTGTATTTACCAAAACTGAAAGTAACATTGAATGAATTTTCCTTAAAATATCCCTCTGGCATTCAACAGCGAGTATTTCATTAATCGACGCCCTACCTCTGAAACTTCTTTTTTATTATGATATAAAACTCCACCATCATGTTTTACGTAATATCCTCCATGTTCTCAAATGTTATCCTTAAGATAGATTCTCAATTTAGACAGTAATAAAAAGTTATATGAGTCTTGGGGATACAGATTGTTATGGTACCTAACCTGCGGTCGGTAATGAAGTCTTCCGTGACTATTAATCCCGGGTACTGTACTTATTCCCGGCGAACACCTGGCAGCCGGACTGACTTCTAACACTTTGTACATATGTTGTATTATACTTCGTTAATATACTTTGTTCCACCCAAACCCGAGTTGTGTTATTCTTCCGGACCCTTTACTGGTACACAACACAGATAAAAAACGGTTTTACTTTCGTAATCTAGTGTTTTGCCCAACAAAATATCAGAAAGTATTTCTAAAATTGCATCATATTTTGTTTTACAAATTGACACTTACTGGACACCAATTGTTTAGACATTAACACTTCCGTTTATAAGTTGTTCAGATGAGTGCAAGAGAGTTTGAATTTAGGAATTTTTTTAAAAATCCATTTATTCTCAACACTTTTAACCACACTCGAAATATACAAATTTAATGAGAAGTCTTGTAACACATAAGTATTTGAACATCGACAAGATGTGACACAAGTTCAATTTCTAAGCAAAGTAAAACCGGTTTGAATTCAGATTTTTCAATTTCCTCGACTTGTGACCAAATCAAGGAGAAATAACCCAGTCTATTCAACTAATGACCCATAGCTGAGGCAAGAACAGTTCAATGCATTCATCTCAAAAAGTTTTAATAAAAAGTGAAACACAAGCAGCCTCATACAGGATTTGAACGCTAGTCGTTGTTTTATTTTATTCTTACGAAAACTGCTACGCTGAGCGTGCATCTTAATTTCCGTAACATGCAGTTTTTGAATGATTGGCTATATCAGAATTCGATTGAATTTTAGATTATTCGAATTTTGTAGAAATAGTGCCATATTACTATTATTATAAAATAATGTTAATTTTTTTTCTCTTTTCAAAATTCCATCCAATCTATTTGAATTTATTTCATAATTAAATTTACGGACCTTGTTATAATGAGTCTATGATTCTACTATTCTATTTTATCGATAATCATATAATCTAAAATTAGCAATTTGCGGGGAAGTCATGTGGGATTGTTTAAAAGAATTATAGAGATCGATTTTTTTCTGTTAAATTGATAAAACTGTGCCAATACATGCGAAAGTGTTTCTTCGTTCATTTGAATTTGAATTTAGTTTTCCTTTTTGTTATTTAAATGATATATTACACCAAAAGCATATAGTAAATATCACAATCCATCCGAAAAATACACACACACACACACACACACACACACATACATATATATATATATATATAGGTATTATTCGGTCCAGTAAAACCAGAGTTAGGAGTAATTCCTTCAGGACAAGAAAATCATTCAAAAGCTGAACATTTAAATTTTCCTGGTAGAGAGCTCAAGAAGAAGTCCTGTTATATTTTTCTTCGTGTTTTTGGTTTACATCAGAAACACAAAACAGGAGGGAAATAAATTTATAATCCTAAAATAACAAAAAAAAAAAGGAGGTGCCCGTGGTGTAATGGTTATCGTCGCGGGAAATGTACACGTCGACCCGAGTTCAAATCCTGGACAAGATTGGTTGCATTTCACATAGCACTAATACCCTTGGGAAAGGTATGAATCCGATTATTCTCCCTCCAGCTATGGGTAAATAGTAGGACAGAGTAGGTTCTTCAGCCTTGGTGAGGCAACTAGTCTAGGAGAAGGAAAACTCTGAATTCAAACCTGTTAAACTCCGCTTGCAAAATTGACCTTGTGTCATATCCTGCCCGAGAGGGGCGGGGGTAAATACGATATGATAATCCTAAAATAACCGGTCTTTGGTTTTTTCTTTAAAGAAAGTATGGGATACAAATTTCTTCTAGTCTTAAAATAAGCAATAAAAACATACTTAAGAACATTCTAGAAATTTAGGATCAAACCCGCATTAGCATTTAAATTACATTTTTATATTTTTCAACCAATCAGCTAAAAACAGGGAATAAAACATTCTAGAAAATTAGGATCGGAAGTGAACTAACATTTAGGCTCGAAAATAAAATAGTAAAATACAAATCTGATTGGTCAATAAATGTCTACGCGCCAAGATTTTAGGGAGATTCTTTGATCCACCTGTAGGATATTAATAACACAGAGTTAGGAAGCCAGACACACAAGACACAAGCTTACACACAAACGAAGACACAGACGAACACAAGCCACTAAGCCAGTAGCCGATACCATGTCCAACCAATTCCTTTCCTTCCTCAACTAAAGTTCGTGACCTCTTTTCAAATGGCCGAGAATTATATTCAAAAGGAAAACCCGACAAACTTTCTTTCATCAACGAGACACGCTGTCGCCACAAACATAAAACCCGCTATAAACTTAATGTAAGAACGACTTATTTAAGGACTCTGATAACATGAACATACACACATCTTTCAACAAATTCATTCTCTTCTTCAAACTTTATTTTCCAAAAGGCCATTTACTCATCATGTATTTTGTTTTTCATATTCTGTTATATGCATATTAAATTGTTTGTTATTCAATGTTCGTTGTGTTCTATTCCATTTCTTTTGCGCGACTGTAATGTTTTGTGTTGTATTTGTGGTGGGAATAATTGTGGTGGGAATAATTTAGAGAGCAATCTACTGAAATAACCAAATTACATACTCCCCCCACAAAAGTATATATATATATATATATATATCAGGGAAACTTCAGTATCCTTGAAAAAATAATTGTTTTCATCTGTATAATTTATATCTTATAATTAAAAAAAATGATCCGTATGAGCTGCATTTTCTGTAAGGAACCACTTGTGAAGACAATACAAGGTACTGCGCATATGTATTTGAACATAGATCACATAAGTCTTGTGATAATTTGAAATTTGCAATATGAGCAACTACGAGTCTTACGGTAATATTTCCTAAGTGTAGATCTATAATCTTATAAGACAGACGAAAGAAAATTAAGTGCTTAAACTCATATATATAAATAAATATTTTATCTATTTGTTGTTGGCGACTGTAGTCGAGAGCAACCCGAAAGTTCCATTTTCAATAACAACTGCACCAAGGTCTAGGGAAGGGTGCTGCTCCTTTCTCTGGATAGCTCCATTTTACCTTTGATACGTACCTTTTATAATGCCGAATGTTAAGCTAGGAACTATCAAGCAGTAATTTACGAAGCTTTTTTACTTAGATGTGGCAAAAAGCCATATGAATAGGGTAACTGTTATATAATTACGGAAGTATTTTTTTTTATTTTAATTATTTTTCATTTATTATATTTTATCCTTCGGTTTGGTTGGGCTTTGAACTATTCAGCTCTGAGTTCAGGTGCATAGCATTGGGTACAGTTTATGCTCGCTCGCAAAAGCTATGACAATCACAATTGTCATAATAAACTCCAGATAGAAAATAGAGCTGGAGTGTGAATGACGTCATGCCCGGAAGCGATGGTCCTGAGAATTTGAAGATTTTGAAAAAGGGAGTTGGGAGTTGACTGTGAACCATATAGGCAGACAGTTAAAGTTGGGGTCTGACCATGATGGTGAGAAGTTGGGTCCGACCATGGTGTGGAGAAATTGGGGTCCGACCGGGCTGCTTGGATTTTGAGGTTGAGCCATGGAAGACGATAGTTGAGTTCCTGCCATTGGGGCATAGCGATGGATTTGGGCCATTGAAAGATGTTGTTAGCATAGTATGATACGAAAGACTTTTAAGAATTCTACCTCTCTTCGTGTCGAAGAACCGAACTCAGAAATTAATAAACGGTTCGTACTTGAACAATAGAATCGCCTGTGTATTAGAGTCCGCCTGCATTTGTATCTGAATATGTATTGTATATGTATTTGCGTGTATTACAGTTGTTATTTATATCATTGAATTATGGTTGTGGTACGCAAAATACCCAATGAACTCATTTGTGAAGGTTAGTTTGTTGAGCTTGCTAACCATTACACCACCAAGGGGGTTCTTTGGTATGACTCGATCTGAGATTGAAGCCCAGTCTCCGTGACCATTGGCAAACACTCTATCCACTAGTCTTCCGAAAGAAACTGTTACTACTATAATGATTCTTTACAAAAACGAGAAAGCATTGCTTAGCTCACTCGATGTTGACACCGACTTCTTTGACCCTGTCACTGGAGTCTAGCAAGGAAATAGATAAGCACGTCAATAGATCTAATAAAAGAAAATAGTTTCATATTAAAAGAGAAGACAAGAAGCAGATGATATCTTTCAGAAACTGACAGATGCAGACTACCCATATGATCTAGTGCTTCTCGCAAATGCACCTACCCAAGCTGAATCCTTGCTGCTTAGTCAGGAGCAAGAAGAAAGTGGCATTGCTCTCGATATTAACTCTGGTAAAACAGAGGCCATGTGTTTTAAACAAGAAGAAGCCATCTCCACTTTAAGTAGCCAGCCTCTGAAATTGGTAGAGCAATTCACATATCTCGGAAGCGACGAAAAAATACGTAGAGTGAAAGTACAGTTTGCTATTGACAGGTAATCGACAATACAGAAATCTTTCGGATGAAATAAAAAGAAATGTCATCCTAGCAATAGCCGTGTAATTGCTACCGTATGGATGCACTAGTTGAACGCAAGCAAAAGTCATGGGGCAAAATCTATAAGGGAACTATATAATAATGCTACGCGTTATCTTCAACAAATCCTGGAAGCAGCACTCCACAATATATTGGTTGTATGACGACTTACCTCCTATCCCACAAACAATACAAGAAAAACGAAAAAGAGATGCAAGGCACTGCTGAAGAAGGAAATACGAACCTATAAGTGATGTTCCCTTATGGAATCCAACACCGGTGTTGATCGACGAGAAAAAAAACTTATAGTAGCAATGTGCCGACACTAGATGGCGTCTAGTAGCGCTGCCATGAGCGATAGGCAGTCATGACAGAAAGCGAAGGTGAGTCACGAGACTTGGTACTATCAACACAATCTGGTGATATATATATATATATATATATATATATATATATATATATATATATATTTGTGTGTGTGTGTGTGTGTGAAAAAGTAAAAAAAGTGCGTGAACTCATCTTGGGATAGCGTGAGAGACATAAAGAGAAAAAAGTTCTGATAAAGAAGTTGATCATTCTAAAATAAAATTGAGGGAAGAAAGAGAGTCAGAGAAATAGAGAAAAACAGTGCGGGGGGTAAGGAAGAGAAATTACTTCTATACAAGCAATGTCCATTGATTTATTTTGATGATATTTATTCACAAATACCTAATGGCAATCACGAAAATATTTTCAGCTTATTGAAAACAGATAAAGTATTTGAAGAAAAATATATATTAATCTAATATCTACATAGCGTACAAGTGTCTGTGTCTGAAATATAGACATTAAAGAATTACTTTCCTCTCTCTCTCTCTCTCTCTCTCTCTCTCTCTCTCTCTCTCTCTCTCTCATACCGTGGCGTAATGGCTAACGTAGGGCATTGCATCCTCGAGGGAACCGAGTTCGAACTACCGTCGGTCCGTCATGTTAACTTACGACCAAAACGTTCGAGAAAGGTATGTCACCTTCGTATCCTCTTAAATAGTACCCCTGTTTCCTCTCCAAGGATGGTTATAGCATTAAATAACCAACAAAATTTGATTTCCAATTAAAACAACGAAAACACGCGCACACACACACACACACACACACACACACACACACATATATATATATATACATATCCTTATTATGTTTTAACAAATGTATTTGATTGAAAGCCATCAATAAAGTATGGCCCAGTCGGCTGGGGCTGCAGAATATACTGACTGCATCTCAGCAGAGTGTTAAGACCCCTCCCTTGCAAGTCTCCTGTATATGGCACTAAACAATCTGATTGTAAGGCTCCAGTGTTGTATAGCCACATAATATATATATTTATATAACTATACACTGAAACATAGTCAACAATAATGACGAACGAACGCACTTCTTTAGAAAAATATACCTCTCACACTTTATTCACGAAAGGCTTGCGAAAGGGTTGAGTTGGCGACGGAACAGACAGCAACATATTGACCCCAAGTTCCTCTATACTATAGCAGCACTTCCACCTCATTCTGCTGCGCTGCTCAACCGGGGTCCTGAGGGCCCAAGTCCTCTGTCTGGTGCTGGCTCTCACTACGGCATCTTGTCCCCAACTGCAACTGGAACTCGAACTGTGACTGCAACTCAAACTGAACTCTGTCTGCCTCGAACTCCAACTGCACCAAACCGTCTGTGGCACCTGGTTATATAATTGTTTGACGGCCACCTGCTTCCTGTGTGCGTTGCATGTGCACCGAATTCAACCCATCCACAGGTCAAGGTGATATCCCGATATCTTCGACCGGATGCACCTGTTTCTTGATTGACGGTTCGGTCGATGGTCAATATGTTACACCAGTAATGCTAGAGCTTTGGGGAATGCGGAGTACCCCTTTATTAACATGGCTCCCTTGTACACTTTGGTCTGCTGTGAAAACACCTGATAGGGTCCTATCTATGGGTCAAATAAAGCTGTTTAACTTTTAAACTGTGTACCTATGCTAAACTAAATTGTTTTAACTGTTTTTACATTTAACTGTGTGTAAGAAAATGTACTTGGGCTTAACTGAATTTTTTAATCATTTAACTGTGTGTAAACAAATAACTGATATCTAATTGATTTGTTAGTGATACACAGAAATACTTGAAACCATTTAACTTCGTTGACGTGTTAATTTGAATAGTTTGAAATAGAACTATTGAGATTTAAACTGTATTGATGCTAAATTGAATTGTTTTAAAAAGAACTGTTTTCACATTTAACTGAGTATAAAAAAAAAACGTTCTAATGTTAGACCGAATTATTTGAAATTAAATAAAAACAACTATGGGCAAAAAAATGAGCTCGGGCTTGATTGAAAATGTTATCTCCAAAATCTGTTTAGAAACAATATATATATATATATATATATATATATATATATATATATATATATATATATATATATGTAAAGGATTTGGCATTAAATGACCTTCAATGGTTGATATACCATAAAACCAAACCATAGTAAACAAAACACACACACACACACACACACACATATATATATATACTATTATATATATATATATATATATACTTACTGTTATATATATATATATATATATAATTTCATAATTATTATTTGCATTATTATTTCCTGATAACACGAATTATATTATATTATATTATTTAATATTGATAAAACACAATAGTTCCAAAGGAAGTATGAATGCAAATTTCATCTATAAATATAAATAAATCGCATGCCACTATTTAATTTTTTCCGGAATAAGGTTTTTAATTTTCAGTTGTATCTAAATTAGGGGTAAGGGCTTTTTGTTGCTTTTTGATAGGATTGTATAAATATTGAAAAAGGATAATAATAGATTTAATATCTCCACTGTTACAAAATTTTTTTCTTGATTAAAAAATATGAAAAAATATATTTTATAGTTATTTTCATTATTTTAATTTAAAAAAATAAAAACAAGGATTTTTTTTCAAATCCTTTTCGTGCTAGATGCAATATAAAAAAAGTTGGCGACCGTAGTCGAGGGTGACTCGAAGGCTCCCTTTCAAGAGCTACTACACCAAGATGTAGGAGGGGGGATATTCCATTCCCTGGATTACTCCACTTTACCCTTCATGCGTACCTTATTATAGAGCGTTAAACAAGACGGCATCAAGTACCATTTTTTGAGTTTTGGTATGAGTCGACCTGGGGTTCAAACCCGGTCTCCCCGACCATTGGCGAACACTAACCATTATACCAATGGCCCGGTCAAAAAATCACACAAATAAAAGATTTCTTTTGTCTACATCTGATGATGGTTTCATAACCAGAAATAAATTCATATTTACACCAAAGAAAATGAATTCTGTCTTTTTATTTTCATATATATATATATATATATATATATATATCCTTATTGTTTTTTACATATGTATTTGACAATATGCTTCACTTTAAATGTTTGAGCTTAGGGAATAAAGAAATTTCAAGTTCATTTTGTTAGTTAATAATACTTTTTCTGAGGTCTGCAAATGGTTGATCTTCAACTTTTTGATATAACAAAGAAAGACATGAAATATTAAGATTCTTATACTGTTTTCTAATTCATTCTGTCATGAACCGCTATTTAAACGAGAATCCAGTGGGCTCATTCATCGTCGTATCAACCAAACACTTTGTTCCGTTTGTATGTTAAAAAAATCTACACAAAACCGACACAAAAACCCAAATACAGACTCTCATTTTTGCATTTATCCTTTAAGTCTGAAGATCGATTTTATGGTATCCGACAACAACACACCAGTATAAATTCTAAATGCTCAACACTTACAAAGTAGTGATGTACGTGCGAAGATGACATCGCTTTTGCAATATACACACCCCTGATGATGGCCCAAGTTCGGACAGACAGTAGTTGGGAATCAATTAATTATGAGAGATTGATTAACCAATTTAGGCCGGATACTACAAAGTCGATGCAGAGACTCGAAAGGATAAATACAAAAATGTGTAGATAAAGGATGTCTATGTTGTTTAATGGGATATGTATGAACGAAGATATTCTGCCCACACTCACAGCCACACACTCACACACACACACATACACGCATATAAATATATATAGACAGATAGATAAATATATATATATATATGTGTGTGTGTGTGTGTGTGTACGAGGACGTACTTTCATGCGCGCATATTTACTAGAGTAATTGAGTGATGATATATGTATGCGCGTGTGTATGTGTCTGTCTGTCTGTTAGTATGTATGTATATATGCATGTATGTATGTATGTATATATGTGTGCTATCTTTCTTTTTCTCGCCCTCTCTCTTTCTCGGTATCTCCCTTCATATATATATGCGTTTTATCTCTCTTCTTTCTCTACCTCACTACATTTTTCTCTCTCTACATATATGAGGTTTATAATCTCTCTCTCTCTCTCTCTCTCTCTCTCTCTCTCTCTCTCTCTCTCGCCCTTTCTTTCTCTTTCTGTATGTCAATATTTGTTATCTTCATCTCTATCTCCATACACACACACACATATAGAGATATAGATATAGATATATACATATATATACATACATATATATATATATATATATATATATATATATATATATATATATATACTAATGTACACATATATATGTACATATATATCTTACACACCTATACACATATACATATATATATATAGATAGATATGCACACACACACACACACACACACACACACACACACACATATATATATATATATATATATATATATATATATATTACCCTCTTTATCTATCTTTGCATTTTTCTCATAACTACTACTACGTATATGTTAATGATACGGAAACATATTTTGTTCATACTTTTGATTAAGGTTGATCTCTTTCGTATATTGTTTCGAAGAATAAATGTTGTTATCCTTAAGTGATTACGCTTAGAAATACTTTTTTTGTCTTTTACTTTGGCACGTCTTCCTTCCCGAATTCCTCTTTCGCAATGTATTCGTAAATGTGTGTACAACTACTAACACGAAAACAAACGAGTTGTGTTCAAAAAGTATTAAGCCTTAAGCTGTTCTCACAAAAAAATAATACTGAATAAAACGTTAATCTTCTTCGACATGGTCCCCTTGCTGTTCAACACATTTGCTTTCAGTGAGTTTCACGCTATTCAAACCAACGTCGAAACTCCTTTTACCTAATGGTGTGAAGCAACGCTATTATATTCCTTTTCGTATATATATATATATATATATATACATATTTACCAGCCCCTCCGCTCGGGCAAGATATGACACAAGGTCAATTTTTAAGTGGAGTAAACGGGTTTGAATTCAGAGTTTTCCTTTTACTAGAATAGTTGTCCCACCAAGGCTGAAGAACTCGGTCTCTGCCCTACTGTTTACCCATAGCTGGAGGGAGAATAAGTGGATTCATACCTTTCCCAAGGACATTAGTGCTATGTGAAATGCAATCAGTCTCGACCAGGATCTGAACTGGTGTCGCCGTGTCCATTTCCTACGACAATAACAATTACACCAAGGGCACCTCCATTTTTCTTTATTTTTCATTTGTTATTTGTTAAATATATATATATATATATATATATATATATATATATATATTGCTTTTTTAATAAATAAACTGCGCTTGATATTATTCACAGAGCGTATATATTTAAGTTATGATAGCATAGATATAGGCAGTCAAGGTTGGTTGGTAACTGACAGTTTCTCGTCTATGCGTTCACCAGATCAACAGTTTTGCGGGGCGTTTGGCGTCATTTTATTGACTGCAAGGACTTGAGAAGCTGGTCCAGTTTATGAGTCATTCCGGGGATGACTTACTTATTTATGTAACTATATGGTGTTATCTAGTGATTTGGTAACTCAACTATGTTTGGTGAACGGCTTTCCGATATTCATAAGATCATTAATAGTATTCTCATAATTAATTTTCTAACCCTGCTAACATTTGCCTAATCAATTCATCCTGTGTTTACTTTTCTCGTTCCAACATTAATTTTATTACTTCACAGCTTTTATTTCCTGTTTTATTTGTACATTTTGGTACTTACTGATCTGTTCATTTTTCATTCTTTTAGTTCTCCTTGTTTTTTAGTTAATTTATTCATTTTCAATTTTTTTTATTATTCGATTTCTTCCTATTTTAATTTTTTATCTATTTATTTCATTTATTCATAATTTTTTGGATTTGTTAGTTTTAAGGAAGAAAAGTACAAATTTGTTTTTGTGTCTGCATTTAGAAAAGAATTCTGATCGTTTATTTGGGAGTTTGTTTTCTTCTGAAAAGATTATAATGGCTATTTTTCTTCTTGGTAAATATCGATATAGCCGCATAGATAAGCAAGCTCTACCCGGAATGACCGACAACATAGGTGAGTCTTCCCAACTCCTAGCATACAGCATATTAAAAGACACCAACTACAACCCAAAATCCCTTGTTCTGATGAACACATTAGCGACAAACAAAGATACAAATCTCCATGGTCTCAATGTCTAAGCTACATATATAAATATATATATATATATAGCAAATCAGTAAGTCATAATTCTAATGATAAAAGAAGTGTTCATGTTATTCAAAACTAATCATCTCGTCCCTTGTCAATGATAATGAAATTTATTAATTACAATCAGTGTGTGAACAAAGTTAATGATACTGAAATTTTTTATTTTTAGTTTTAGAATTTAAGTGAAAAAGTGCGTACAGTTGAGAAAAATGTAACAAAGAGATGTTATCCAGATGTCTAGACTTCGGCGACAAGAGTTCGGGCCAAATTCTCTATTCTTTTAACACGGCGCTTTATGATAAAACACTGGTTTGTGTAAGAGATCATCTTTTATACTGACCAGACCTAATTCCGTCCGACTTTTCTCTGCTTCCTGAATTAAAAACTCATTTTCGGAGATAGACTTGACGATGTGGAGGCAGCAAAAGATACGACGGTGCAGTCGCACACCTTATCAAATGCTGAGTTTCAGATGTTTTTTGACTTATGAAAAACACGCTGCATGATTGATTGATTGGTATGTTTAACGGCATATCAATCCCTTGTGGATTGTTTATAGCCGAAACGTAAGTTGATGTGTTATAGTGGGTGAAAGTTGTTGATAAAATATGATAGATATAGTATATATGTCACATTCACCTGAACACCAGATTCTTAACGTTCAAAAGTCTTAACTTTACGAAGGAATTTTTAGTAAAAGAAAAAAAGTTTTAGTAAAAGAAAAAAAGTCGCACTGAGATTTGTCTGGTCAATGTAGACACCGCTTTACTTGCACAACCCTGTGTTTCGCCAAAAAAAAATGCTGTTCGAAAAGAATTCAGACTGGGGTTTTTTTGGCGGTGGGAGGGAATAGGAGGTTCTAATTAATACTGATTCTTATTGACTTATTCACTTTTTATACAATTTGCTGTCCTTTTTGACATTTTTTTATTCAAACCTAAAAACTAAAAGTTTCTATCTCTATAAATTTTTTATCACAATTCGTATTCCAGCCTTCTAAAGAATTTTGATTTAGTCTCCTTTTATTACTGGTAATCATTCATGGATCCTTGAGTATGGGTGTAACTTCTAGTTATTATTCGACTATAGTATGCGACTGTGATCCTTTATAGCGAACGGTATCACACACGTACGCATGCCAAAAAATATCCCTGATCCATGTGGCCAGTTACACATACTTCTCTGATCCGCCTCCTTTTTTGGATTCTTGAAGGGACTGCTTTCGGAGTCTCCCGAATTAGTCTGAACTCGATTTTAACCACGTCCCCTTTGAAAAAAGGTTACACGTGAAATCAAATCTCGTTTCCGTTTACAACTCTTCTTTGCGGTCCAAAAATACAACGGTCTGTAGGCTGTTCGAAGTCACTGTTTAACTGTCTGACGTAAAAGTAAGCAGTCATGTGACAAGGAATAAAGGCTTTTGGGGACCAATTGGAAAACCTAAGACTAAAGTTGTGGACGTATGATACATATGATTTATAAATATATGTCAACTAAATTAAATGGTTCCAAGTATTGCTATGTATCACTAACAATTCAATTAAACATCAGTCATTTGTTTACACTCAATTTAATGATCAAATTGTTCTATTGCAAGCTATTCAATTTAGAATCAATTATTTGTTTGTACCCAGTTTAAATATCAAACAGTTCTACTTGATGCATAGATAGGACCCTATTTAGGTGCTACAACTATGGGCAAGAGTAGACCTGGGAGCGATGGCAATGAAGGGGTAATCAACATTCCCCAAAGCTACAGTAATTAGATTAGTTTGTATCATATCTAGGACATTCGTGAGGAGGTCTTACCCCTCTGAGGAGATGCATTCGGTGTATTCCTCAGCTCAAGCCGACTGGGCCAGTACATTCACTAATCACAATGATACTGCTTGATAAAGCAATTTGTCAGCAAGGAAACACTATTTTTTACAACAATCACCTTTACATTTTCGTCAGTAATGATCAAGAGCCTGTATATTATTATAGAGAAAGGTTCGTTCTAAAAGTAATGCCTTCTATTTATTTCCACATAAACTATAATAGATACAGATAAAAAAATAACACCTTTTGTAATAAAATTTTTACGAAAACATACAAGTAAAAGGACTGCTCCGAATCTAATGCCTCCTCTATAACTATGTTATCTCCCAACTATAGAGATAGATGACCGTAATATGGAACATTCTTACCGACTTCCCATTGTAGCATTTTGACCAAATGGCGTCCAACGTTTATTTAATAATCCTCACCGCCCAGGGCAAAATGTGACACAAGATCAACTTTTTAAGCAGGGTATTGCTACTTTTCCTTCTCATAGACTAGTTACCTTACCAAAGAAAAATTTATCCAGTCTATCGTGCTATTTATCTATGGAAGAAATGTATTCCTTCCTTTTCAAAGAGCATTAGCGCAAAATGGAATGCAAACAGATTCGTCCAGACTTTGAACTTGGGTTCACAGTTTCAAATTGTGTTTAATTGAAATCCTCCGTGTATACTGCTCACGGAGACAAAACAGAGGATGTTATCACAGTCAGGTAGTGGTTAATGCGTTTCAGCAGCGGCAACAGTAATGTGGGTAAGAGCTGTCAATGCACAAAATGAAGAGCGCTTCGATCAGCTCATCCACATGAATCGGGCCGGTGAAATATGAACTACAATAATTTCCTGACAACGACAACGAGATCGTTTCTTTGAAACGCCTCCGTTCGGGCAAATTTTTACGAGCACGACACGTTGCGCTTTGCTTTCTCGCTGAAGAATAAGCATAACCATTGTGGGGAAAATAGTATATTGTAGTCGGAAACTTGCTCTATCAAAGCTGTTATTGTATTCCGTTTATATTTTGTAGTTTCTGTTGAAATAGAAGACTTTACTTTTTCTGAGCGTTACTCTCATAGTGTTTAGTCAGTAAAGATATTGATTCTGTTTGAAATCAATTGAAAAATGTTGGCAAGCTTCTAATGTAGAACAATGTAGTTGGAACAAAAGTATAAAATCGTTCAGTCAGCTGACCCTAAAATAGAGGAACGCTATGCTGGTTTGGTGATTTTAATGGAGAATTTTCAACACTGCCTTAAGCAAGTAAAAGAAAGGATGGGGAAATATTTTAAGCTGATCCGGAATGAGAGAAAAAATCGGGGCCTTAAGTATTTAATATTTATAAGAAAGCCGAAAAATGTGACAATAAGACTATATATTGAAGAAGGATCAAATCGTCTTTCTAAAGTTAGAACGAATAACGGATCCCGACCGGATTAAGAAGATTCAAACAGCCTTGAGGATTATCTCAGATTTCCCTAGAAAATTACTTGCTCTTAAGCAGCGTCTTAGGTTCTTGCTTTTGGGATTGATGCGAACGGTTTGCAAGTTTTGTTGCTAGTGATAGTGTTTTTTATTTTGTTTGTTTGTTTGTTTGTTTGATTGATTTTATTTTTGTTTTAATGTTCTGTTATTGCATATATCTGAGAGACCCATAAATGTTACCTTGGTCCAAATTTAAACAAAGGTTAGATTTATATTTTTCTTTGCGGGGAGGATTCTCCGAGGCATACTGGACTATGACACCGGTGTATGCGAGTTCGATCTCCAATCACACGATTGCATTCATTTTGGAATAGTTACATTGAAAAAGGTATGAAACCCTTTTATCCAACTCCAGCTATGAGTTAAATAGTACCACGATTAAAACGTGATACTATTAAATGGTATCACTACTGTTCTTCTTTAGGGATGGCTTTGGCATTAAATAACCCGCGAAAGTTGATATGCCATTAAAACAAGAAAAAAAAACAAATCTATGTTTATATGTTACCATCTGGCAAAGAGGATATAAACGAGTTCGTGGTCCTTTGCTCATTAGGAACAAAGCATCAATTTTGTTACATGCTAGATTGTGATGTGTATATCACGTGACAGAAGCTGTTCACGCCGTAACAAGTACCCGCCATACTTGGTAGTATCGTGGTAGTTGGTGCGCTGACACATTGTGCATTGCTTAGTTCCCTGAGTGATTTTAAAGCGGCACAGATACAGATAAACGGGCAACGTAGGCTAATTCGGGAACTTATTCTTTAGAAACTGGGCTAAAGTTCTAACCTAACAACTGGTTACTGAATGAGAAAAAACAAAAACGGAGGTTGGAAATGAAATGGAAATCTTTTTACATAAACAAAATACAATACCCGCCAGCGGCGTGATGAAGGTACCTGCTATGAGTGTGTATTACTTAGTCTGCATATTTTTGTCGCACGCCCCACGAAACGAGCGAGTATGACACAAGGTCAAATTAAACGTGGGTCCATGTGCAGGGCCGTTGCCCAGATACACCTGGCATTCCCCAAAATGCCTCAGGTCCTTCTCACAATAGGCTCCAACATATTTATGACTTTTGTTTTGTTTTATTTTTTGTTTTTTAATGGTGACATTGGTATAATGGTTAGAGTTTTCCCAAATGAGCCGTGAGACTTCGGTTCAATCCCAGGTCGAGTCATACCAAAGACTAAAAAAATGGTACTTTGATGCCTCCTTGCTTAACAGCATCATAAGGTAAGGATCAAGGTTAAAGTGGGTCAGTCCTGGAAAAGTAGTAGCGCCCTCCCTGCACCTTGGTGTAGTAACTATTGAAAAAGGAGGCTTCAGGTCACCCTCGACTAAGGTCGCCAACTTCACTTTTTTAAGTATTTATGAGGAAGTGGGCATACCCATTAATGTTCATAGGTAGGGTGTATAACAGCCATTATGCCGCAGAAGTAACGAAAGACATTTGCTGCGCGAAAGGAGAATGCATAGCTGAATTCCCAAATGATTAAAGAAATTACGAGTCTCAGATAAGTTCAGGTAAGCCTAAAACCGTGAATTATATGAAACTTTGCTGGGGAAAATTCGTCCTGAATAATTTTGATTGAAATGAATTTAAGGTTTCTTTACATTAAGATATTTTATCCAGAAGTGCTTTTCTGTTGATATCACTAAATGAAAAAGTAAGGATGTAGATATTATTTAGCCTAGATCACCATTTTAATAGTACATGTATTTAAAATTAGTAATCGTGGAGTCAAACATCGTAGTAGTATGTTTTTAAACTGTAAGTAATTATTGGTCATTGAGTTGATTGATATGAACATTCACAGGTAGAGAGTTGAGTGGTTGGTTTCTCTGTTTAGTGGCATTTCAACCTTCGTTGGTTATTTAATGCCAAAGCCATCCTTGGAGAAGAACGGTAGTGATACTATTTAATCCATTGCTGGGGGTAAGATAAGGATGTTCAGACCTATGCCGAGGGTATTTGTTTGGTTTGGTTTGGCTTTATGACATATCAACCTTTGTAGGTTATTTAACGCCAAATCTATTTTTATGTAAATAATCAATTTTATTTCAAACAAATTCATTTTAGCATGAGTTCACAGTTTAATTGTCAAAAACATTTCTATTTCAAACTATTCAGTTTATTCAAGCAGTTATATATAACAATTCAGTTAAGAGTAAGTACAGTTTCAAAGTCAAAAACAGTTCAATTTCAAATAATTCAGTTTAGCATAAGCACGCAGTTTAAATGTAAGTACGGTTTAATTGTCAAAAACATTTCTATTTCAAGCAATTCAGTTTAATTAAACAATTAAGTTTAGCATAAGTATGCCGTTAGTTCTATTTAACCCTATCAGGTGCTACCACGCAATGGCAATGAAAGGGTACTCCGTATTCCCCTAGGCCCCAGCATTACTGGGACCTCACCATCAGACTGTTCAGTGTCATACCCAGGACTCTCATTGATGGGGGGGGGGGTCTTACATCTCTGCAGAAGTGCAATCAGTGTATTCTACAGCCCCAGCCGACTTGGCAAGAGGGCATTTGTCCGAAAGTAAATATAATAGCATGACTGGAATTCGAACTTGCAGTCCAACAGATTAGCCGCAATGTCACTAGGACTCTCCTCAGGGAAATAGCTTGATCTGTATTGAGAGATTGAGTTACAAGTTAACAAGATAGATAGATAGATAGATAGATTATCAGTCAGTCTATTTATCATATACACTGACATTTATAGAGCGAAATAAGAACGAAAAGCGGGATCATAAAGTAAGAGGCAAAAGTGGTATTCTTCTATTTTCTAAATCTGTCATTAATCAGATAAAAATGGCAACGATGGTGAAGTTAGTGGCAGAGATCGAATGAAATTTTGTGGATTCTTGAGGCGATCTGATTAGAAATCGATTACAAGAAGTTGGAACGATTGGAAAAATAAGTTATTTCTGTTGACGACTCCCAGAGAAAATTACGAAATGTAGATTTTCTTCTCCCTTCAGGCAGATTCAAGTGACCTGCAGGACTAAGAAATAATTGGATAGGCCACGTTGATTCGGAATGAATGTCATCGCAAACAGAGACACGCATGCGCACATGCATGCCCACACGTAAGAAGGCTGTCACACAAATACACACACACACACACACACACACACACACATATATATATATATATATAGGTAGATGTATTCATGTATACATGTTTATACTCAAATGTACAATCAGCAAGTGTACACATATAGACATAGATATTCATTTATATATATATATATATATATATATATATATATATATATATATATATATACTTACATGTACATTCGAAGATGTACAAAATACATATATGTTTACATGTAAAAATATAAAATGCTACATGCATTTTTACGCACACAAAGACTCACTTAAAAGTATATGCACTCCAATAATTACACACGTGAAAATGCAGATTTATGTGTGCATTCAAATACACCAAGGGAAAAATATGCAAATATAGATGTATACTCACTTTCTTATATACATATTCGCCGAGCTAAACACAAACATATACAGAAAAACACACACGCCAAAACACACTCACAAACAAATATACACACACACACATCTATCTATCTCTCTCTCTCTCTCTCTCTCTCTCTCTCTCTCTCTCTCTCTCTCTCCATCCTAATCCTTCATTACTCCTATTCGATCCTCTAGACTGTATCTTGTGCATGCACACAGCTGATGTATGTAAGTCCTTGTTCGAATGACAAATATGAAAACCTTGTTACCGCCCATCGAGAAGCAGCAGCCGAGTGCATACCAACAAAACCAAGAGTTAAATGTAAAGTTCCCTTGGCGTCGATAGCATGCAGGAAAAAGCAAAACACACAAATTCACACACACACACACACACACACACACACACACACACACACACACACACACACACACACACATATATATATATATATATATATTCAAACACATGTCCAAATATCATCGCTTGAGCTGATGATCGTATAAGTGAGAAACTGATAATCAATAAGCGCTATTGATATATGTCCACGCTATCCTAGCTTAGATCTTTACATGCTCTATCACTGATATTCAGCACTCCTTATTTATAAATATAGCAGACTGCATTATATATATATATGTGTGTGTGTGTGTGTGTGTGTGTGTGTGTGTGTGTGTGTGTGTGTAAGCTGAATAGAGAATATGAAAGATAGTGGGATTGCAATTTGCCAAATGTCTAAGTTCTGTGTGATTCCTTGCCGTGAAAATCAGCGTTCGATATTATGGTAATTAAGTAGATTTCATTTTTTATCGCCAACAAGAGTGACAAATGCACATAAACTCATATACCCAACCCATCTGAACAAGCAGAGTGGGACTCAAGGTCAATTTTTTTAAGCAGAGTTTAATAGATGTGAATTCGCTGTTCTCCTCCAAGACCGTTTTCTAGAAAAAGAAAGAAAGGAAGAAAGAAAGAAAGAAAGAAAGAAAGAAATCGAGATAGATAGATAGATAGATAGATAGAAAGAGATCGTGATAGATCGGAAGATATCGGGTCGAGACAAGTTGAAACAGGTCGAGATAGTTAGAGTGGTAGATGTGCGTGAGTATGTGTGTTTATGTGTGCACGTGTACGTGTGTGTGTGTGTGTGTGTGTGGATCAGTAGGTTCTTTATGTATGAACTGTCCAAAGTTTTTTAGTTTAACCACCTTCGGCAATCCTTTTTGCTATTACCAACATCCATGAATGCACTGGTTCCATATAAAAACTATCATTATCGATGCTCTTTTTATATTTGAGCTTTTAAATGTTAACATTATGGCATTTTTGCGTTATGATGACGTCACGCCCGAGGCAACGAGAAAGTCAGGTTCTTCCTCTGGCGATATGCATCAAGTATTTGTTAAATATATTCCGAATTACAGTGCATTGATGGAAGAAGATCTTTTTTTCCGTTTTGGATGCCACATCCTCGTGATATGTACTTCTAGAATTTAAAACTGTTCGTTTCTTGTTTTTCTTTTTCAACTTCAAGTTGAAGTTTTTAACTTTAGCTGTTAACGTCATATCGACTTTTAACCAAACACATTAATGAAGGGCTACTGGTTATATATATATATATATATATATATATATATATATATATATATATATATAATGTAATTTGCTATATTTTAGAGTGCACAATATTGGTGATATTGCATATATATCTGAGTTAGGATAGAGTAACTACAGAATCAATGGTTCTGGTTGACTGTCGGCTTTTTCCATAATCAACCCTAGGAGACCGGGTTTCACTCCCAAGTCGAGTCATACCAAAGACTCAGAAATGTTACTTGATACCTCCTTGCTTAACACTCAGCATTACAAGTTACAGATCAAAGGTAAGTGGAGCAATTCAAGGAAATAAGTAGCGTCATCCTCTAGACCCCGGTGTAGTAGTTATGGAAAAGGGAGCCTTCGCGTCGCCCTCGACAAAAGACAGCCAACTTATTACATATCAATTACGTATCAATACAGGCTCACTTGAGCATCGTCCTTATGAAACTTGAGTTGTAAGATTTGATTTTATTTTACAGTTAAAATACTTTTATATTGTTTTTTTTATTGATTTAACGGTACATTTTTTTACTTTGCTATATTTATAAATAAACAGATGTAATGACCCAGCACCTAATGTAATATGGGTGTAGTGATTCCTCTAATGTTTCAGTGGGACCCCGTGATAACCTCACCGTAATTAAAAAATCGCGAACACAAAACACCGTCTGTTGGTTTGTTACATAAAAAAGTTTATTTTGTAATACCATTTCATTTTTTATCACCGAAAATATAGAGATAGGGGAGGAAATGCGTCAACTGATTTAGATAGATAGTGAAAACAAGCAGGTCGTGGCGAAAGAGACAGCCACAGACGTAGTATTTTACACCGCTGACCTGGCCCCCTACCTTCTTCGGCGCCTCTTCTTTCGTCTGTCGTCACTCTGCTTCTTCTGCTTTTCTTTTTCTGACTGTCCCCCACTGCCACGAATTATTTTCTTATATATCTTCCCCTAATCACACGTCGTCTTTTAGTGACATCTCTACGTAAATCAAGGTTTAATTGTCTTGACCTTTACAAAAGGAAAAAACCCAACTTTGAACTCCAAATTTTTCAAGAAAACAATTCATTACGAAAATAAGTAACTAAATTCCATAATTATTTTACACAGAGCTCAATATCAGTTATAAAGTATAAAAAAACTGAGAGTTATCGGACTCTGTTGACTCTATGTCTAAGCTCTCTAACCTCTATTGATATGATGGACTCTCACGATGCTTATTGGTCTAACAGTCCGGTTAAAGATATGAACTATCGGACAGCCAACACATGCGATGTGTTTATTGTGGTGGAGGTTTATTTTAGAGCCAGACACACTTCTTTGATAAGCTGATAACCGAAGAATAGAGCACCAATGTTGCACAGATTCTCTTGAATGACTATTTTCAGGTTTTGATTTCAGAGTTTTTCCTTCTCCTAGACTAGTTACCTTATCAAAGCTAGACAGTTTTAGGAGGTGCCCGTGGTGTAATGGTTATCGTCGTAGGAAATGGACACGGCGACTCGAGTTCAAATCCTGGACGAGACTGATTGCACTTCACATAGCACTAATACCCTTGGGAAAGGTATGAATCCAATTATTCTCCTTCCAGCTATGGGTAAATAGTAGGGTAGAGACTGGGTTCTTCAGCCTTAAAAATTGACCTTGTGTCATATCCTGCCCGAGGGAAGGGTTGGTAAATAGGATCAAAGCTAGACAGTTCAATTTATCCAAATATTTTTCTGATGAATTTTAATGCCAAGCTATTTGCTCCTTATGACAGAGATATAAACGTTTAAGATATTTTTAGGTAACATTTATTTGGCCTTCCCCATATCAGGAAACCAGTGCCATTCCTAAAAAAAGGCTGCTTTGTTGTACATTAAAGAGACGAAGACGAGAATTACTTGCAATTAATCTGTCAGTGTCTGCACATCACCCATTACCCATGTGGGAAGTTCAAACCGAGGGCTTCTACGGGCATCTTCCAACTGTCCTTGTCGCTATCTCTTCCTTACCATCGCATATTCTTACCTGCAAGTCATGCAAGAGCCCAATGTGGAAATAAATAATGCATGAACATACTACTGAATGTAATACTATTGTTCAATATATATATATATATATATATATATATATATACATTTTCAAATATTTTTCCACGTGCCAGACACGTTCTAATGACTTATGAATTATGAATGCTATGTGCACGTTTATGTATCTTTTCGTTGTATATTTTCATTTGCTCCGGTCATCTCAGCAAGCATCCATCGCTAAGTGAACTATTTTGATATCCAAGTACTGATGATGGTTACTGAAACCGAAACGTTAACGTCGACTTTACATCATAATATATTCAGCTATTTGGATTATGTATTTTCAGCTACCTTCATATATATATATATATATATATATATATATATATATATATATATATATATATATATATATAAAGGGTTTATATTTAGACAACAAGATATTATTAAGGCAAATTTTATTAAAGACAATGGAATTCTGTCTTTATTTTTAATGGTAATTTTTCAAGTCTTCTTGTTCTTTTTCTTGTGTCAGGATCCAGGTGGTAAAGAAAGTGCCCCATATCTTCTGCCCAAGCGCTTTCGATCATACTTTTGGTCATCATCAGGAGTCGTGTAGTTTGAGTTGACAGTTTAGTTTGAGCTTTGTTGTTTTAATTATTTATAGTTTTTTCATTTTAAAGTGATCAGTTGGAACGTTTTCAGCGTTTTCTTTTTAAAATGTTTAGTTGAAAAGGTCTTTAATAAATATATATTCTGTTAGATGAGTATTCTAATTGGTTTAGTGATTTTAATTATTGAAAATGTTCAATATGTTGGTACCAGTGTTAAATGCAATTTTATTTATCTTTTTTATGTATATTGCTTCTAGAATTTGTAATCGATTTTATTGTTATTTTTATATATAATTATTGTATTATCGGTGAGAGTCTTCCTTACATCGAAAGATATAAGTTGGTTAGTGCTATTGTTGAGTTTTCTGATTAAATGTTTTATGGCACTTAAATAGAAACCCTGGTTTACATTTATTTTTCGGTAGATACATGTTTATGTGTTTTTTGTTGTATTTAAAATTCTCTTGGGCAAATTATATTTTTATGAATTTTAAAATAAATTTTATCTATTTTGAATTCGTGTTTAAGGGAATTATACTTTACGTCTTTTTTATTAGGACGTTGGTGAGTGACGTAACGTCGGAAGTAATGACGTACGCCGAACTGAAATTTAATCAAGAAAAGTGGCGTAAAGGGAAAGCTGACATAAGCCAACAATACGTAACATGGGTGAGGTTAGGTTTAATTGGGTTTTGTAGGTTATTTAATGTCACATCCTCTTTATTCATATCTATTTGATTTGTAAAAACTCATAGCTTGTAGATAATATTTTTAAACGAGCCAGAGCTCTTTTGTTTATGCACAGGTAAATGGTTATACGTATGATTTGTAATCCAACAGTTTGTAGGTAATCTTATCTTTAAATGATTCAGAGCTATTTGTTTGCATACAAGTATTACTCTCGTTTAAACACAGTTAAATGGTTGCAAGTATTCTCACACGAAAAATTATATTTATTATTAATCACTTGTTTGCGATCATCTGAATCGTCTCAAATATTGATAACTAACATGAATACTTTTTTGGCACAAAGTTGAATGGTTTCAAGCATCGCTATGTAATACTAACAATTTAGTTTAGGCACACAGTTAAAAAGTTTTAAGTATTGCTAATCAACAGGAATAATCCCGTTCAAAATCACTCATTCGTCAACCCACAGTTAAATTGTTTCAAGTATTGCTATGTATCACTACTAATTCAGTTAAACATCAGTCATTTGTTTATACACAGTAAAATGGTACCACAATTGTATTTCTAACAATTTGACTTAACGTAAGTCATTTGTTTGCACTCAATTTAAATGTCAACTAGTGTAGGTGAGTGCGCAACTCTTTTCCTAGGATTGCTCCTTTTTACCCTTGATAGTACCTTATATTGCCGAGAGTTAAGCAAGGAGGTATCAAGTACCATATATATATATATATATATATACATATATATATATATGAAAATATAAAGTAATATATATATATATATATATATATATATATATATATATATATATATATATATATTACTTTATATTTTCATTTTTTGTCTATACGAACCGGATAAAAAGTTAAACAAATGTTAAATTTAGCTGCTAAGAATTCTAAAATGTCAGTGCGTATTATACACAAGATTTTTGTAAAATTATTCACATGCACCCGTTCAAGCCCGCTTGAAAAACAATTTTCTCTAACAATTTGTTATCAGGTTTATTTGCTTTTTTTTTGTTTTGTTGCAATTCTCCTTTTTTTTTTTTTGTTTTGTTTGTAATTTGAACTAATTAGACCCTCATTCTCACAGGAATTGCTTTTCTTTTTCGAAAAAAATCAATTTTACATTTTCTTAGGGTAGTTCACTTTCATATTTTGATTCAGCGTAGAATGAGAATCCATTTTCGGAACAGTTGCAGTTAGAAAGCATGAATACCCAGACACGTCGATTTTAATTTTTGAATTAAAATCTGCAAGTGAACCCCATCCAGAAAATGTAAAATAATTTTTATTTAGAAAGATTTTTTTTAAATGCGCTGAAATTAAGAGTCTAATTATTTCTAATCACCCAAAAAAAATCATTGATTTTTTTTTTCTTCCAAGTGAATTTGAACGTGTGCAAAGGTGTACAATAATGCCGTTTTTAAGGATGCGATTTATATAGGAATGCGTGTTATACACGAATAATTACGGTACTAGCAATGGTATACGAGTCTCGCTTGCGATTCACTAGAGTGCCAAGTTTTTTTTTTGTATTGTATTGGCACCACCTGTAAATGCCAAAAGAAAATGAAATTCAATCGAAATAATTACCTCCTTTTAGACTGAAAATCTTTGACATTTAATTGCATTAGAGAATACTTTTCCATTTGTTTTAGCCTTTGGGATCAAGATGCTAACGTTTGTCAACACATCTCCCGATTAATTTTCATATTAACAGATAAAAATGGAAAAATATTCTCTTTTAATAATAAACTTTTAAAACTTCACTTGTTTTCTTTGGTTTGGTTTCTTTGTTTAGCGGCATATCAACTTCCATGGGTTATTAAATGACAAAGCCATTCGAGAACAGTAGGGATACTATTTAACCCACAGTTGGAGGAATAAAGGGATGTCATAACTTTCTCAAAAGTAAGTAAGTAAAATAAAGTTGCTGACCGTAGTCGAAGGTGACCCTAGGGCTCCTTTTTCAATAGCTACAACACAGAGGTTAAACAAGGCGGCATCAAGTACCATTTTTGAAGTCTTTGATATGACTCGATCTGGGACTGAACCTCGGTCTCCTAGACCATTGGCGAACACTCTACTCATTAGACCAATTTCTCAAAAGTGTTAGTCCCAAAATAAACGCCATCACTCAACTGGAGTTCCAACTCGCATAATTTAAGGCAGCACTCCAAAACTTTAGCCACTGCATAACATGGAATCCTCTGGCTTATTTTTTTTTTTGTTTTGTCTTTTTTTTTTTTGTATCTACGAGGTGAATACGATAAGTTTTCCGACTTTTTTTGTAGAGGCATTTCAAATTGTCGTAGACTCTTAAAGATTCAGTATGTCATTGCTTTACATCTTATAAGATGACTGACTAATTTTTATGATTTCAGGTTCAAATGAACAGCTACAGCAGGAATTGGAATACACCCGACTAAAGCCTGATTGTCACAGCTGGTGAATTTCAAAAATGCAATCGGACACTTTAGAAGAACGATATTACATAAAATTCTGTTTTAAACTTGGGGGAAATGCCACAGAAACGCATAAAATACTTTAGGGTGATTTTCGACTATCTTGCATGAATCGAGCATCAATTTTTCAATGGCATAAAAGATTCAAAGAAGGCAGGGAGTCTGTGAGGGATAATGAGAGGTGTGGGAGGAGTAAGGAAGTCAATACACCAGAGTTGATTGGCCAAACGGTTAGGGTTACTATGTTGAGGTTTTAAGGGAGTTCAAGATGAGATTCTGTCGGAAGCGGCGAACACTCTTCAAATCGGGTCAGTGGCATTTCCACCAGGACAATGCACCAGTCCACAACTCCCTCCTTGTCACAGACTATTTGACCAAGATGGGCATCAAGACAGTTCCTCCCCCTCCCTATTGCCCAGACCTTGCTCCCTGTGACTTTTGGTTATTCCTAAGCTCAGAGGATGTCATTATGAGACAATTGAGAAGATGAAAGAGGCTGTGACGAAGGTCATTGACACGCTTACAGAAGAGGACTTCCATGAGGCCTTCGAGAAGTTGTTGGAACGGTACAAGTGCATTGCAGCCGGGGGAGATTAATTCGAAGGGGACTAGAGTTTCATGTGTGTTCTGTGAATAAAAGTGGCCATACGAAAAATGTCTGGAAACTTATCGTATGCACCTCGTATTTTTACCATTTTATCTCTGATAACAAAAACATATTTTAAGCGTTTCTTTGCGCTAATATAACGTAGACAGTTATACCAATAATTCATCACCAAAAGGCAAGGGGATCCTCTTTGCGTAGTGGCCAACGTGCAAAAATGTGACACTGTAGTAAACGAGTTCGAATTCCATTCTTGCTATTCAGTTTACTTTCGGACAAATACCCTTGGGATAGGCATGAACCCTCTTATTCTTCCAGCTATGGGTTAGATAGTACCCCTACTGTTCTACTATATGGATAGCTTTGACATTAAATAACCCATGAAGATTGCTATGCCATCGAGCAAACGGCATGATTTCTTCTTTTTTTTTTTTTTCATTTTCTTACAGAGGAATACTTATAACGTTTAAGACAGTCTTTCAATTGGGCTGTCCCCAGCTTCATTAAAATGATTTACGAGACAACATAACATCCCCGAACAACAGGGGTCACAAACAAGCGTGGCGCGAACTACTTTCTTTGAAAGAAAACAGAATAATTTTGGTGACTAATACTGTCCTGGGAGTTGTCTCTGTGACACAAACTACTTATCTATAATAGTCGACGGAACAATTTTTGTTCCTGATATTATCTTGGGAGTGGTTTCCATGGCATAGTGGCTAAAGTACAAGTCTAGGACATCGTAATAAGCGCGTTCGAACCTAAGTAGAGCTATTATGTCCACTTTCGGAATAATACCATTGGGAAAGGTATGAAATCAATTATCCCCTCACCTATGGATTAAATCCTACCACTTCTTTGCCCAGTCGGCTAGGGCTGTAGAATACACTGACTGCACCTCTGCTGAGGGGTAAGACCCCCCCCCCGCCCAACGGGTGTCCTAGATATGACACTAAACAATCTGATGGTGAACTTTGGGGAATGCGGAGTACCTCTTCATTGTCATTGCTCCCTGGTCCATTCTGGCCCGGAGTGGTAGCACCTGATAGGGCCCTATCTATGGGTTAAATAGAACTAACAACATACTTATGCTAAAACGAATTGTTTGAGTAAACTGAATAGCTTGAAATAGAAATGTTTTTGACAAACTATACTTACATTTAAACTGCGTGCTTAACTGAATTATTTGAAATAGAACTGTTTTTCGACATTAAAACTGTATTTACACTTAACTGAATTATTACATATAACTGCTTTAATAAATTGAAATGGAAATGTTTTTGACAATTAAACTGTGTACTTATGCTAAACTGAATTGTTTTAAATAGAACACATTATTTACATAAAAATGGATTTGGCGCTAAATAACCTACAAAGGTTAATATGCCATAAAACCCAACAAACCAAACCAAACCTACCACTTCTGCTCTTCTACAAACATCGCATTGGCATTAAATAACCCATGAAGGTTGAGGTTGCTAGTTTGTATTTGTAAATCCCTTTGTAACTAAACAAAAATCGCTGGATCATGTGGGCTGGTTTTCGCCAACGAGCGTTTATGGGAAAGAAAACAAAGCAATATCACCTACTTGACAAGCAAAACTGTAAACAGGGATGTTGTTATTTAATCTAAATTTCAACGCATTGATTACGAAATAAAAAAGAAAAAAAAAACGGCTGTACCTTAGGTATATACGGTCTTCTGCAAATATGGATTTAGCATCAAATAACCCACAAAGGTTGATATGCCGTTAAACAAAAAGAAAAGAAAGAAATTAAGAATACAAAAAAGTATCGAGTGTGAAGCTGTATTTATATTTACCAACCCCTCCGCTAGGGCAGGATATGACATAAGATCAATTTTAAGCGGAGTTTAACAGGTTTGAATTCAGCGTAATCCTTCTCCTAGACTAGTTGCCTCACCAAGGCTGAAGAACCTAGTCTGCCCTACTATTTGCCCATAGCTAGAGTGAAGCTGTATTTAACAAGAGTAAACGTACGATAAACAAAAAGATATTTTTGTTCTTAAATAACCTTCTTGACACACTTATTCCAGCGAGGTTTTTACTGTTCGTAGCACCTTTACGTCCTCGAAACTTATCTTTGCGAGGAATATTCAGTTGAAGAAGCAAGAAAATCGCATATTTATTGGACATTGAATGTTAGGTTAGGGTTTGGTTTATCATTACTTATTCATGGATGTGGGGTTGATTGGGTTTTGTAGCCTTAGTAAGGCAGCCCATTTAGAAGAAGGAAAACTATAAATTCAAACTAGTCTTATTTCGCTTAAAAATTGACCTCGTGCACATCCGGCACGAGGTGGAGAAGTTGAATTGTAATTTACTTAGCTTTTTGCTTAGACGTGGTGCAAGGCCGTATGAATGGGAGCATCCAATGAAACTCGAACTCACTCGTGAAGGTTTTCGAGTCTAGCTAGCTAAAAATTTCACGCACCCCCGAGGTGCCCTGGCAGTGGAGTTGAGGAAATACATAATTATTTATAGATATATATTTATACTATACGTAATAATTTACTTACATTCCATAAACTTTTATGTGGGTGGAATTGGGAAAGTTCTACTTGATGAATCTTATTTAAAATATTAACTAAAAGGAAAGTCAGGGAAATGGAAGTTCACGGTGAAGATCAAAGGAAATCAAATAAAGTAAATCTGATTCTCAACAGGGTCAATTCTGATGTGTGTTCAATTTGTAATCATATTGAAAAGATAAAAGCAATATGTCTGAGCTTGCAACACATGCTAGTCTCTGTTTGACTTCTGTGTGTGTCCTCACGTATGTATGACGGTTGGATGTAGGAAGATGGTAGTAATGTATCAAATAGTAAGTTATATTAATCATGAGATAGATAGATAGATCGATAGATAGATAGATAGATAGATAGATGGTTATGCTAGAGAAGAGAAAATTAATGTTAATAGTATTAACTCGCAACTAAGAAATCTGTAAATAATATATATATATAACAGCATAGATAGATAGATAGATAGATAGATAGATAGATAGATAGATATGTGAGAGAAAAGAAAAGTAATGTTAATAGTATTAACTCGCAACTAAGTAAATCTAGAAATTATATATATATATATATATATATATATATATATATATATATATATATATATATGTATGTATATATATATATATATATATATATATATAACAGCATAGATAGATAGATAGATAGATAGATAGATAGATGAGAGAAAAGAAAAGTAATGTTAATAGTATCAACTCGCAACTAAGTTAATCTAGAAATTATATATATATATATATATATATATATATATATATATATATATATATATATATATATTATAAACAAATTCTTGGTGCAGCAAAATTTAATGATATTAGCAAAGAAGGGAATCACATTTATTAGTAAAAACTAAAACAAAACAAAAAATAAAAGGACCCTTTCTTACACTGGTTCGTTTAAAACAATAAGAACCGCAATTAGTGAGGGGGGATGAATAAGGATCAACAATTTGAGAGTAAAATGGGAGGGAGTAAAAAATAATTATTATCCCCCTCGCTAATTGCTTTTCATAATGTTTTAAACGAACTGGCGTAACTATTAATGAAATGTCGAAAGAAAGGGTCCCTTTATTTATTTTTTTTTTGTTTTGCTTTTTTGGTTTTAGTTTTTACTAATAAATATGATCCCTTCTTTGCTATCATCATATATATATATATATATATATATATATATATATATATATATATAGGGACGAGCTCATAAGAGATGTTCTCTTATGGACCCCCACATATGGCCGAGCAAAAGCAGGACGACCAACTCGAACATATATACAGCAGCTATGTGAGGATACAGGATGTAGCCCCGAAGACCTACCGGAGGCGATGAGCGATAGGGAGAAGTGGCGAAAGAGGGTCAGGGATATCCGTGCTAGCGGCACAACATGATGATGATGATGATAACAGGATAGATAGATAGATAGATAGATAGATAGATAGATAGATAGATAGATAGATAGATAGATCCAAATCCTCAGCAACAGCTGGAAGTGTCATTAGATCATTTTCTGAGCGGAGTTTAACGATTTTGAATTTTTCTTGAGAGATTGTCCTGCCAAAGTTAAAGAGCCCGGTTTAACCAACAATTTAGCAGTAGCTGGAGAGAGAATAGTTGCACACATACCTTTCACAACAGTATTACCACAAACAGACTGAGATAGATAGATAGATAGATAGATAGATAGATAGATAGATAGATAGATAGATAGATAGATATGACCATGACTAAATATATTAATCCAGTATCCGGGATCTTTATTGAATGAAATATATGTTGCTGTCCCTTACGTTAGCCACAATACCAAGGACCTCCCATAGATAAATAGATAGATAGATAGATAATCAATATACAGTTTTACGATATGGGGTAGGGACGTGGCTTCAATCTCACTTTCCTACTCAGGATTGATAATCATGTATCGAATTCCCGCGGGCAATCCATTGCTGTTTTTCAAAAATATGTTGGGTCAATATTCTAAGTGAAAAGAATCTGCCTACTTTAAAAATTCTAACTCCAAGATCTTCCTTTGTCACGGGTGAGCGTTGGAAAAAAGCTCCTAATTCACTCATTCAAAATATGTTGGCCCAGTCGGCTGGGGCTGTAGATTACACCAACTGCATCTCTACAGAGGGTGTATGACTCCTCCATCAAGTGTCCTGAATACGATACTAAGCGATCTGATGGTAAGGTTTCAGTAATGCTGGAGCTTTGGGGAATGTGGAGTACCCCTTTATTGCCATTGCTCCCTGGTCCAATCTGGCCTTGAATGGTTGCACTTGATAGGGTCAAATAGAACTAAACTATGTGGTTATGCTAAACAGAATTCTTTGAAATCGAACGAAATCGACATTTAAACTGCGTACTAATGATAGATTGAGTAGTTATTACATTTAAGTGTGTGTAAATAAATAAATGATGTTTAATTAAAATATTCGTGATACATAGCAATACGTGGAACTATTTAACTTTGTAGACTAAACGGAATTGTTTGAAATAGGACTGTTTATATGTATAAAAATGCATTTGGCATCAAATAACCTACAATGGTTGATATGGCATAAAACTCAATCAACCAAATCCTATATATTTGATATATATGTATAAAGAGTACTTGGCATTAAATAACCTACAATAGTTGATATGCCATAAAACCCAACCACACCAAATCATATATATTTGATATGTATGTATAAAAAGTATTTGGTATTAAATAACCTACAATGGTTGCTACGCCATAAAACCCTACCAAACCTTATCGAATATATTTGATATATATGTATAGAGAGGATTTGGCATTAAATAACCAACAATGGTTGATATGCCATAAAATCAAACTAAACTAAAACAAAGTGTTATCAAAATGACTTGATTCGGCTTTAAATGATCAAAAAAATCGACCAACCAATCAAAAGATGTGTATCTACTCTAAGTTTTCCTTCGTAGTGCACAAGAAAACAATAGGGACACCTAAATATGATCAAATTGGTTACTTTGTCGCAATAGTCTCCTGGACTAGTTTCCTTACTCTTGATTTGAATATTTTCTAACATTTTTTTTTTCGTATAATACTATTAAACTATTTTTTCAATCCATCTCATTTCATAAAATTAGTGCTAAAAAGTTAAAAGATCTTTAATTTAAATCAGATTTCATTGATAATTATTAATGAAATTTAATTCAAATTAAAGATATTTTAACTTTTTAATAAATTAAACTTTTCATCTTTTAACTTTTTAATGAATTATAATTCATATTTATAAAGATTCTAAACATTCTTAAAACTTATATCAAATACGTTACGCTTTAAAATAAATTTTCAACACGAACCGCTAATTTAGTTCAGTCAGTTGGGACTGTGTAATATACGGACTGCGTCTCTGCAGAGCGGTAAGACGAATGTCCTGCTTATGACATTAAGCAATCTGATGGTGAGGCTCCAGTAATGCTGGAGCGTTGGAAAATACAGAGTACCCCTCCATTACCATCGCTTCAAGGTTCACTCAGGCCCGGAGTGGCAGCACCTGATAGGGTCCTATCTATGGGTCAAATAGAACTACTTCACACTCAAACAGAGAGGAAACAAGTGAGCGATGTGAAACTGAATTGTTTGAAAGGAAACTGTTGGATCATTTAACTGGGCGCAATCAAATGAATGATGTTTAATTGAATTTTTAGTGATACATAGTAATACTTGGAACTATTCGACTTATGCTAAATAGAATTGTTAGAAATAGAACTGATTGAACATTTTACCGTGTGTATCTGTAAAATGTGTTTAGAAATCATATATTTAATATATATGAAAAAACAGGATTTGGCATTAAATAACCAACAATGTCTGATATGCCATAAAACCAAACCAAACCAAATCAAATCACTAATTACGTCACATAGATTTGAAACAGGACGCTACAAAAGGTATTTGAATGCAAGGACATGTTTTGTTACATTTTTAAATTTGAATTTAATTCATAAGACACAACATCATATATTTACAATGCACTGATGAAAGTTTTATGTAAAAATCGAAACGTTTTAAGGTTGGCAGATTATTCAATTCTAGATAAATTCATCCTCAGAATTCCTTTTTTTTTCCTATTATTTTGTTATATATATATATATATATATATATATATATATATATATATATATATATATATATATATATATTATGTGTGTTGTTGGTGGTGGTGGGCAGCTGTCATTTATTTAAGCATGTTTAATTAAATAATAAAGAAACATTTTGTCTATATAATTTTGTTAGGATCCTTTCAAGTTTCCTGACATATGTTTTGGTTTTTTGATTGGTATTCGTAGAGGAATCTACTGAAATTGTCCTGAACGCTTCCAAACTTTCCATAGGCCATTTTCAGCGGTTGTTTGCAAATATAAAGATTTTTTTTAATTTTTTTAATTTTATAACATTACCAAAATTACGTAAACATGAAGTTGGTTTAAACTGAGATGCTGATGACATCGAACGAATTTAAAACAGAACACTATTAACAGAAATAACATATTATCAAGAGAGAAGGAATATTAAAAAAAACAAAGGCATCTTAAAACATTGTCGTTATTTTCCAAGTTACGTAATTCTATTTATTCTAGATTTTTTGTTTCAATATGTAGGTTACAAAGATTTGTAGTCGTAACTTATTAATTTTGTGCGCTATTAAAATGGTGTTTTTAACTAGAATTTTTCGAAATTTGGATTTGGAAATAGAGTGGCTTTTAAGATGTAAGGCTGGGGTGCTAGAATCATTAAGATGCATTTTAAAACGATAATGATAATTTTCTTTGGAGACAGTTTAATCTAACTATACATTTTCGTAATTTTTTCAATGCTATAAAAAACCCTGAAAACTTTTGAAAAAATATTTATACTTGCAAACAACCCCTGATTATGGCCTATGAAAGATCTGAAAGCGCCCGGGATAATTTTGGTAAATTCATTTACCAACTCCAACATAAACCAGAACACAAGTCAGGAAACTTGAAAGATCCTAATAAAATTATATAGACGAAACATATCTTTATTATTTAATCAAATATATATATATATATATATATATATATATATAAGATCTACTTTAGCCGAACGGACCCTTAGTTGACCAGCATAAAGGGAGATGTGTTTTGAATTAAATAGTGGATCTTTTGATAACTATTCCTTTTCTCATCAATAGATGAATAAGTAAAGTTAAGTAAGTGGGCCGACCGTACTCAGGGGTGACACGAAGGCTCCCTTTTTAATAGCTACAACACCGAGGTGTAGGGATGGACACTTCTCTCCCTGGATTTGTCCAATTAAAATTGATCAGTTCCTTATAATGGCTACCGTTATGCAAGGAGAGAACAAATACTATTTTTGAGTCTTTGGTATGACGACCTCGGATTAAACCTCGGTCTCCTTGACCATTAGCGAATACTCTAATAATTTTGGCTAATGAGCCGGTCATGGTAACTAAACTAAAATAAAATAAAAGTGAAAAAAATGTTTGCAGGATTCGAAAAATGATTGAAAATTTATAATTTTCAATGACTGAATTAGAAAATGCAGATTAAAATAATTTTAAGAAAAAGAATATGTGCCTCCGCTATCCTCACACACACACACACACACACACACACACACACATATATATATATATATATATATATATATATATATATATATATATATACCCATAGACAAAAATAAAAGACACCTCTCAAAAATGAAGAAAAATATATTGTTTACAATTTTTAGATTATAAAAAACAGATATATGAATTATAAGGCATAAGGACCATTAAATTTGAAATATGAATAAATTTCAATTCCTTTTTTATATGTATTTTAGCATTTATGCTAAATTTTAAAATTTTGTTTTGACATAAATATGACCAATGAGCAAAACTGTAGAATATATTTAATTTTTTATTTGATATTTTGTATATCTGCCATTAGCTTTGATAAACTCAAAAATATGGCTAAGCATAGAATCAACTAGTTTCTGAAGTTGAACAGTAAGTATCTTTCCCATAAGTTTAACATTGCGTTTTTGGGTTCAGAATTTGCAGAGTTCAATCAATCCAAAAAAAAAAGTTCCGTAGGATTGAGGACTACAGAGCTCACTGGGTGGTCACCTACTCTTATTTTTTGTTCAAGCTAGTATTTATTTGTTATTGATGCATTGTGGATAGCAGCATTATCTTGCTTAAAAATCCATTCTTCTCTACATAGACGACGCCCTTCTTGTGCGAGAGATGAATAATTTAGAATCTTCAAATAATCTGCTGCTTTTTGTCGACCACTGACAAATTGTAGTTTTCATAAAGATGAGAACCCCCCCATATCATTAGAGATCCTCCTTCATTATGCCTTGTGGAGTAATTCTCTTCTGAAAAACTTTTTGTTGTGCCAGTACCTCTTAAAGCCATCTGGACTGTCTAAATTAAATTTCTTTTCGTCCAAGAAAACAACATTTCGCCATTCTTTAACACTCATGGTTTGATATTGACGAGCATAATTCAGTTGTTTCTCTTTGTGCTTCATAATTAACCTTAGACGATGAATTCTTTTCTTATGCTAAATTTTTTCGTTGTTTAAATGCCTTCTGATTATTTTAACACTGCAAGGAGCATCTTCTAGAGATTTCAATATTTTTGATGTTAATGAAGTTTTCTTTTCCACTTCGCGAACAATTCTTCTGAATTGTGGTGATAAATTTTCTGGCCTACCAGTCGCTTTTTTTGTTCCATACTTATTTGGACTTTTCAAGTAATTGCAGATAACGGTTTTACTATGTCCTAAAGCCCCGACTCTTTTCAGAGCTCAAATTTCTATAATTTAGTTCCTTTAGCAATTTATGTTTTTAATAGTTTAAGTAGACATCAAACTAGAACAGTTTACGCAAGAACCCAACTTAGTATTAAGAAAAATTAAAAATAAGAAAGCAACAGCGCTTGATGAAATACACCCAGAAGTATGAAAGAACAGGGAATTCGACGACATACTGCTCCGATACTGTAATGCCGTATATAACCAAAACACAATCGACAAATGAACAAAGGGGATGCATCCTCCCTTTCCCAAAAAAGAGTGACCTCGGAATAGACAAGAACTACATCCATAGCGCCCAAGATCTACAATGCTCTACTACGCAACCGCATAGAGCTAAAAATTGAGAAGATACTTAGGAAAAATCAAAATAGCTTTTGGAAGAATTGATCCACAACATTACAAATTTTGACTATCTGTCGACTTCTTGAAGGTATACGTGCAGAAAAACCTTAAGGCAACAATATTATTTGTCGACTTCTTCAAGACCTTTGACTCCATAGACAGAGGGAAGATGGAGCAAATACTTCCCGCCTACGGCCTCCCCAAAGAAACTATCGCAACCATAATAATGCTACATAGAAACATGAAAGTAAAAGTCCGCTCTCAGGATGAAGACACAGACTACTTCGACATTGTAGCAGGTGTGCTACTAGGAGAGACATTAGCCTTGTTTATTAAATGCCTAGACTACATGCTTAGAAGTCTAATGATTTAATGCCAGACAACGGTTTCAAGCTGGCAAAGAAAAATACAGAAGATACTTCGTGATTAGCAAAAGCATGGACAGCTATCGATAGGCTATTGGTCATATGGAAGTCAGACCTGACCGATACCATTAAACGCATTTTCTTTTCAATCAGCAGTCGTGTCGATACTGCTATATGGATGAACTACATGAACGCTTACTAAACCTATGGAGAAAAAACTTGACGGCAATTACACAAGAATGCTGCGAGCAATATTGGCCAAGTCCTGGAGGTAACACCCCACAAAACAGCAGCTGTACGGCCACCTACCACTCATCACGAAAACTATCAAAGTTAGACGAACTAAATATGTGGGACACTACTGGTGAAGTAATGACGAACTAATTAGGGATATACTCCAGCAGACCCCTTCACATGAACGAGAAAAGGCAGGACAACAAGCTAGAACCAATATACAACAGCTCGGTGCCGATACAGGATGTAGCCTTGAAGACCTCCCGGGAGCGATGGACGATAGAGACCGGTGGCGAGAGATGGTCAGGGAGATCCATACTGGCAGCGTGACATCATGATGATGACAGTTTTAATAACTTCTATTTTACAAGATTATATCTAATATTTTTTTCAATTAAACTAAGTCCTTTTTACTTTAGTTTTTATTGGTGGTCTTCTATTTATGTCAAAAATAAATTTTAGAATTTAACATATGAAAAATGAATTGAAATTTCTTCTTATTTTAAATTCTAATGTCTCTTAACTTTATTTTACATTTATCTGATTTTCATAATTTAAAAATTGTAAAGAATATCTTTTTCTTCATTTTTGACGGTGGTCTTATATTTTGTTCAAGTTCATTAGGCTAGTGGGAAGAGTGTTTACCAATGGCCCAGGAAACCGAGGTTCAGTCCCAGGTCAAGTTATACCAAAGACTCAAAAAATGATACTTCATGCCGCCTTGCTTAACACTCAGCATTATAATGTACAGGTCAAGAGCAAAGTGGAGCAATCCAGAGAAAATAATTGCGCCCTCTCTACACCTCAGTGTAGTAGCTAATGAAAAGTTAGCCTCGGGTTGCCCTCGGCAATGTTCACCAACTTTATGTATACGTATATATATATATTTTTTTTTTCGAGGGTCGACCTAAAAGTTCATAAGCTGACGAAGATCTTCTCATGGAATGTGACAAAATGAGATATATATTTTACGTAGTCTTCCTTGCGGTCAGCACTCTTCTTCCTTCGGTGTTACATTGCTAAGCTCCCATTGGTCAAAAGAGTGATCTAAACAAATACGTCGTCATCATATGAATTTTTCAGCCTATGGACTTTTCAGCCCACCCTCCGAAAGATCTTGGTTTGATGATCGCTTAGGCGAGAAACTCACTGTAGTAGTAATTTACTAAGCTTTTTGCATAGATGTGGCACAAGGCCATATGAATGGGGCACCCAATGACACTCGAACTCACTCTTGCAGGCTTGCCAGTGAAGCTTGCTAACCTTTACACTACTCGAGGTACCCAGAAACTGACTGTATGCAAACGCTCTTGACACTTTGTCTACGCTATTAAGATTTTTATCCACATATACTCTATAAATGATATTGAGCATCTTTATTCACAAATACAGCAAACCTCATTATTATCTATCTATCTATCTATCTATCTATCTATCTCTATATATATGTGTGTGTTTGTGTGTGTTGCAAGAGAGAAAGACAGAGAGAGAGGGGGGACTGTATGTGTGCGAATATATGTATAGCAAGAGAGAAAGGCAGAAAGAGAGAGAGAGAGAGAGAGAGAGAGAGAGAGAGAGAGTGTGTGTGTGTGTGTGTGTGTGTGTGTGTGTGTGTGTGTGTGTGTGTGTGTGTGTGTGTGTGTGTTGGATTTAAACCAGAATCTTAAAGCCTTGTAGATTTGTATTGATATGCATTTGATATCGCTATGTATAAACTAGAATGATATCAAAACCAGGATAAAGGTTCATGTTGCCGATCCTTAGTTGAGCCAGTGATAACATACACATATACGTGTATGAAGTGTGAATTAGGCATTCCCATGTTAATAATTATTTGTTCTGAGATGTCTTTCGAATGAACAGTCGAATTAAATGATAGAAATAAAATAAGAATTCATGTCATCAAAAGAGTGTAGTGTCTGGAAGAATGTTATTCCGGTACGTTTTAATGAAACGACACCGCCGGCTTATAGATATGCATATTTATACACACACTTATGTGCTATGCAAATGTGACCATACAGAAGAAACATAAACGGCGATCAGCAGCAGAAGAATTAGTTCTTGTAGACACCACGCCGTACGAACTAACAACGCTCCAGTCCGACCACAACCAACACTACCGATCACAGTCAACCCAATAAAAAGATTGTGTCTCTGCTTGCTAATATACCTCAACTCATATGCAAAAGCGTTCCTTAAAAAATAATAAGTTAAAGACGTTCTGAATATCATGCAAAAATATTTTTATCAATGTCAAACAATGATCTATCGATAAAAAAATTAAAAATTCTCCAATCAAGTACAATCTGTCACTTTCACAAATGTTTCCTTTGATCTTTCCATTTTTTTTTTTTCAGGAATAACTGGAATCGTTATTTCCACGATACAGAGGCAAAAAACATGGTCGCGCAAACATGGATAATAAAATTTCTGATATCAGAACAGATCGTAACCCTCATCACGAGCGCTAAGAAAAACTGGTAAATTGAACCTAAATAAGTCAAAAACTAGCTGAAGAAAAAATCCGAAGCATAATTTTCCAGGTCAACTGTTTTACGCCATAACCATTTCTAATTTTTTTTTTTTTTTTTTTTTTTTTTTTTGCGGGGGAAGGTGGGTAAATAATGTCGACTTTAATAATTTTATCCCTGAATTATTAGATTTAATATGTTTTTATCAGTTAAAATAGTTGGTTGGTTGTTTGGGTCTTATGGCATATCAACCTTTGCTTGTTATTTAATGCCAAATTCTGTTTTTACATACATTAAACCTAACATATTTAAACGAATAATTTCTGGATAAAATTTTAGAAAAACAAGGTCTCATTTGCTTGCACACGATTGAATTGCTTCTATTCATCATATTCTTTGGTACAACCTTCTCTCTCTCTCTCTCTCTCTTTCTCTTTCTCTCTCTCTCTCTCAAGAACGATAGAACGTCATCCATGTTGACGTTCTCGAAAAAGTAGCTCAAACTATTTACTTAGCTATCATCAGATAAAATATTATTCCTGAACATGTCTGCATTTCTGCGATCGATTAACAATGCCATTTCTGATAGTACAATAAAACTCTAAAGGTTTGATGCTTACTTGGGGTTGGTTTCGTTTCGTTTCATGGCACATCAACCGTTTTAGGTTATTTAATGCCAAATATATTTTTATTCATTTAAAGTTTTATTTCAAACAATTCGGTGTAGCATAAGTAGACAGTTTAAATGTCAAAACAGTTCTATTTCAAACAATTCAGTTGTATACAATTTATGCTTACACAAATTTGTGTAAACAAATTTGTTTAGATGTAAAAACAGTTAATTTTAGACAATTCAGTTTAGTATAATTACATAGTTTAGTTCTATTTGACTCATAGATAGGATTTATCAGGTGCTACCACTCCAGGCCAGAGAGAAGCTGAGAATCATGGCAATAAAGGGATGCCCTGCATTTTCCAAAGCTTCAATATTACTGAAGCCCCACCATCAGATTATTTCGTATCATATTCTGGACACTCGTTGGGAGAGTCTTACCCCTCGGCAGAGAAGCAGTCGGTGTATTTTACGGCCTTAGTCGACTGGGCCAACTCGTTGGGGAAGTCTTACCCATTTGAAGAGATACAGTCAGTGTATTCTGTAGTCCCAGCCGATTGGACCAGTCCCATCTATGAACTGATTAATTTTGTTTAAAGTTTGTTCATATTCGATAGGGATAATTGATACCATATATTATAGGTTTGGTTTGGTTTAGTTTTATGGCATATCAACCTTTGTAGGTTATTTAATGCCAGGTCCTTTACATGATTTCAATATGTTACAGACAACATTTGTAAAGGTACCTGTGCTCATTTTTTTCACACAGTTAAATGGTTTCCCTAATTTCTATCTAATATGAATAACTCCATTTACTATTAATCATTTGTTTGCACACAGTTAAATGTTTTAAGCATTGTTATTTAATACAAACAATTCAATTAAGAAGTCATTTGTTTACACTGAGGTATATGATCAAACAGTTCTGATTTAAATAATTCAGTTTATTATAATTCAAAGTTTAATAGTTTCAAGTGATACTATGTATCACTAACAATTCAATTAAATAAGTCATTTGTTTACACAGAGTCAAATGATAAGAATATTCTGTTTCAAGAAATTCAATTTAGCATAAGTGATTTGTTTGCTCTCAGTTTAAATGTAAAAGTATGCAGTTTAAATGTCAAACAGTTCTATTTGAACCATAGAGAGGACTCTATCTGGTACTACCATTCTGGGCCAGAGTAGATCTGGGAGCAATGGCAATGAAGAGGTACTCCGTATTCCCCAATGCTCCAGCATTACTGAAGCATCACCCTCAGATTGTTTAGTGTCATACCAGGACACTCGTTTGGGGAAGGGGTTCTTACACCTCTGCAGAGATGCAGTCGGTGAATTCAACAGCCGCAGACTATTGAAACAGTCCTATCTATGGATTAATTAATTTTATTTAAAGATAGTTTAAATTTGATAGGGATAATTTATGCCATGAATTATTTCTATTAAGAATAGTTACTTGAAGCTGTATTTCTTTTTATTGTGGATTATAATTAGTTTCTTGAAACCAAGTACCTGGGGGGTGTCCTCGTGGTGTAATGGTTAAAGCGAAGGACTGCGGAATCGTAGTACGCGAGTTCGTACTCCAGTCGCGCTATTACGTTCACTTTCGGGCAAATACCCTTGGGAAAGGTATGAACCCCCTTCTCCTCCCAGTTATCGGTTAAATAGTACCACTTCTATGAGAATGGCTTTGGCATTAAATAACCTAAAAAGAGTTGATATGTCATTAAACGAAGAAACCATCCAACCAAATACCTGGGCAAACAAATAATATAGTTAATAGAAATACTTACTTAAATACTGGCCTATTGATCTTGTGGATAGAGTATTCGCTAATGGCTTGGGAGACCGGAGTTCAGTCCAAAGTCGAGTCATACCGAAGACTATAAAACTGGTACTTCATACTTCCTTGCTTAACACTCAGCTTTATAAGGTACGTATCAAGGGTAAAGTAGAGAAATCCAGGGAAAGGAGTTGTGCTCTCCCTGTACAAATCCGTGTAGTAGTAATTTACTAAGCTTTTTCCTGGGATTTGGCACAAGGCCATATGAATGGGGCCCCCAATGAGACTCGAACTCACTTGTGTAGATTTGCTAGTCTAGCTTGCTAAACATTACCCCACTAGAGGCGTCCACTTCGGTGTAGTAGTTGCAAGTATTCCTATCAAATGCGAATAATTATATAAGTAAAGTTGGCAACCGTAGTCGCGGGCGACACTACGGTTGCCAACTTTACTTATATAATTATTTGTATTTGGTAGGAATACTTGCAACTAAATGACTGTGTGCAAAATATTTATATTAAGTACGAATACTTGATATCATATAACTGTAAGCAAAAATCTCTCAAGAAGTAACTAAACTAAAATGCAAGTATGCAATTAAGGCAGTTGCCTTAAATCCAGACATAAAATAACCCAAGACAAGTTGACATGTCGTTAAAAATCAATCGACCAATGATTTTCTAAATTCTTTTATTGCATGCAAACATCAAAAACTCTAGTATATTTCCCATTATTTCCCATATGCACTTTCATACCTCAATCTCACCAACCACACGAAAAGAGAAAAAAAAAAGAAAAAAACAGCAATTTTAAAAAAAAGCAGATATACGTTTATTACATTGAGTTCCTCTTATAAATCACCCACTCTTTTTTTTTTTTATTCAGGCTTGCCTATTGAAGGTTCGTACTAAATAACCGACTCGTGATTCTCAAAACATTCTTGATTGCACTTGTATTTGAACAAACGGATAAACCTTACGGGCACAACGTTAGGTTCCAACTTCGATATGGATGACTGGAAGCGACTCAATTTACATGACGAGAATCTATATCAGGAAATTGGGTAATGTGTTCTCCTGATTCTTCCGGCTGAGGTTTAAAATTGTTTATTTCACTCCTGTGCTTTTATACTCTCCAGCTCTTGCTTACCTCAGCTTCAATTTTCTTTCTGCTTCAGGTTATCTTGTGTGTATTACGTCTATGCTATGTGCAAAGCGAAAAGCTCAGTCACAGTTGCCTGCAGAGCACAAGAAATTGAAGTTCTTCAAATCCAGAACATTAACTGGGATAGCGTGTTGCCAAATTGTACCGAAAAGAATTCCTGTGTTTTGCTGTTTCCATTGAAGAGTAAACAAACGTCGGGAATGTCGAGTCACAATTGGAAACGAGGTCACAAATATCGAATTTGAGATTACATTCTTTAAAATCTCTCTCCTTTCCCTTCTTTCTCCCTCTCCACCTCTCATTCTCTCATTTGCACTCACTCGCTCTCTCTGTCTCTCTGTCTCACTTTCTCTCTCTTTTTCACCGTCCCTCTCTCATTCTCACTCGCTCTCTCCCTTTCTCTCTGTCTCTCTATTTCTATCTCTATCCCTACCTCTTTCTCCTTCTTTGTCTCTCTTTCTTTTTCTCTCTTACTCCTCATCGCTCTCTCTCTCTCTCTCTCCCTCTCTCTCTCTCTCTCCTTAACACACATACACATATAGACAAAGACAGAATATGAGCACTTGTATTGATGGATGAAGTTACAATTTTAATGTGTATCGTACGAAAAAGTAACCTCGGATCAACTCGCACTTGAACTTACACGCACACACACACTTGGAATTCTTCAAACGTTTAAACTGTTGCGGAGTCAGTAAAATTGTATGACTGCGCAACCTGGTTGTGAAAATTTCAACGGATACTATAATCGATTTTCTATCCAGAACAGGTTCATTCCGACATAACAGGGAATGAGTAGAAAAAGACTCTCTGATGAGAAATTACAGATCCAATAGTCATAAAAATAACGTTCCAGCAGCAAATGTACGAGGTGTACTGATGCAATCCATAATCTTAATTGGTCGAATTTGAAAAAATGGTAAGACAATTACTTGATGGAGTTACAATAACCACTTTCATAACTTTATTTGCACCACACAAGTGACGATTTTAAATGTGGAAGGTATTCCTGCTGTACTCTCTCTCTCTTCCTCTCTATCTCACTCTCTCTCTCTCTCTCTTTCTCTCTCGCTCTCTCTCTCTCTCATTCTCTCTCTCTCTCTTTCTCTCTCGCTCTCTCTCTGACTCTCTCTGTACATATATATATATATATATAAACATATATTTCTATATAATGCATTGTCAGTATGTCAGAAATTGTTTGTATATTTATGTATAATATTTTGTAATGATCCTGATGTTAACAATTAAAAAAAGGGTATGAAAGCCAGATTCAAATTATCATATATCACCGAGGAACACAAAAACAATCATATAATACCAACATGATATCTTTCTTAAAATTGTTGTTCTATATACTTTTTTTCTTGGAATGATAAAGTCTCGAATGCACTAGTTCAAATCCTGGACGAGACTGATTGCATTTCACATAGCACTAATACCCTTGAGAAAGGTATGAATCCAATTATTCTGCCTCCAGCTATGGGTAAATAGTAGGACAGATTAGGTTCTTCAGCCTTGGTGAGGCAACTAGTCTAGGAGAAAGAAAATCTCTGAATTGAAACCTGTTAAACTCCGCTTAAAAATTGACCTTGTGTCATATCCTGCCCGAGCGGAGGGGTTGGGTAAATATGTATAAAGTCTCGAATGCGATATGCACTAACCAGAATCTGTCCAAGAAAAGGAGATGCCACAAATTGTCAGATGACTTTGGCATACACAAAAAAAGAAGATCACTGGGTAGAGGTCAAAAGGTCAAATTTTGTTTTTATTAACAAAAATGAAAAGAACTCGCCGGTAAATTGACTTTGGCGGCCAAGTAGATTTCAGTGAAAATAAAGGAAAACAAAAAAACATGACAAATATCAAAAAATTGGTAAAGGTTTGAAAAGTAATTGTCTTTATTAGGGATCCTTTTGAGATGAGGCCTCTTAATCTGAGAATTAATTTTTTTTATTGCGGACTTTTTGTCCTCATCTTGGTAGTTTTTTTTTTTTTGTTGTTTCTTCTCAGTACGTTTCGGCCAAATTTCACCTCTGGCCTTCTTCAGGTGATTAACCGTGACCTCGGATAGGAATGCTGAGTCTTGTAACCGTATCCCCAGTAATTACTACCTGCCATACTTGTTGTCTATCGCACCACATTTTTGACCAAGTAAACCACTGGCCGGCTTGAGTAGGAATTGAAACCGCTATCTTCTGACAATGCTCACCTGGAACCATAGAGACTCAACGCCTCTATCCGATGCGCCACGGTTTACTTGGTCAAAAACATGGTGCGATAGACAACGACTATGGAAGGCAGTAATTACTGGGGATACGGTTACAAGACTCAGCATTCCTATCCGAGGTCGTGGTTAATCACCTGAAGAAGGCCAGAGGTGAAATTTGGCCGAAACGTAGTGAGAAGAAACAACAAAAAAAACTACCAAGACGAGGAAAAATGTCCGCAATAAAAAAAATAATTCTCAGGTTTGAAAAGGTTTTAGAATATAGAAATATTTCACAACTTTTGGTATAATGTTTCGGTTCTTTAACTTCTACAGTAATAGATTTTAACAATTCAAAAACCAATAATCATACCACATTAAAGAACTTGGTATCTTTCTGAAAATTGTTTTCGTGTATTATGAGGCAGCTTTTGATCTATTAAATACTCTAATTCAGAACTAATTACCAAATGTAACATCGGTGGTATTCAGTCTGATCTTATGCTGTCTCAGCTCAGATGGACTCGTTAAAATATCAGAATGGTTCGGTTCTGTTTGGTTTGGTTTTATGGCATATCAACTATTGAAAGTTATTTAATATTAAATCCTCTTTATACATATATATATATTGAATATATAGGATTTAGTGTATTTAAATCTTATAGCAGATCAATCATTGTGAGTTATTTTATGCCATATCCTTTTTATACAAATATATTAAATATATAGGATTCGGTTTGGTTTGGTTTGGTTTTATAGCATAAAAACCATTGTAGGTTATTTGATATCAGATCGTTTATATATATATATATATATATATATAAATATGTGTGTGTATGTGTGTGTGTGTGTGTGTGTGTGTGTGTGTGTGTGTGTGTGTATAATTTAAGAAGTCGTTCATGCCACGGAGCTCATGGAGCGTTATTCGTATATACGTCAAAAGTGTCTCACGTTCATATACCGAAACGAAACCGTAAAATCATTTTCTTAAATCTAATGTAGATTTCAATTTATTGTAAATATTTATGGATACATTTTTGTAAAGAGAAAAAGATTTATTGTGAAATAGACGAGATAAAATCTGCCGCTTTAATGGTTTTGCCTTATTGGCAAATCAAAGGTAATAAAACAAAGTAATTCGGAAAGAGATCGCTAGGGGGCATTCTCTTAGAAAGAAAGAAAGAAAGAAAGAAAGAAAGAAAGAAAGTTAGAAATATAAAAACAAAAATTCAAACGTAAAAGTAATGCCGAAAATAAAAGAAGAAAGAAATGGAAGAACGAAGAAGCACTGAGGAGAAAAAGAATAAGCCAATGAAAAGAAAGAAAGAAAGAAAGAAAGAAAGAAAGAAAGAAAGAACAATCATTCGAGAGATAAAAGAAAGAAAGAACAAATATAAAAAAGTTGGAAAACCAAAGAGAAAGAATTGTAAGAAAAAGCAAGTGATTGAAAAGAAAGAAAGAAAGAAAGAAAGAAAGAAAGAAAGAAGGAAAGATGACTCTAAAAAATTAAGAAGAAAGAATTCAGAAATATAAAAAAATAAAAAATAAATAAGAAAGAAACAAACTAACAAATAAACAAACAAATAAACAAACAAATGGAAGGAAGCAGTAAAAAAAAAAAGAAAAAGAATTACTATCAATAAGCTAAAAACTAAGAGAAAAGCCGAAAGCTAAATCAAAGTGAAATATAAAGAAAGCAACTTAATTGAAAGAAAAGAAAATGTTCTACACAGCTTCAGGCACTCTCTTAAAATGAAGATTAAAATAGGCAACTATTCAAATACCCCAAAAAGGCTTCTTTTTTTTTAATTCTAGCACTCCGTTTCCATTTATCTCTGCAGACTTCGCCAAATTCTTCAAATAAAACAAAATGCAGCCAAAAGAACATTATCTTTTACCAGAACCAAGAATACTTAATCTTCGATTCTTTCATTACTTTAATCCAAAGTTCCAAAATCGCTGACATTCTCAAGAGAAAGAAACTGAATTTTTAGAATTGTGTTGATATGTTATTTAGCTTTAAAATGTCTTTATGAGAAAATCACACGAAATTTGTCTGATTGTCATATTTTTAGACTTTTAAATCAAAGAATCATAGAAAATCAGATAAAGAATTAGGCGGTACTCAGGGTTTGGAGAGTAGAAAAGAACAAAACAAGTGGTCTGTGATTCCAGACAATAATTACATTGGTAAAACTAGTCACAAGTAGTATTCTGTATATTTAAAGGGAAACACAAAGTAATTTAGTTGGTTCTGTCTGTCTGTCTGTCTGTTTCTTTCTTTTCTCTCTCTCTCTCTCTCTCTCTCTCTCTCTTTCCTTATTTCTCTCTTTCTTTCCATCTCTCTCTCTCCCCCCCCTCTCTCTCTATATATATATATCATACAAAGGTACTAATTAAAACTCTAACATAGATAGATAGATAGATATAAACAAACTTTACATATATATATATATATATATATATATATATATATATATATAAATGTGTGTGTATATATATATATATATATGTGTATATGAAGAGAATTAGATAGATAGATAGATAGATAGATAGATAGATAGAAGCTGACTGACATACATATGTATATAAGAAAAAAATATATATTCCTGTCACATGGCAAAAAATGATTCAAACCAAAATGTCAAAATATTAATCACTGAGTGGCCTTAAAAAAACAAAATATTACTTGGGAAATAACTAAATCTTACACGAATAGAGAAAGTTACTTAGTATCGGATTGTTACTTGTTTGTTTTTTTCAGATAAACTTGCAGACAGCTTTTTACAAATTATTGTTGGACCATACAATGCTGATAGCTTTTAACAGTCGAGTAGCGGAAAACCATCTCCGAATGTGCTATTCTCACTATCAAGTGGCGCTCGACACGTTGTATTATGGTTAGCGAACTGGATTAGTTGATTAATGCTAGTCAGTTTGATTGCAACTGCGTGCCCCATTATTCTGGCCTTGAGCCACAACTAAACTAAACTTATTAAATAACTATTCTCCATTAAGTGCTTGTAGTAACTGGAATCAGACCGATACATAACCCTGATCCACTTATTCTCAAGTTAATTTTTGGTCGCTTTAGCAATGTTGGTGGAAGGATAATTCAGTTAAATGAATAATGTCCCATTGTTCGTCTTTTGCAAACAACTTTTCAAATATGGTGAACCAGCTTGTTTGGACTATTTCTCTGCATTGCTATTAACTTTCCACAGTTAAACGCTTTACTAGTACTAACTAAAAAGTCTCTCTCTGTCTCTGTCTCTCGCTCCCTCCCTCTCAAACTCAAATAGTTCAACTATTCAACTCTCAAATAGTTCAACTATTCCTGTCCAATAATAATAATTATATGGTTTCAAGTATTCCTGTCCAATGGTAGTAATTATATGGTTTCAAGTATTCCTGTCCAATATTAATAATTGTATGGTTTTAAGTAATCGAACTCATAACTGACGTACTCCTGTGGACCCCTTCACATGGACGAGCCAAGGCAGGAAGACCAGTTAGAACCTACATGCAACAGCTCTGTGCCGATACAGGATGTAGCTTTGAAGACTGACCAGAAGCGATTGACGATAGAGAAGGGTGGCAGAAGAAGTCAAGGGATATCAGTGCTAATGGTACGACATGATGATGATAATGAATCATCTCTATTCCATAAAAGTTATTTGTTTGCATACTGTTATATGGTTTAATTTTTTTTTAAATAAAAAAAATTTAAAAAATTAAAAATAGGAAAGCTGCAGGGCTAGACGAAATCTCCCCAGAAGTATGGAAGACTAGACAATTCGACGATATACTGCTCCGGCAATGCAACGCAGTCTATAGTCAAAATAGGATAGAAAGATGGATGAAGGGATGCATCCTTCCTTTCCCTAAAAAAGGCGACCTCGGATTAGCCAAGAACTACCGAGGGATAACACTTACATCCATGGCAGCCAAAATCTACAATGCCCTACTACGAAACCGCATAGAACCCAAAATAGACAACATCCTTAGGAAAAACCAAAATGGCTTCCGGAGAAATAGATCCACAACCTCACAAATATTGACCATCCGTAGAATCCTTGCAGGCGTTCGGGTAAAAAACCTTCAGCCGACATTACTATTTGTCGACTTTACCAAGGCCTTCGATTCCATCCACAGAGGGAAAATGGAACTAATCCTACTAGCATACGGCCTACCAAAAAAAACCGTAGCAGCAATAATGATCCTCTACAGAAACACAAAAGTGAAAGTACGTTCACCAGATGGAGACACGGAATATTTCGACATTGCTGCAGGAGTACTACAAGGAGACACGCTAGCCCCATACCTCTTTATCATCTGTCTAGACTACGTGCTTAGAACTTCGATTGACTAAATCAGAGAAAATGGCTTCGAGCTGACTAAGAAAAGAAGCAAAAGGTACCCCGCAAAAACAATCACAGACGCCGACTACGCTGATGACTTGGCGTTACTGGCGAATACGCCTAATCAAGCAGGGACACTACCGCATAGCTTGGAACGAGCTGCAGCAGACATTGGCCTCCATGTCAATGCGCACAAAACTGAATATATGTGTTACAACCAAACGGGCAACATTACCACACTAGACGGAGTCTCTCTGAGGTTAGTGGACAAATTCATCTACCTAGGAAGTAGCGTCTCATCAACCGAAAACGAATTCGACACACGACTGACGAAAGCATGGACGGCTATAGATAGGCTCTCAGTCATATGGAAATCAGACCTGACCGATGAAATGAAGCGCAGTTTTTTCCAGGCAGCGGTTGTATCGATACTGCTATATGGATGCACTACATGGACGCTAACTAAACGGCTGGAGAAGAAACTTGACAGCAACTACACAAGAATGTTGAGAGCAATATTGAACAAGTCCCGGCAACAATACCCCACGAGACGCCAACTGTACGGCCACTTGCCTCCCATCACGAAAACTATACAGGTTAGACGAGCCAGACACGCTGGACACTGCTAGAGATGCAAGGACGAGCTCGTAAGTGACGTACTCCAATGGACCCCCACATATAGCCAAGCAAAAGCAGGACGACCAGCCCGAACTTACATACAGCATCTATGTGAGGACACGGGATGTAACCCAGAAGACCTGCCGGAGGCGATGAATGATAGGGAGAAGTGGCGAGAGAGGGTCAGGGATATCCGTGCTGGCGGCACAACATGATGATGATGATGATATGGTTTAATGTATTTCTATCTTGTGCAAATAACTTTCACATCGTCAATGTATTTTCAGCCTACAGAGAGTATTAATTACTGACTAAGACTCACTATGTACTTAACACATTTCCAATCACTCAACCAAAAGCGTTTAGTTAAAACGTCTCCATTTAAAGGTATTTCTTAAAGTGATGGCCACTTCGTATAGTGTAATGTTTTTATCTCTGTGAGATAGACTGAGTGATCGCACGATTTATTAAGATAGTAAAAGTAAGTAAAGTTGTCTCCCTTTAGTCGAGGGTGACCCCCAAGTCTCCCTTTTCGATAGCTACTACACCACGGTGTAGGGGAGGTCGCTACTCCTTTCCCTGAATTACACAACTTTACACTTCATTGTAAAGTAAAGTTGGCAACCTTACCCAAGGGTGACCCAAAGCTTCCCTTTTCGATAGCTACTACACCACAGAGTAAGAGAGGGCGCTACTCCTTCCCCTGGATTGCTCCATTTTACCCTTGATCCGTACCTTATAATGCTGAGTGTTAAGCAAGGAGGCATCAATTACCATTTTCTGAGTCTTTGATAGGACTCGACCTGGGATTGAACCCAGGTCTCCCGGGCAATTGGCGAACACTCTAACCATTATACAAATATTACTTAGATAATAAGTTACTATATTTCTGTTAGCTTAGTCTGCTGGGGCTATAGAATTCGCCGACTACATCTCGACATGGGGGGCAAGACTCTCCTCAACGAGTGTTCTGCATATGACAGTAAACTGCATCTGATGTTAAGTCTCCTGTCCTATAGCTTTGGGGAATGTAAAGCACTCCTCAATTGCCATTACTTCTAGATCCACTCTGACCCGGAGTGATAGTACCTGCTAGGGTCCTATCTATGGGCTAAATAGAACTGTTTAACGATTTAACTGTGTGCAAACAAATTATTGATATCAAATTTAGTTAAATTGTTAGTGTTCCATAAGAATACTTGAAACCATTTAACAGTATGCAAACAATGAGCTCTGGCTCGTTTAAAAATGTTATCAACAAACTCTGCGTTTACACATCTTACATACATTACCAGTCCATTGGAGTTCGCTAGTGGTCCGGGAGACTTGGGTTCAATCCAAGGTGGAGTCATACCAAAGACTCAAAAAGTCGTACTTGATGCCTCGTTGCTTAGGAGTGAGCCTTATAAGATACTGATAAAAGGTAAGTGCAGCAATCCAGGAAAACGAGTAGCACCCTTCGTTATACCTTGGTGTAGTCGCTATTAAAAAGGGAGCCTTCGGATCGCCCTTGACTACAGTAGGCCAACTTATATATATATATATATATATATATATTTGGCATTATATAACATAAAAAGTCAATATGCGATAAAACCCAATCAACCAATCATACTTCTGTCCTTGCACCAAACTTAAGATAAACTTAGTAAATGACTACAACACTACAAATGACTTGTATAAGTGTTAGCAGACTATTACTAGTTTATTTGATTCTCAATATTTTGACCTTGGAGTATATCTAAGCTAGCCATTGTAGATAACTACTAAATTGATCTTAGATTAGATCTAGCGTCAAATACATGATAAATTGAGAGTATAACAGTAATAATTTTTGGTTTGGTTTCTTTGTTTGATGACATATCAACCATAGTGGGTTATTTTAAGCCAAAGCTATCCTTGTTGAACAACAATAATGGTACTTGCCAAAGTGGTTCACTTCCAAAGCAGTTTTATTAAGATGGATTCAAACTAATAATAAGAAAATACTGTTGACTTGGCCTGGCTTGGTTCCTTTGTTTAATGGCATATCAACCATAGTGGGTTATTTTAAGCCAAAGCTATCCTTGTTGAACAACAATAATGGTACAAGCCAAAGTGATTCACCTCCAAAGCAGTTTTATTAAGATGGATTCAAACTAATAATAAGATAAGAATTTTGGCTTGGCTTGGTCCCTTTGTTTAATGGCATATCAGCCATAGTGGGTTATTTCAAGCCAAAGCTATCCTTGTTGAACAACAATAATGGTACTAGCCAAAGTGATTAACCTTCAAAGTAGTTTTATTAAGATGGATTCAAATTAATAATAAGATAATAATGTTAACTTGGCTTGGTTTCTTTGTTTAAAGGCATATCAAATTTCTTAGTTTATTTAAGGCCTAAACTATCCTAGTAGAAGAATAGTAATGGTACTACTTAACCTATAGCTGTTGGGGGAGATAAGGAAATTCATACCTTTTCCAAAGGTATTAGTCTGAAAGTGAAAGTAATAGGGCTACTGGAGTTCGAATTTGCTTTTTACGATGTCTCACTCCAGTTCGTTAGTCACAACGGAACATGTATTCCCGCTCAAAAGTCTATTAGGTAAGCCTACTTTTTATTATAACATTAATAATGAAATTCTTTTTTTAATTTTGTCTATGAAATAAGAATTAATAAAATATGCTATCAATCCTACCAGTGTCTGAAAACCATAGAAACAAATCTAGTTTATCAGAGGCGAGAATATTGGATGGGTTAATAGTGTACCATATTCGCAATTAACACTATGTGCGAAATGGACATATAATGTTCATAACGATAGAACATATGAATCTCGAAATTCGAAAACACGTAACGACTTCTTGTTCAAGTACGAAACCTTTTTATTAACTTTGAGTTTCGACGTAAGGAGGAGAGACACAATCTTCTATGCTGTCTAATTCATTTGGCCCCCAACTCGAGCGGCCCCAATAGGGCGCAAGTTCACCTCGCGTTTGCGAGCTCCAAAATCGATCCTTCTCGTTTGGCGTCAAGTACCCGACTCTTTCTCTCTTCAAATTCTCACACAAACCTGCGCGTGCTTCTGGTGCGTGACGTCACCCGCACCATGTCACCCAGTATCGTCTCGGACTATTATGACATCTGATTGACACCTCCATCCGCCCGCGCGCACCCGCGTTAACACCTGCTTCAATGTTGTACCTAACTAACCCATGTGCTGAGCCGAAAGGTTCTCAGCCTAATTAAACTCAAAGGCATAAACCGAAATCCCTCAGCTCTTTTATAACAATAGTTGTGATTCAGACTTCAATTAAACCAGCTCCTCCAGTAGCTTAGGCGGTAATGCAGCTGCCATGGATGACCAGGCTTCTTTCCATGTATAAAAAAGGTGTGTGCTCAATTATATATTATTGTTCTTTCCAATGCGTGCTGTTTTTCTCTGTCGTGGAAAAAAACGTGCCGAGTGAGTTACGATAGAAAATTAAAAGGTGGAAGAAAATACTCATCAAAATTAATAATAATGATTGAGAATGCTTCCTTAACTTTTTTATGTGAATGTTGGTATTTAGTCATTGTGAACACTCGTAATATTGCTTCTAGCTCTTCTAGCCTGAAATACTCCATGTTATTGCGAATCAATGAGATGTCATTAACACCCAAGAACTTTTCCAATGTTTTTTAATTCTCTCTCTCTCTCTCACTCTCTCTTCTCTCTCTCTCTCTCTCTCTCTCTCTCTCTCTCTCTCTCTCTCTCTCTCTCTCTCTGTTTTCCTGAGGGAATTTGATTTTATGATGACAGTTACTATCTTGGGATGTTTACGACCCAAGTCGTCTCCAGAGAGAGAAAAAAACATGACAGCACAAAACAAAATGGAGTCAAAAACTCTAGTTAGAACAAGAATATTCTGTACAGCATTTCCCAATGTGTGAAAGACAGAAAAAAGTGACAAAGCATGAAATGAAGTAAGACATAGACAAACGGTACTAAAGATCCAGGTGAATTTTTATCTGAGACACCGAGATACCCACAAATACACACACGAATGGTCAAATTGTTTTGAATAAAGAACACCTCTGCAGATGTAACTATATTTTGATGTATATCCTAGACAAGAGAAGGAGCGAGGTCAGGAGAATATGTAGGATGAAGATTTTTCGACAGTTTGTTCTATATTATAGCTGTGTCTTTATGAACAATGAGGAACACGTATACATAAAAATATAAGATTATGTTTTTATTCTTGACGATGATACTTTTGTGGAGCAGAAGAGTAATCGCAGAGAGTTCGCACACACCAAGGGGTCGTCGGGATTCGGAAGAGCCAGTGAACAACTGACTTTAGCCAAAATTCGGCAACTTATATAGTGTATAACTCCCACGTGACCGGCAGCAATTCCTCTTTTTCATTGGTTATGGTTACGCCCACGTCTCACTTCATTGTTTTCCCTTGTTTACAGTTCACGTCCATGTGTTCCTTGTTCCCCATTGGCTACTTCTATGGGCGGACGTATCTGCCACCATTCACCGCGTTCAACAACGTCCATAGGTCAAAGTGATACTCCGATAATCACCTTGTTGATATTTCCTTCGGTCGGATGAAGCTGTCAACAACATCCGCCGATAAACAACACCTGCGACTACGTTAATATTTTACAAATTGAACTGTGTGAAGATGGTGTCATGCAAGCAGTGACTCACAAGTGACATGCTGTTGCAGCATCTCTAAGGACAGGTTGTGCAGGACCCATTTTCTAATCACTGAATTCTTTCCAATATTTTTCAGATGATGTAGGATAGTTGTATGAGTTATGTTAAATTTCTCCATATGTTCCCTATCAGTAGAGGCAGGGTTTGCGACTCTCAACTTTTTAGAATCCAGTTTTTTTTTAGATGACTCTCCTTTCGCTCATCCTTTTGACTGAAATCTTCACTTCACCAATGGGAAAACTGTCACCAGCAACTTTTTTCATTCAATGCATTATCCCATTAAGTGCTCAGAATGGTTTTTGCTACTATACTTGTATTGACACCTTTATGAAAGTTGTGGAGTAAAACATGTCTAATGTGTTCTTTCGTTGAGGTGAATACCGAAGTACATTATGAACAATACTTTTATAATCTGAAAAAAAAGACATTGGACTGATCAGCGAAAAGAATTTTTGAAATAGTGTCGATGCACTAAACATCATTCTTAGCTTATTTTAACATTGGTATCATGGGTAGAGTGTTCATCAATGGTCCGGGAAACCTGGGTTCAATCCTAGATCGAGTCATACCAAAGACTAAAAAAATCGTACTTGATGCCTCCTTCCTTAACACTCAGCATTATAAGGTACGGATCAAGGGTAGAGTGGAGCAATCCTGGGAAAAGAGAAGCGCCCTCCCTTGGTTTAGTAGCTATCGAAAAGGGAGCCTTCGGGTCACACTCGACTACAGTTGCCAACTTTACTTACTTTACTTAGGGCGCAGAATCTGAAAATGGACTTACTTTTTGTTGGTTAGTTACCGTTTTTGCAGTACAGGAATACCTCAGTTTTGGAAAAAAGCATTTTCTATTTGTTTTTTTGTATATATGATATCGATTGATAGCGATGTTTCCCAAAGTAGAGTCGTTGAGACCTCTCAATTCGCATTTAAAATAACAAATGTATGTCTGCTATTGAGAAATACTATTTTTGCAATAACATTCAGACCCAAAGTCTTCAAAAATAACACGATTGAAAATACTAAGACCAACAAGTATTTTCATCAAATCATTTGATAAATTAACAGCAGAAATAAAACCTTCGTGAACAAAAGCGCTAGGGTAAAAATGTTTCTTTTCTAATTGTCTGTCATGTTCAATGTTATTCAAGTCCTTTTTGATACTCCAGCAACAGTCAGCCATCATTCGTTTTTCCCACCGTCCATGGTAGCGCTCCTCTATTGTTTTGATATCCAGATGGAATCGTTCTCTTTGCTTATCACTCACATTACTGCAATTATCCGGAAATTTATCAAGATGGCTGTGTAAAAATGAGCTTTAATATTTATATTAGCACTTATGTCCTGTAGACTTTTCAACAGCTTTTCAACTAACCCCTTCTAGTTTTCGGCTCGGCAATTGCCTAACGTGTTTTTCACCACATTAATAAACGATGTCCAAGCACATAAGTCCAAATCATTCATTGAATTAACAAATTCATCATCCTTAATGAGTTTCCTAATGTTATGGTGAAACCATTCTCATGATGTTCATTACATACAATGTATTAGGTACATTCAATTGAGAAGTCTTTGGTTGGCGTTTTTTCCAACTGTGAAAACAAAAGCTCTCAATTTGCTTCGTTTCCTTCCGTTGAGAAGGAACAAAAGTGATGGGATGAATTTATGAATATCAAAAAGATTTTAGGGTTTCATGTTTTTTTTTTATGTCACCTTAATTATTAGGTTTACTAAAGAGTATTACTGATAAGGTTTATCAGTTAGTTCGAATTTTGGTGATAAATTAAAAAAATTTGGTACTGTATTTTAAAATTTTTGACTTAAAAACCCTTTTTTTTTTAAACAAAAATAGATTATTTTAATCGGACATTGGCCTAGCGGTTAGAGTGTTCGCCAATGGCCCGGAGTCCTGGATTCAATCCCAGGTCGAGTCATACCAAAGACTCAAAAAATGATACTTGATGCCTCCTTGCTTAACACTCAGCATTATAAGGTACGGATCAAGGGTAAAGTGGAGCAATCCAGGGAAAGGAGTAGCGCCCTCCCCTACACCTTGGTGTAGTAGCTATCGAAAAGGGAACCTTCGGGTCACCCTCGACTATAGTCTTACTATTTCAAGTGGCAGACATAAGTTGCTCGGCCTACATGAAAATTGATCGGTTTCTACGACCTTTATTAGCTAAATTTTGCAATCAGCTGGGATTGTAAATTGATTTTTTTCCAAAAATAAGTAATTACAGTACAGCAAAAATCGTAGCTAACCATGAAAAATTAAGGTCATTTTCGGAATCAGTACCATCGAATTAGCAATAAAACGTGTTTTGTTTCTTGGCACATAAAATCGTGTTGACCAGTGTTACTCGTTACATCATTCCAAAACGATAACATGGAGCCTCACCATCAAATCAGGTTTAGTATCATGCCCAGGACACACCCATCATTCAAGAAGAACAGTTGTTGTTCTATTTAATCCATAGCTGCGAGAATACGTGGGTTCATACCTTTCCCAAAGTATTAATCCAAAAATGAAATCAATAGTGAGCCTGTATTTTAAACTCACTACAAAGTCGCTGTCCAGTTTATTAGCTACTACTTCACGGGGACTCCTCCGCTAAATAGGAGTCTGAGTGACCGGGTTAACCCAGACTCAACACTGAAAAAGATATATATGTATTATTAATTTGTAAAATATGTGAATTCGATTCTCAATAAGTTCCCATGTACAGTGGGTAAAATAATTAGGGATTCTAGTTGGTTATTTTAGCAATAAATTATTTTCGAGCTAAACTTGGAGTTTAAAATTAAAGTCAAACCAGAGGTCAGGGAAGGAGAGACTTATATAAGAAAGAGACCCGAGGTAAAAAGAGTGAGAGAGAGAGAGAGAAGCACGATGATAAGGTTAACAGAGAGAGAGAGAGAGAGAGAGATACATGTTATAAGAACAATTAATTGCATGGTGAAGAGAAGTTAATCCCGAAATCCGAGCCCTGGTAGCAGCTGACCAGCGCCCAAGCTAAAAGTAGAATGTATAAGCAGCAATTGGCCTGACGGGTGGTGATTGGCTGAAACAAACGCAAACGGAAAGTCGTTAAAAAGACGGCAGGATAGAAAACAGAAATAAAATTAGTGGCTGACTAATGCAGAGAGTCAAACAGAAGAGGGCGCCAGTTGGAGGAAGGAGCAGAGACGAGACAGAACCCAGAGCAGCGATGCACAAGCGCTACAACAGAAAACATCAGGGGCGAGGAATATAATAACAAGGTCTGTGTCAGTCTCTCCTGTCTTGCGACGGTTTATTCTTTCTTTCTATTTAAAGCAATTGACACATTTCATATTCTATCTCTCTCTTATTGGCGACTAAATCTTTGATCAGCCCAATGAACTGATGCCATCGAAAGGATAGATCCAGTTTTTCTTCATGAAAGACTAAAATTCTTTATGTGGCATTACTTACTGGTAAAACTTGTTTTGCAAAATGATTCTAAGATTTCTTTATCAAAAAAACAAAAACACAGTTTCTTGTTTGTTACAGATTCCTGTTTGCATTTCAAAAGAATATACGCCTGTTTCTCATTTCTTTGATGCCATAAATTACATTCGAATGGGAGGTTTTTGTCTGTAAATCTTCTTCGTATCATTACTCTCACTTGTTGCTCTTGTAAAAAAATTTTAAAAAGAAACCAATGTACTTGGATTTTTACGTACTTCCCCTGAAAGAAAAAAAAGGCAAGTGTGCTTTCAATCCTGCTAGTGGCGTTTCATTTCTTCTTCGTTTTTTAGCTTTTTTATGATTCTTTTTTTTTTTTTCAATTATATCCTACTCTCTCTTGCCGCAATATCAATAAATTGATCGATTTTTTTGTTTATTGGCAGAGATGATATCGGCTTTTACATGTTCCAAATATTGATTTGTTTGTATTAGAAATTCGTGGGGCTTTCTTGTTTATTATTTATCCGTATTGATAATAATATTCGAATTGATATCATTTTATTTTATTCTTTCTCCTCGCTCTCTTTCTCTCTCTCTCTCTCTCTATATATATATATATAAGCCTGAATTCAAACCGGATTAAGTCCGTTTAAAAAAATTGACCTGGGGTTCGTAAATACTTATATATTAGCCTCTATCTATCTATCTATCTATCTACTTGTACCTGTACAAATCTATCTATCAATAAATATACACATATATATGTATGTATACGTGTCTATCTATCTATTTATCTATCAATTCTCTCTCTTTCTCTCTCTTTGTATATATATATATATATATATATATATGTGTGTGTGTGTGTGTGTGTGTGTGTGTGCATACATACATGCACACACACACAAATACAGAGAGAGAGAGAGAGAGAGAGAGAAAGAGTCCGATAAAAACCAAAACGGACTTCATAAAAGGAGAAATCTGTAAAAAATATTTTCATATCAAATTCACTCAGGCATCACGAGAAAAATACAAATTATCTTTGGAAGTGTGCATATATTTTACTCTCTCTCTCTCTCTCTCTCTCTCTCTCTCTCTCTCTCTATCTATCTATCTATCTATCTTCATATATATATATATATATATATATATATGTACAATCAGACTTTCATATTCATTTGTCGCCCTTCAAATCTGTCAGACAATCAATCTCTATCTATTCGTATCGTATCTTGGATATGACGCAGAACTGCCCCATATAATGAGACTCCATCTCCGTAGCTCTAGAATGCATACTTACCAACCCCTCCGCTCGGGCAGGATATAACACAAGGTCAATTTTTAAGCGGAATTTAACAGGTTTGAATTCAGAGTTTTCCTTCTCCTACCCCACCAAGGCTGTAGCTCTAGAATGTGTGGACCAACACCTCATTGCCATTAGTAACAGCTTCCCTCCGATCCAGAGTAATGGCACTAGTTACGGCTACATCTTTTGTTAAATAGGTATATTTTAGACAATGATTAGATTTTTAAATTATCTCTTAAAATATTCATATTTCAACTGTCTTGGATATCTAAATAAATTGTTTACCTGCTTAAGATAATTGTGAATTTATATATTTTAAATAGTTATCAACATAAAACAAAATGACAAAAATTTGACATCCTTGAAGACCAACCAACCAACCAATTGTTCGCATCTGTCTATCTATCTGTCTGTCTGTCTGTCTACATTTTTGTATCATAACCTCCTACCGGAAAACAAGTTCACCAAATAGCTACCTCCAAACATTAATGTATGTTAGATGTCTTGTTAATCCGTAGGCTTCCCAATGTTACGACACTGTTGATTGGTTGATTTTGACCAGAAATTAACTTTATATAATGAGTGCAATGAATGTGTTCAATAGAAAAAGCAACGGCTGGGTTTTTTTCTATTATCAACATAATACAATGGTAAACGTGCTACTGTTACATACCCATAATATACGGATGTATGAAATAGACATAGGGAATCTAAAAACACGAAACTTTACGAAATTGGTTCAGGTACGAAACTTTTTATTACCTTTGAGTTAAAGGTAATTCGACATGAGGAGAGAGAGAGACACAATCATTCTATGCTGACTGCTTTTACATCGTCATCTCTCAACCCAAACAACGCACGGAGCCCGTAGCGCACAAAGTCGTCTGGCCTCGCCCAGCTCTGGAAGTAAACCTTCTTCTTCCGAGGCGGGAACTCAACTAACTGCTTTTTCTCAAATCTCAGCCCACGCTTCCGGTGCATGACATCACCCAAATACCCTGGTCTCAATTCCTATCTGGGATTTTTATTTTGACATCTGTGAATGACACATCCTCTCCGCGCACGCGTGAACACCTGAGTTAATGTTGCACCTAACTAACCCATGCACTAAGCGAAAGGTTCTCATCCTAACTAAACCGAAAGGCAAGATATATAAAACGAAATCCCTCCGCCATTATATTACACTACGATGGGTGACCATACCTAGTAAGTTCGGGTCGCACTTGGCGCCCCATCTTTCTGGCCTTGTGTCAAACAAACCAAAAGTAAGTAAATTGGTGTCTGCTTTACTGTATTTTATTTTAACTAATTGTCCTTTTTGTCGTCATCGTTACGATATTTACTGCAGAATTCTCGCAATTAAATTCTCCTTTTCCGTTCACGGCGACTGGTTTCAGACGTCTGGCAATAATATAATGGCATGTCTTTGTTTTTTACATTTTTATATTGTCTCTTAATCTTAGTAGCCCAAAAAGCTGGGACTGTTGATTACGTCGACAAAAAAAGAGGAAGACCCCTACCACCACCGCCGAGTGTCCTGCATATGATACTAAAAAATCTGATGGCGATGCTTCAATCCCGAAATTTTGAGGAATTTTGAGTACTCCTTTCATTATCATTATATCCAGATCTGCTCTGACCTGGAGTGGTCGTACCTGTTAGGGTAACATTTATGGCTCAAATAGAACTATTTAATTCTTTGCTACGCAAGATACTATTTAACTGTGTGCAAACAAATAACTGATGTTAAATAGAGTTATTAGTATTCTCTATTAATACTTGAAACCATTTAACTGTATGCTAAGGAATGAATAATGTTGAATAGAATTATTTATGTTAGATAGCAATACTTGAAACCATTTAAGTGTGTACAAGAAAATGAGTTCCGACTTGTTTAAAAATATGTTACCTACAAACTATTCACCTACAAATTATATATATATATATATATATATATATATATATATATATATATATATATATTGAATGACTATTTATGGTGGGGTCATCATTTGCGAGTAACATCATTTCCAATCATTGATATTCTTAATATAACGGTGATAAGCATCCCTCACACCTTCGAAGAAATATCATCGGGGATTGCTACATTGGAAAGCTTACGGATTAACAGGACATCCAACACATATTAAATTTCCAAGGCTGCTAAATATCTGTTTGATTCATTATTTAACTGTTGATTCATTTGATTCATTATTTAACTGTTTAATTGTTGAACAGAGATGGCTCTAAAAAATAAGATAAATCTCTAAGTGCTTTTAAAATTTGTCTTTTCTGTTTGCGACCCAAGTCTTGACTTCTGATACAAAAGTAACCCAGTCGGTTGGGGTTGAAGAATACACCGATTGCATCTCTGCAGAGGAGTAAGACCCCCCCCCCACAACGAGTATCCTGGAAATGACACCAAATAATCTGATGGTGAGGCTCCAGTAATGCTCGATCTTTAGGAAATGCCGAGTACCACTTTGCTGCCATCTCTTCCAGGTCCACTCTGGACCGGAGCGGTAGTACTTGATAGGGTACTATCTATGGGTCAAATAGAACTGTTTTATACTTGAACTGTGTGCAAAAAATGACTTCTGTTCAATTGAATATTAGAAATACAACTGTTTAATCATTTAACTGTGTGTAAACAAATGACTGATGTTTAATTGAATTGTTATTATTACATAGCAATCATTGAAACAATTTAAATTTGCTGAAGTCTGCTAAATTGAATTGATAGAAATAGAACTGTTTGATTATGTACCTGTGTGTATCTACAAAATGCATTTACAAGTCCTATATTAAATATATATATATATATATATATATATATATATATATATATATATATATATATATATATAATCAAAATTTGGCATTAGATAACCAACAATGGTACCATAAAACCAAAGCAAACCAAACCAAATTAATACATCGGCTCGATTATATTTTACTTGACAGAAGTTAGATAAATAAGAGTAAGTATTCATTGTTCTTATCTGATTTTTATCGCCCTTCAGAAATTATGATCGTCAGAATGAGCAAATGGTTAATCAAATTGGATTCGAACTTATTACATTCTTTAAGTTGAAACATTGTAAGGGTATTGCGCAAACAAAAATCTCGCCATGTTATGCCATTTTTCCTGTGTTACAATAACATCCAAATATCGAATAATCTATTTATTCCCCCACTGAATCGGGAGCAAGATACGACACAAAATTAGTTTTTTAGGCAGGTTATAACTTGTTTGAATTCAGAATTTTCCTTCAACTAGATTGGTTTTTCGTACCATAGTTAAAGAGCCCAGGCTACCCATAATTGGTGGGTGAGTCGTTGGATTTATACATTTTCAAAGAATATTAGCGCAATGTCAAATGCAAGTTGCCCCGTCCCGGATTTGAACTTATTTCACTCAGTCCCATTCCTATCATGATAACCGTCACACCAGAAGCCCTACAAACTTCATAATTTCTAAAATGTTCACTGGCCCTGTCAGAGATGCTTACAATACAGTGAATGTATCCTCGGCTGACGGGTAAGATCCACCCACAAAAAACGTTTCCTGAGCATGTATTTACCAACCCCTTTGCACTGGCAGGATGTGACAGAAGGTCAATTTTAAGCGAAGTTTAACCGGTTTCAGTCTGAGTTTCCTTTTCCTGAATTGGTTGCCCGACCATATCAAAAGAACTCAACTTACCCACAGTTAGAGGGAAAATAATTGGATTCATACCTTTCCCAAAGGTATTAGTGACGTGTTAAATGCAATCAGCCTCGTCCAGGGTTTGAACTCGTGTCTTCATGCACATTTCCTACGAGAATAACCTTTACGTCACGGGCACCTCCAGAAGGGTTCCTAAGTATAACAATAAACTGTATCGGACGGTAAGGCACCAATTCTGTAGATTTGGGGAGTATGTAGTACCTCTTCATTGCCATTATTCCCAGGTCCAATTTGACCTTGAATGGTAGTACCTGATAGTGACCCAACTCAACTATAGGTCAAATGGACATATTTAAAAATTAGTTGCATTCGATTGTACCGTGCGCAATTAAACTTTTAACAAAGAAAGACCTATACATGTTGGAGTGCCTTTTCATTGCCATAACAACCAAATCCACTCTGGCCCGGAGTGGTAGTGTCTGTTAAAGTGCTATTTATGGGTAAATAGATTCATTTAAACGATATTATAATTCGTTATGTGCCAAAAAGGAAAAAAATTAAGAAAAACTACACAAAGTATATAGATATAAAAGCACAATGAACGCGAGAAGTGTTTCATCTACTGAAAATGATATCAATATGCTACTAGGGAAGGCATGAACCGCTATCGATAGATTATTGATCATATGGAAGACAAACCATTCCGATAAAATAAAACACAGTTTTTTTCCAATCAGTGGGCATGTCGATTCTACTAAATAGATGTACGACACTGATGCTGACTAAGCGTGTAGACAAAAAACTAGACGGGAACTGCGCAAGAATGCTACGAGTCATTTTAACCAAATCCTAGAAGCAACATCCCACAAAACAGCAGGTATACGGTCACCTACCTCCCATCACTAAAACTATCCTAAGAAACGGACTAGACATGCGGGTCACTGCTAGGGATATATGGACGAACTCATCGCGACATTCTCCAATGGACTCCTTCACACGGATGTACAAATGTTGGATGACCAACAAGAACTTATCTACAACAGCTCTGTACGGACATAGGATGCAGTCTAGAAGACTTGCCGGAAACGATGAATAATAAAGAAATCCGTGCTAGTGGCACGACATGATAATGATCATCATAAGCATAGAATAACCCCAGACGGGTTGACATGACGTTAAGATCTAGGAGAAGGAAAACTCTTAATTCAAACTTGTTCAACTCCACTTAAAAATTGACCTTGTGTCATATCCTGCCCGAGTGGAGGGGGTTGATAAATATGGACATGCCGTTAAGATCAATTGCTATCACTACTCTAAAATGTACTCACCAGATGTTACTGGAAATTTATTGACAAAAAATCTTTTATCACCAGCAACTTCCTCAGTATTCTTGCCAAGCTTCTGCAGTGCCGTGATCTGTAGAGCTTTTCTTTTAATTTCCTATTCCTCAGATCTCATTTATAATGCTTTTCACGGGTAAAGTGATAACTTTTACTGTTTTGCGTATCACGTGACTTTCTCTGGGCTATATTTTAGCCAACTATTAAGCGATCGCAACATACGAGGAATACAAACTTTCTATGTGTAAATAGGCCAACAATTTCCAGGAGAAAAAGTCAACCAATAGACCTGGATTGTAGTGGATGACACTCGAATAAATACGGTAAATTCTACAGTGGATCTATGTTCTAGCAACTGAATTTGTCAAGTAATCTGCAACACTCAACATCTTACTGGGCAAGACTTTCGGTCGGAGAGGCCCGTTTCGATCAATCGCTAAGCAATTGTCCTGACTATATTCCTCAAATATTTACTGCGGCAAGCAAGTATCCAAATCTATTTTATAGTAATGTGCTACAAGGCGATGGCTGTGGGTCAATAACGCCTAAATACCCATATCATCATCAATACTAAAAATAATTATTAGTGTTTGTTAGCAATACTTGAAACCAATTGACGATGGGCAAACAAATGATTGATATTAAAAAGAATTATTTGTGTTAATCAGCAATATTTGAAATTATTTAACTATGTGCAAAAAAAATTCAATATAAAGTTAGCTTTAAACTATTCGCTTCGCCAATGGCCCAGGAGACCGGGGTTCAATCCCGGGTCATGTCATACCAAACACCAAAAAATGGTACTTGATATCTCATTGCTTAACACTCAGCATTATAAGGTGCGTATCAAGGGTAAAGGGAAGCAATCCCGGGAAAGGATTAGCGCCCTCCTACACTTCGGTGTAATAGCTATTGAAAAAGAAGCCTTTGGGTCGCCCTCGACAACGGTCGCCAACTTTACATATATATATATATATATATATATGTAAACAGGATTTAGAATTAAATAATTCCTAAGGGTTGATATGCCATTATACCCAATGATCAAACGAAAGTTTACTGTCTCATGAATTCTTGAGCCACAATTTTTTTTTCTTTGGTTCGGTTTCTTTCTTTAATGGCATATAAACTTTTGTAGGTTATCTAATGACAAAGTTATTCTTCTAGAAGAACAGTAGTGGTATTATTTGACCCATAGCTGGGAGGATAAGAGGGGTTCATACCTTTCCCAAGGGTATTTGCCCGAAAGTGAAAGTAATAGCGCGACTGGAGTTCGAACTCGTTTAGTACGATTCCGCAGTCCATCGCTTTAACCATTACACCACGAGAACCCTCCCTTTTTTATTTTAGTTTTCGATTTTAACTAAGACAGAGAAAAAACTGTTGTCAATATTTTGTTGACTCGGTATTCAAAAGAAAATAGGCGATTACGCAAAGCCGCGATTATGACAACCAGGAACTCAAGCATAACAAACAAAAATTCACATATGCCGGAAGTGGAAAACAAGAAGCGGAAACCGGAAAGAAAAACAATTTCTTCGAAATTCCAATAGAAAATAAAAACGGAAGGTACAAACAAGCATTTTGACAAGACCCCCCCAGCCCCTGTTTACAAGCGATTAAAAATCATTACACAACGTAGAACAACCGATCAGGTTTAAAAACTGTTATCAATGCAAAGAACACGTAAACAATGTTCATATCTATCATTACAGCAGTATCGACACGACCGCTGCCAGGAAGAAACCGCTCTTCATTTTATCGGTCAGGTCTGATTTCCATATGATCGAAAGCCTATCGATAGTTGTCCATGCCTTCGTTAGCCATGTGTCGATATCTTTTTCGGTTGATGAGACGCTGCTTCCGAGGTAGGTGAATTTGTCTACCAGTTTCAGAGAGGTTCCGTCTAGTGTGGAAATGTCACCTGTTTGATTAAAGCACATATATTCAGTTTTGTGTGCATTGACATGGAGGCCAATGCCTGCAGCGGCTCAACTAGAATGACCCGCTAAGATAGTAAAAATAATAACTGAAGACTGACATACAAACAATCAGAATTTGCAGTCAGTATAGAGGAATGGAATTGGGCATAGAAAAATATGCTACGCTAATAATAAGAATCGGCAAAAGACAAACAACGGAGGGAATAGAACTGCCAGATCAAGAAAGAATTAGAAGCTTTTGAAGAAAATGAAACTTACAAATACATACGAATATAGGAAGCGGACACCATCAAACAAGCGGAGATGAGAAAAATGACAAAAAAAGAATATCTTAGACGAGCGAGTGAACTTCGCCAAACCAAGCTCTGCAGCAGAAATCTCTTAAAAGAGATAAATACCTAGGCTGTCCCCCTTTGTAAGATACTTAGGGCCAGTCTTGAAATCATCCAGGAAAGAACCTCAACAAATCGACCATAGGACAAGAAAGCTAAAGATAATGCATAAGACCCTACATCCAGAAAGATGTCATAGGCAAACTATAAGTGTCAAAAAAAAGGAGGAAGAGAAGTCGCAAGCATTGTAGATAGCTTCAAAATATCAACATGATGCCTCGAAAACTATTTACAGAAGGGCTAACGAAGACTAATTATATTGACCAGAAATAGCAGAGGCAATATAAATATCAACAAAACAAGAATAACTAGGAAACAGTGTAATATATCCAGATATTAATATGTGAAATGTACATATGTATAGGAATCCGAAAAACACGAAACACTTACGACTCTCTTGCTTCAGGTAAGAAACTTTTAATTACCTTTTTGAGTTTAAGGTTTTCCGACATGAGGAGAGAGAGACACAATTTCTTTCTACGCTGACTTTTCCATCTGACCCCACCACGTGCGGCACCCCGCCGCAAACTACTGGTCTGGCCTCGGCGAGCTCCGAAAATCAACTACCTTCCTCTAGTGTCGAATCTCAACTCACTGCTTTTTTTCAAATCCCAAAATCCTCAGCCCATCGCTTCCGGGCATGACGTCATTTACGTCCCCGGTCCATTTCCTATCAGGGGTTTTTATTGTGACATCTGTGATTGTCACATCCGCCCCACACGCGCGTGAACACCTGCACTCAATGTGTACACCTAACTCACCCATGCACTAAGCCGAAAGGTTCTCAGCCTAACAAAACCGGAAGGTAAGATATACAAAACGAAAAATGATTTTTTTAAAAATATTCTTCCGTAATTATATAACAACAGAAATAGAAAGTAAAACTGGACAGACACTTCAAGCGACAAGCAAACAAAATCTCACTGGAGAAGGCATATATTGTATACTACACCTATATAAATGAAAAAACACACAATAAAAATACATTTTTATCATTAACGTTTTTCGGACTATTGTCTTCATCTTTATTGTTATTTTCACAACGTTTCGGATAATAGTCCGAAAAACCTTAATGATAAAAATCAACAAGCTTCGAGTCAGAAATTTAGATAACTAATAAAAATACATATTCAAATACAAACACAGGCAGACTCTGTTGTTCAGGTACGAACGGTTTTATTAACTTCTAACTTCGGTTCTTCGACACAAGGAGAAAGACACAAGTCTTACTATGCTGACAATACTATCTGACCCCACAACGCGCTGCGCATCTAGCGATGTTTAAGATCTCTGTCGGTAGAGATCTACAAAACTCCAGCTACATGTCTCAACGGTAGAGAACTCAGTTCTCTATGCCCTAGTGGCAGAGAACTCAACTGTATGCTTGCATGGTCCAATATCAACCTCAAACAGCCTCTTCTTCAAAATCCTCAAATTCTCAGGGTCATCTCTTCCAGGCATGACGTCATCCACACTCCAGCCCCATTTCTGTCTGGAGGTTTATTATGACAATGGTTATTGTCCTATCCTTTTCACGCGTGCGTAAACTGCACCAATTGACTACACACCTGAACTCTCAACCCGAATAGTTCAAAGATCAACCGAACTGAATGATAAAATATAATTAACGAAAAATGATTGAGATAAAAAATCATTCCTTATTTATGTAACACATAGATATAGCTAAGAAAGGGAAACTTAAAAAGAGAGACTGAATCTTTTCTAATGGCGGCCTTAAAACAAGGAATAACTAAAGTAAAAATAGATAAGACGCAACAGAATAGCAAGTGATGGTTATGTGGTGATTGAGACGAAAAGATTAATTACATAATAAGTGAATGCTGCAAACTAGCACAAAAACAGTACAAGACTAGACACGACTGGTTGGGAAAGGTGATCCACTGGAAATTAGAAAGTTGACCATACAGCTACATGGTATGTACACAAACCAGAATCCGTCGTGGAAAATGAGACTCACAAAATTCAATTTGATTTTGAGATACAAACTGATCATCTCAACCGAGCCAGAAGACCAGACCAAATAATAGTTATCAAAAAGAGAACCTGTTGACTAGTGAACTTCCGGCTAACCTCAGCGCGAAAATGAAAAAATAAATAAATAAATAAACGAAGAGACACGAGTACAAGTTTTTGGATCTAGCCTGAGAACTAAAAAAGTTATGGTACATGAAGTTGACGGAGATACCGATTGTGTGTGGTGTGCTCGGAACGATCCCCAAAGGCTTAGTAAGTGGGCTAGGAGAACTGGAAATCGAAGATGAGACAAGACCATCGAAATTATGGCATTAAGATCGGCAAGAAAACCGAGAAGAGTATTGGAGACTTAAGGAGACTTACTGCCTCTCAGATTTCAGAGAAAGACCATCGGCTAACACTGGTATGAAAACCTCACAAAGAAATAATTATAATAATAGTTCTCTTACTTAAAAAAAATGTACTTGGTTATCTGTGACAGCTGCGCAGAATTTATAAACCTATATAGACACAATATCCAACCCACAATAAAAATGACAAATCAAAACATAACACAACATGGAACCCAGACAACAGGTCTGGGTGTTCTGATCGGCAGGTACTCCTCCGATAACCAACATGGGGACCCAAATGGCATCCCGCGAATGTTGGTTGTTCTTTTTTTCTCAGGCACATGAATGACGACCTAAGTAAACGCACAAGCTAGAGACACCAATACAAAAAATGGACTAGGGAAGACAACAAGCCTGCACTTCACAGTTATTTTAGAAGTAACCCTACACAAAAAGCGTATGGGAAAAGAATGATAGAAATCTGGGAAGAATGAGCTAAATTTCAAACAAGCGAAAGACTCGCTAAACAAATTGGGACGATAAAGAAGGGTTAATTTTCTGACCTTGAAATATTAGAAATACACCACCAAATAAAAAAGAAAGCCTCTAATACAATAATCGACTCACCAAACACAGAAAAACAAGAACACTCTCGCCAAAATGAAATACAAGTCATAAATATCGAAACACTACACACCCAAATTACACAGAGCAAAGACTAACACAAGAATAAAAATTAAAGATAGAGATATTTAAAAGAACTATGTCTAAAATGAAGACTGGATTACCATGCGAAAACTAGCTTCTTTATTCACATCACACATTCTTATGTAAGTTTCACATAGTTTACAGTTTTCAGCCACCAAAAATTTATCACAGACTTCTGTTAAAGCTTTCAACAGTCTGGCATCACCTGTGTGCAATGTGACCCGATGGCTCAGTGGTAGAATTTCGGCTCTGCCTTCTGTGGTCGCTGATTCGATCTCAAGTGGGGTAGATCACGGTATACACGGCTGATGAGACCTAATAATGTGGAAACAGCTGTCCAGTGTTTCCGTGTGTCGCGCGCGGGTATTTGTCAGATTTTCCGTTCATGATAAATCAATTCACAATATAATTCCTCTATTTAAAAAAGAAAATGTACACCTTAGAACAGTCTGTTTAATTATTGACTATTTAAAATAGCCTCAAAACAAATCCTTTTTTTTTTAGATTTAAGAATGAAAAATCTATATTCAGTTTGCATGCATGAAGAAAATTCTGAAATAATACAAAATTTGTTTGGCATTTTTAAAAAAAAATCCCATAATTTATTGAATAACCTTCGTATATATATATATATATATATATATATATATATATATATATATATATATATGAGAGACAGAGAGAGATGGTTTGAAATATTAGAAATGGTAAAAGCGTCGATATGGATTTCATTTACAAACACTTTCTTCAGTTTCTCACAGTTACTTAGGCTTTATCCAGTCTTCAGATGTAAAATATTCTTCCAATTCAAAATCGAATTCAATTTAGATCTTGCATGTGCCAACCATATCACCCTTCGATCTTTGAAGTTGAGGTGTGACAGTTGCCGATAGCACTTGCAAAATATATAATGCCATCAATAAACCACTATTTTTTTTTTAAATTTATTTCCTTTATATTCGTTCATTCATTTGTTTATCTTAATCTTCAACTGACGAGCTTAAAATGTATGTTCGCATCTGCTCATCATTTCAGACCTTCTTTTCAACAGGTAAACTTGTAACGAAAAACAGTATGTTTCTTCAATTCTAAATATCAATACATGCCCGCGTGTGTGTGTTTGTAAGTGTGTATGAAAATTTTGTAATATTTAATAAAGAAAAAATCCACATATATCACGAAATTAATTTGTATCAATCTCTCTCTAGATAGATAACTATTGCATTCGATTTGCATCTATATATTTGTAAATTTTTATCTATCTATCTATCTACTAACGTTTCACTCGCTATCACACTATATTCTTTTCTGTTTATAGACCTTTCTCTAGCGACGAGGAGCCTTCAATAAGTTCCCAGACTTTTTTGTACAGGCATTTAAAATTGTTGTAGACTCTTGAAAATTCAGTGCGTTATTGCTATACATCTTATGAGATGACTGACAAATTTTTATGATTTCAGGTTTAAATGAACAGCTACAGCAGGAATTGGAATACACCCTACTAAAGCCTGATTGTCACAGCTTGCGAATTTCAAAAATGCAATCTGGACCTGAGGACGCTTTAGAAGAATGATATGCAATAAAATTTTGTTTTAAACTTGGAAAAAATGCCACAGAAACGTATGGGATGTTCCAGACTGCTTTTTGACCATCTTGCATGAATCGAACATCAGTTTTTGAGTGGCATAAGAGATTCAAGGAAGGCAGGGAGTCTGTGAGGAATGATGAGAGATGTGGGAGGAGGAAGTAAGTCAATAGACCAGAGTTGATTGGCCAAAGGGTTAGGGTTAGGGTTACTATGTTGAGATTTTAAGGGAGTTCAGAAAGAGATTCTGTCGGAAGAGGCCAACACTCTTCAAATCGGGTCAGTGGCATTTCCAGCAGGACAATACACCAGTTCACAACTCCATCCTTGTCACAGACTATTTGACCAAGATAGGAATCAACACAGTTCCTCAGCCTCCCTATAGTCCAGACCTTGCTCCCTGTGTCTTTTGCTTATTCCCTAAGATCAGAGGTTGTCTTTATGAGAGAATTGAGGAGATGAAAGAGGCTGTGACGAAGGTCATTGACACGCTCACACAAGAGGACTTCCATGTGTCCTTCCATAAGTTGTTGGAAGGGTAAAACAAGTGCATTGCAGACGGAGGAGATTACTTCAAAGGAGACTAGAGTTTCAAGTGTGTACTATCAATAAAAGTGCCCATACGAAAAAAAAAAGTCTGGGAAGTTATTCAATGATCCTCGTATATAAAAACTAATATATATTCATTTATTATAATATTATAGGTCTATCACTGATATTAGGCACTCTCCAAATTATTCTGCATTTGGTCCTCCACAAACCCACAAAGTAAGATAGTGACAACCAACTCTGTTTTGATATGTATGTATATATATATAAGTAAGTAAAGTTGGCGACCGTAGTCGAGGGTGACCAGAAGACCCCCCCTTTCGATAGCTTCTACACTGAGGTGTAGGGAAGGGTGCTACTCTTTTCCCTAGATTGCTCCACTTTACCCTTGATACGTACCTTATATTGCTGAGTGTTAAGCAAGAAGTTATCAAGTACCATTCTCAAAGTCTTTGGTATGACGCGACATGGTGTTGAATCCAGGTCTCCCGGACTATAGGCGCAAACTCTACCCACTAGGCCAATGAGCCGGTTACAAATATATATATATATATATATATATATATATATATATATATATATATATATTGCAAGCCTCTTCGTTTGAATTGAGGTCGCGGCTACCGTTGAACGGATGTATGTAAACAATAGTAATTGTGATTCATAACCGTTTAAAATTTGCCCCACAGATAATATCTCCTCGTGGCTGAATGGTTAGAATCTTGAGTTGACGTTTGAGTCAACCGGGTTTCGATCCCAGCTCCGGGAAGATACTGTCCAGCCACACTGATGAGTTCTGATAGAACGAAATACATCTGTCTGTGGATGACTATATATGTATAAAGTAGATTGCACTTATACGTGTCATATATTTTCAGAAAATTACATGCAATATGTTTTTTAACAAGCTCCACGTTAGTCATATCGATAACAAACTATGCATTCATACATATCTGTTTCAGTAAAATGGTCGATGTAGCAATGAGTAATCTTGTTCATGCTTGTCCCTAGTTGAGTTCGATTCTCAATGGATGTCACATACTTCTAAACTACCACAGCAATTGATAACTTGTGGTTTTGGTGTAGATGTACAGACCATCATTTCTATAGTAAAATCCTGTAGACATTTATCATTTCTCTTATCTCTAATATTTTCTATGTTTGTCTAGAGAGATGTCCATCTGTGGATGACAATTTAGGGCAATCATTCATATAAATATGTATATGTGTTTGTGAGTGTGTGTGCTTGTGTTTGTTCACCTGTGTGTGTGTTCGAATGTGTGTGTGTGTGTGTGTGTGTGTGTGTGTGTGTGTTAATATTTGCGTTTGTTACTTCATCGGTATTGCTAAGGGTCCGCATAAATTTCTTATTTTATGCGTCTTGATCAAAATGTGGAAAATTTTATCGATACGCCCATAGTTTCTGGCAACTTATTTTTGCCATTTCTTTCCTCTACATAGTTCGAAAAAATTGTTTGCATTTTTTTTTAATCAGTAAAAATTTAAAATCCTACTTGATATCACATTCCAAGTGTCTTCTTTCTGTTTTATTATGTTAAATGTAATTACGTAAAAGGTTTGCAGAAATTCTTTGATAAACATCTTTATATTCGTTTAAAATTGCATCATTAGAACATGAAAAAGTATGGGATTTTATCATTGATCTTGCTTTAAGAAAGGACCTTAATTTTTGAACAAAATGATAGGTATGTTTTATGGTATATCAAACTTTTTGTCTTATTTCTTGATATATTATAAGAGTGTTGGTTGTCACTAAATCACTTTGTCGGTATGTGTCGAACCAAGTGCAATATAAAATGGGGAGTGCTCATGAAACCCATGGTTGCAGTCTATATTCCATGAATTATATATATATATATATATATATATATATATATATATATATATATATATATATATTCCCCACAGCGGACACGGCCATTTACCATGACTTGTTAATTCGGCATCGCTTATACGTGGCTTGAACCGGTGGCCCAGTGGTAGAGTTTCGGCATCTGCATACTGTGGTTATTGGCTCGATCCAGTGGTGGAGATCACGGTGTGCACTGCTGATGGGACCTAATAAGGTCGTAACAGCTATTCAGTGCTCGCGTGTAGGTGTTTGCCGGATTTTCTTCTGTCACAACCTCTTTAATCTCCTCAATTGTCTCATAACGACAGCCTCTGACCTTAGGGAATAACCAAAATTCACAGGGAGCAACGTCTGCACTATAGGGAGGCTGAGGAACTGTCTTGATGCCCATCTTGATCAAATAGTCTGTGACAAGGATGGAGTTGTGGACTGATGCATTGTCCTGGTGGAAATGCCACTGACCCGATTTGAAGAGTGCTGACCTCTTCCCTAGGAATCTCTTTCTGAACTCCCTTAAAACCGCAACATAGTAACCCTAACACTTGGGCTAATCAACTCTGGTTTATTGACTTCCTTACTCCTCCTACACCTCTCATCATCCCTCAAAGACTCCGTGCCTCCCTTGAATCTCTTATGCCACTCAAAAACTGATACTCGATTCATGCAAGATGGTCGAAAAGCAGTCTGAAGCATTCCATACGTTTCTGTGACATTTTTTCCAAGTTTAAAACAGAATTTTATTGCATATCGCTCTTCTAAAGTGTCAGATTGCATTTTTGAAATTCACCAGCTGTGACAATCAGGCTTTAGTAGGGTGTATTCTAATTCCCGCTGTAGCTGTTTATTTGAATCTGAAATCATAAAAATTGGTCAGTCATCTCAGAAGATGTATAGCAATAACCTACTGAATTTTCAAGAGTCTACAACAATTTTAAATTCCAGTATAATAAACGTTTGGAAACTTATCGTATGCACCTCTTATATATATATATATATATATATATATATATATATATATATATATATATATATATGTATTCTATTTGACCCTTATATAGGACCCAAACAAGTTCGAACACTTCGGGTCTGATTAAACCAGGGAATAATGGCAAGGACGGGGTACTCAACTGCCCCAAAAATTCCAGGATTGAAGCCTCACCATCGGATGTTCTTTAATGCCATACCCGGGACATTTTCTAAACATTTTGTAATTGCGATAATACACTTAATCCGTCTTTTATTCAATTTTTCCTGCTGTTTTCGATGCATATCGTTTTTGTCATACCTTTGTTGTCCTTGAAGTGATTTTCTGTTTCGAAATTTATTCGCATTGTTTGGTCGGGTACACAAAGCAAAAATCTCTGGTTGGATTGCTTTTTTATTTGCAAGCGCACAAATTTAAGGGTATTATCATTGTATTAACCATTGATTAACGAGATGTCTTTATTATAAAACTTTCAAGCTTAACGAGGGAGCTGCCCACGACCACTGATCTTGTATTGATAGGCAAAAGCTGATTAACTCAAACTGAATCGAATGCATTAACTTTGTTTGTGGCATGAACAGACAAGAGTCGATAGCAATCAGAGATATCGATTAAACTCGTTGGCTTTCGGGGAAATTTGGTGAACGCCAGTGACCTTTCTTTGAAAATCTCAGCGCTATGAGTTTACCACCGATTTTTAAATATATATATATATATGTGTGTGTGTGTGTGTGTATGTGACAACTGTAGTCGAGGGAGACCTGAAGGCTCTCTTTTCAATAAGCTACTACACCGAGGTGTACAGAGGTGTTCTATTCTTTTCCCTGGGTTGCTTAACTTACCCTTGATCCGTACATTATAATGCCGAATGTTAAGCAAGAGGGCATTAAGAACTATTTTTCGAGTTTTTGGTATTACTGGACCTGGGATTGAATCCTGGTTTCCCAGACCATTGGCAAACACTGACCATTATGCCAATATGAACCGCCCTTTTGTTAGGCCTTGGAATACATTGACTGTATCCCCCAATATTGGGACAAGACCCCCCCCCCAAAAAAAGAGCATGTCTTGATTTTGATACTGCTATCGGAGACACCTAGTAATGAGCTTTTCATTTCAAAGATACGTTTTAAGTAAGGGCGGCGTGTGTTTCAAATTAGCCGCCATTGTTTGGTTAGGCATTTGTTTATTTAAGTGTCTATCTGTCACTGTAAATCTAACCATTCTATTTCCAAACGGCACCTTGAGAACCATTCAAACTGATGTTAAAAGCTGTTGAGACTTCTAATAGATGGATAAAGCGTCTTCTAACACAAAAGACACATTAACCATTTATCAGATAGGTTAGAAGGATATATATGTTAGATATGTGATATTATGATATATCAGATAGGTTAGAAGTATATATCTGTTAGATATGGGATATAATAATATCGAAGAAACGTTAGAATGATATATATGTTAGATATGTGATATAATGATATATCGGATATGTAAGGAGGATATATGTGAATGATATGATATAATGATATATCAAACAGGTTAGAATGATATATATGTTAGATATGTGTTAGAAGACACTTTATCCATCTCTCATAGTGTGTTTCTATAATTGCTGAAATATTACGTTCTTTTTTCGTAGTTTTTGTTTTGTTTGTTTTGAGTTTTCTTTTTGTTTTGTTTTGATATTGAGGGGGTATTTGGGGGGGGGCATTTTTCTCGATTTTTTTCCTATGACGGTTTACTTGACAGATCTGTTAAAATGTCGACTATTTCAGCGGAAATGTTGTTTTACAAGTATTAGTTTGTTGTAAACGATAGATTATATTCAGTACCTTTGGTTATTTGACAAATCAGTTTGGTCTACAATATCCTACTTAGGTTCCCATCAATTTGCTAAATGAGTTTGTAGTGTATCCATTAGCAGTATCGATACGACCGCTGCTTGGAAAAAAACTGCGTTTCATTTTATGGGTCAGATGCAATGTATAATATATAGGTCTACAAAAGGTATAGTTTAAAAGATTTTTTTAATGTTTATATATAATCCTGTATTAATTTATTTTATATCTAATATTATCTATGAAAATATAATACATAATATATAATAATACTATAGCATATAATATAAAAGGTTTTTTTAAACTATTATTATATAATAAATACAACATGATAAATACTTTTTGGTTAGTTTTCTTTGTCTAATGACATATCAACCTTCGTGGGTAATTTTATGCCAAAGTCATTCTTGCAGAATATTAGTAATAGTACTAGAAAAACGTAAAGCACTTCCTAAGTAGTTCTATTAAGATGGAGTCAAACGAGTTATAACATGTTAATAATGGCTTGTCTTGGTTTGGATTCTTTCTATAATGACATATCAACCTTCGTGGGTTAATTAATGTCAAAGCAATTCTTGTAGAAGAACAGTAGGGGTACTATTTAACCCATGGCTGGTGGCATGAATGAGCCCATACCTTCCCAAGAATATTTATCCTAAAAATGAATACAGTGGTGCTCCTTGAATCCGAACTCGCTTATCATGATGACTCAGTTCAGCACATTAACCACTACACCGGGAGATTTTTTTCATATGATATATACGAAGTATAGTATGGCAAATTTTGTTATACAGGATAATAATATCGAATGATGTATACGCAGTATAATATCGCAAATATTGTTTTACGACAGAATAATATCGAATATATACGAAGTATAGTATGGCAAATATTGTTTGACGAGAGAATAATATCGAATATGTACGAAGTATATTATGGCAAAGATTGTTCTACAAGAGAATGATATCGAATGATATATACGAAATATAGTATGGCAAAGATTGTTTTACGTGAGAATAATATCGAAATTGACAATGGATAAGGGGAATTTTTATTAAAGCTGAAACAGTTATTTTTCCCTACCACACTTCCATACTTCTGAATAATTCTCTCTTCAGATATGCTGTTTTGACATTTGCGTTGTGGTATGCTTTTTGCTAGCTATGTTTTCCTCTCTTTTGCTCATCTACTGCCCAGACGTTCATGATATATCAATGTGGAGCCAATATTTCCTGCCGTTGCTACGCTCTTTCGACTCACAAATTTTTGTTTCTATCTTTCTTTTCCTTTGCCGTCTCTCCTTTCTGTCCCATCTCATTTTTATCTATTTCTTCATTTGCATAAATCTACGTAATCAGCAGCATTTTGAAGAAGTCTTTGGATAATAAAGACGAAATATTAATCGAGTCCGTCGTCTGTATTTCAGTTTATCCACTTTTCCATTTATTTTTTCACACGAAATATAATATATATTTCCTCAAAATATATAATTTCAAAGATTTTTTTTACAACCAATTCATGATTTCACTTTAGATGTATACAACATATACGACTATCATTCAAAAAGTTCTAAACCACACCGAAAAGAATGAACATAGTAGAAGATTGTGGCAGCACACTATTACTTCTCAAAAAGCTTGAAAAAGTAATTCCCTTTTTTCTACTTTTATAAAAAGTGGTTGTATGTTCAACTCTTTTCTTGGCGAGGTTTTGAATTTTTTGAACGTTCTTCGTAATATTATATACTATATAAAATAGATTATACAATATATTAGATAATATATTATACAATAAATAATCTTGCTATATATAAACAACATGAAAGGTATTATATACAATATAATATATATTATACAATATGTTATATAATAAATCATACAATATATAATCTTGCTATCATAAACAATATTAAAGGTATTTTAAAAGTGTAAAAGAATTTTTAAAACTATAAATAAATAATCTCGCTGTAATATATAACACATGTAATGGATAATATGTAAGTTTTTGAATATTGACTAAAAGAACCCTTTGACATATTGAGGAAGCTTGACAATGGGAATGAAAATTACAAGAAACGCACCTGGTACCTAAAGTAAACAGGAAGAAATACTGCGAAAATTGCGTAGGGGACATGCTAGACAGAAGCGTGATCATGTGCGTTGTGTAGGCGGTATACAAGAGGAAGGCGTGTCCATGTCTAACTGGTAAGTAGCAGGTTGGAGGAGATGTGACCACGATATGACCAGGAAGATTTCGAAGTGACGGACACGGAAGAAAAAGGGTTCACTGAAGATTCGTACCTCGGCCCTTGTGTGTGCAGCTCATGCGTTTTCGACCCTCCGTACAGTGCCTACCTGTACATTTTGTGTAATAAAAGAAAAAGAAAAGAAGCAAATTATATTTTTATACATCAGCGTTGTTGACGTTTTTGCAATGTCTGCAATTTGTATAGAATCATCTTCGATCTTTTCTTCAAAGGTTTCAAGACACCACCTTGTAATTTTGAATTGGTTTCTTTGTTAAATGATATTTCAACCTTCGTGGGTTTTTAAATGCCAAAGCAATAATTATTAAAAAAACAGTCATGGTACTATTTTACCCATACCATGGCGTATAAGGAGGTTCATACCTTTCTTAAATGAATGTAATCGTACAACTGAATTTTGAACTCACTATCTACTAAATGACAGTGTTGCTTGTTAACACAAGAAATCCTACTTCTTACCCTCTAGTCCAACATGTATGTATTTACCAACTCCCATGTACAAACAGGATGTGACACAAGGTCAATTTTTAAGCGGAGTTTAACAGGTTCGAATTCAGAGTTTTCCTTTTCTTAGACTAGCTGCCTCACCAAAGCCGAAGAACCCAGTCGGCCTTACAATTTTATTCATAGCTAAAGGGAGAATAATTTGATTCATACCTTTCCCAAGGGTATTAGTGCTATGTAAAATGCAATCAGTCTCGTTTAGGATTTGAACTTGTGTCGACGTGTTGTATAGCCATAGTGATACAAACACATTTACAAACACAGGCGGACTCTGTTGTTTCAGATATGAACGGGTTTATTAATTTCGGGCTTTGGTCTATGGCGACACCAGGAAAGAGACACAATTCTTAAAAGTCAAAAATACTATGCTACCCCCACCAACGCACGTCGCATCTTGTGCGGTTTAAGATCTCAATTCATCTCTGCCGGTTGAGACCCGAAAAACTTAACTGCTGCTGCATCGGTAAAAAGCTCAAATCAATGCCTTAATGGTCCAATCTCAATTGAATCATTTTCAAAATCCTCAGATTCTCCGGACCATCTCTTCCAGGCATGACGTCATCCACACTCCAGCTCCATTTCCTGTCTGGTGGTTTATTATGGTGATTGTCATATCCTTTTCGCGCGAGCGTAAAACTGCATCCAATGACTATGCACCTGAACTTAAGATACTCGAATAGTTCAAAGCCTTACCAAGCTGAATGATAAAATATAATTAACGAAAAATTATCAGAATAAAAAAAGCATTCCTTAATTATATAATAGACGTATCCATTTCATACGACGATAACCATTACACCACGGGTATCTCCAACATGTATGGCCGAGTTTCTTTAAAATGTAGCCTTGCCTGATCTTCGAGAATATGTGAAACTATTCGTATCAATATATAATATCTTTTTTTCGCTTGGAATATATGAAACCAGCACGCCAATTCGACTCATTGTTTATTTGATTTCCTTGTTTCTTTATTCGGATCGAATATGGCAGGCGAAGGTGGCGTTGATTTGAACACGGTGGTGGCGGAGGAAGGGGTTTAATCCAGCGAGGGTGATCAGATAAGACATGAAAAGAATGCTGAGTTGAACATAAAGGGATGCATTTTAAGCGGACATTGCTCGATGGTCAAGCAACAAACAAAAATCATGGATCAATGAATAGATTCTATAGAAAATGTCTTCATCACAACCGCAGCCTGGCTACACGTCCGCCTTCACGCTCCTCCCAGCTCCAACCCTTTACTAGTCCATGAACAAAATGCAAAGGAAGCAAACAAAGAATCGGTAGTACCATTGGTATCATGACAATTGTCCTTCCTCTTCGTGGTGTTTTACTCAATATCATAAAATTGGTAATAATCTCAACAAAAGCCCCATATATATATGTACGCATGTATGTACGTGTGGTTTAGTATATACTAAAACAAATACACAAAGGCATACATGTATGTGATGCCTTCAATAAGTTCCCAGACATTTTTGTACAGGCATTTACAATTGTCGTAGACACTTGAAAATTCAGTATATTATTGCTATACATCGTATTGACCAATTTTTTATGATTTCAGGTTCAAATTAACAGCTACAGCGGCAATAGGAATACACCCTACTAAAGCCTGATTGTCACAACTGGTGAATTTCAAAAATGCAATCTGGACCTGAGGACACTTTAGAAGAACGATATGCAATAAAATTGTGTTTTAAACTTGGAAAAAATGCCACTGAAACGTATAGAATGCTTCAGACTGCTTTTCGACCATCTTGCATAAATGGAGCATCAGTTTTTGAGTGGCATAAGATATTCAAGGAAGGCAGGGAGTCTGTGAGAGATGTTGAGAGGTGTGGGATGAGTAAGAAAATCAATACACCACAATTGATTGGCCAAAGGGTTAGGGTTAGGGTTACTATGTTGAGGTTTTAAGGGAGTTCAGGGAGAGATTCCTAGGGAAGAGGCCAATACTCTTCAAATCGGGTCAGTGGCCTTTATAACAGGACAATGCACCAGTCCACAACTCTATCCTTATCAAAGACTATTTGACCAAAATGGGCATCAAGACAGTTCGTCACCCTCCCTATAGTCCAGACCTTGCTCCCTATGACTTTTGCTTTTTCCCTAGGCTCAGAGGCTGTCATTATGAAACAATTGAGGAGATGAAAGAGGCTGTGACGAAGGTCATTGACACGCTGACAAAAGAGGTCTTCCATGGGGCCTTGAAGAAGTTGTTGGAATGGTACAACAAGTGCATTGAAGCCGGAGGAGATTACTTCGAAGGGGACTAGAGTTTCATGTGTGTACTATCAATAAAAGTGCCCATACGAAAAAGTCTGGAAACTTATTTAATGATCCTCGTATATACATATGCACCAAATTCAAAGGGTAATCCCTCTGATGTTCTGGCTAACATGTTCAACTGTGTCATCGTAGTAAGCGAGATTGAACTCTACTCATGCTCTTCCGTTCAGTGTCTTTCTCACACCGTTAGAAAAACTATCAACCCTCTTTATCTTTTAGCTGTAAGTTAAATAATACAACTGCTGTTTTTTTACAAGGATGGTTTTTGCATAAAATAACCTATGAAGGTTGATATGCCATTAAACGAACATACCAAACGATAACAGAATTTGTAAAATTTTGTTCTTTGGTTTGGTTTGGTTTCTTTATTTGATATCATATCAAACTCCGTGGGAAAGCATTTTTAACTATTTTAGAAAATGATATTTTCACTATATATATATATATATTATAAGAGTGTTCGATTCATTCCATTTTCTTAACTGCCTGATGATTTTTTTTTTGTAAAAAACTCCATGAAACCCAGGGTCGCAGTCTATATTCCATGAATTAGATATATATATCTAATATATATTTACTTATTATTATTACATCGTTATATTATTATTATAATATATATATATATATATATATATATATATATATATATATATATATATATATGTTAAGAATATTATTTTATGAAAATAAATTTGTTTATATATATATATATATAGACAAAATTTTTCCCTGACGTTGGCCAAAGTTCGAAACTAGTGAAGGACACCCAAAAACAAGTAACTATATTTCTCTCTCTCTCTCTCTCTCTCTCTCTCTCTCTCTCTCTCTCTGCAGTATTATCTTCGAATATAGTAGCTAGATTCTAAAATACCAATAGCATTATTCCCGCAAATTCTTCCGGTTAACACTAATAAAATAATTTTCTTCCATTTTCTTCTCTGAGTTTATCAATCCATTCTCTATCCTGAAGATGGCTCCATTTGGGTCAAAATATTTTTGACATACATTCGGCACCTTTCTGCGTTCATTCTCTCCAAAAGTTAAACGACGCATATGAAGACATGGGCGGACCAAAGTCAGAATAGGCGGAGCTGAAGTATCTCTATTATTCAAATATCTATATAGAGAGAGATAGATATAGATAAATAAAGATAATAATATATCAAGATTAACAAAAATATTATGATAAATAGGAAATATAGGCTATAAGATGTAAAACGCATAAGTATTTGAGCAAGCATAAAATCAGTTTCTTATTGCCAAAGTTTTCAGAGGTAATTAAGGATTTGAGTGGGGGGGGTTAGTTAATTTAATAATTTGGCAACTAGTCAAAGTACCAAATTCGAGTTTGCATTTGCAGTATCATTGATCCATTCTGAACAAGAATTTAGAAGAATGGATTGGTTTGGTTAGATTATTTGATTTAACGGTATTTCACCCTTTGATGGTTATTTAATGCCAAATCCAGTTTATACATATTATTGGAATCCGGGTAGCCATTTTGTCCTCTAGTTGTGGAATTCTCAATAGAAAAGATACGTCTTATCAGTTGAAGACTGCAATATGGTAAGATAATGAGGATAATTTGCCGCTCCTCTTGTATTCCTATTCACGTCGTTGATTGGTCAATCGAGTCCTGCTACTAACCGGGGAGTCTATAAATACGTTTTACCAAATTATGGACGGCTTGTACCCGCCCCACATGACTTTTCTGACCAACCATGAGGTATAAGTGGTTGGTTTGGGATCGGTTGTGAGGTGGCGGGTTATAAACGATCGAGACTGCTTGGTGCGACTGCTGAGTAAGGCCAGGAGCCGCCACACGAGCAAGACTGACCCACTCCTTGAGTGTCAGGAGGCTGTTTACCTAGGCTCTAACCCTCCTTGGAGAGGGTAAGCTTATCGCCTGGCTCCTGAGGCGTTCTTTTTTTTAGGGTAATGCCGACGAGACCCGAGGATTTTCTGTGCTCGTCAGGCGTGTCTGGGCTACGAACCCACCTAAATTCCTGCCCTGTGCCATACTCGCTCGTTTGGTGGGGCGTGCGACAAATATCAGCACATTCCTCCCTTAACCACCCCCAAACAATCCTACCCATAAATATGATTTGTAAACGAATAATTTGTTAATAATTGTTTTTAGCTCATTTTTTTTCATACAGTTAAATCGTGCCAAGTATTTTCATCAGTTACTAATTATGATGCAAGATAGAAAAGACCCTAACGCAAGCTTTTGTAAACATCCTTGTTTGGTTTCTTGATTTCTTTGTTTAATAGCATATCAACCTTGGTAGGTATTTAATGCCATCCTTCAAGAAGAACAGCACCGGTACTATTTAACCCACAGCTGGGAGGAGAAAGAAGTTCAAATCTTTCCCAATGGTATTTGTCCGAAAGTGAACTTAAAAGCGAATTGAGTTCGAACTCACTTACTACGATTCTGCAGTCCAGTGCTTCAAACAATACACCAAGAACACACCCGTAAAACATCCTGAGAATTAGGTTAATTGCAAAATATCATATGTAGAATATCACATAAACTTAAAAAATATGCAGTATTTATTTCTATGCTTAACAACATATAAATTTCTTTTAGGGTTATTCTACGCCGAAATACTATTTATTTAGGTTAGATTATTTATTCTATGGCATATCAACTCTTCATGGTTATTTAATGCCAAATCCTGTTCATGCATATAGATAGGGTACCCTACAAAAGACAGACACAAAAGTCATAATTTGTTTTTAATATTTTTTTAAGTATTTAATTTTTATAGTATTTAAGTCCGCTAACCTGATGGAGACACATTACTTCGTCATTGTAGTAGGTGTGCAGCAAGGAGATATATTAGTCCCATACCTGTTTATTATCTGCCAAGACTTCGTGCTTAGAATGTCTATAGAGTTAATGAAAGAAAACGGTTCCAAGCTGGCAAAGGAAAAAAGCTGAAGATACCCCGTACAACTATTACGGATGCGGAATACGCCGATGACCTAGCGCTTCTAGCAAATTCTCTTGCCGAAGCCGAATCCCTGCTACATAGTCTGGAACGAGCAGCAGGTGACATAAGCCTCTATGTCATCACAGACAAGACAGAATACACGTGCTTTAATCAAAGAGGAGACATTAAAAGGTAACATTAAAGAGTGGTCCTCTGAAACTAGTAGACAAGTTCACCTACCTAGGAAGCAGAGTCTCATCAACCGAGACAGACATCAACACGGAACTAGCAAAGGCACGGACAGCTATCGATAGCCTATTGGTCATAAGGAACTCAGACCTGACCGATAAAATAAAACGCGGTTTTGTTTTAAGCATGCCCATACTGCTATATGGATGCACTACATGGACGTTAACAAAACACATGAAGAAAAAGCTTGACGGCAACTACACAATACTGCTGCGAGCTGTTTTGAACAGGTCCTGTCGGCAGCAACCCACAACGTAGTAACTGTACGAACACTTAACACCCATCACGAAAACTATCAAAGTTAGACGAACCAGACATGCGAGACACTGATGGAGCGACATACTCCTGTGGACCCCTTCATCCGGACGAGTAAATGTAGGACGATCTGCAAGAACCTACATACATCTAGGTGCCGATTCAGGATGTAGCCTTGAAACCTACTGCGAGCGATAGACGATAGAAACAGGCGACGAAAGAGGATCAGGAAGATCCGTGCTGGCGGCGTGAAATGATGATGATGATGGTGATTCATGCTAAACTGAATTGTTTGAAATAGAACTGATTTTTGTATAAAAATGGATTTTGCAGTAAATAACCTACATAGTTTGATATGCCATAACAACCAAACAACCAACTGTTTATTTGTATAAAGATAGATTTGGCTTTAAATAACCTCAAATAAAACCAAACCAAATCAAACCTGTTTTATCTGAGTTCGAACTGAGACCAATGCCTCTCGCTGCTAGCCCAAGGTTATTCAGCAGCCATCGAAAGATTACCCTGACTCGAATTTTGTTTTATATTCATATTGATTTACGCCGACAATTCCATGTTGTTCTCTGAATATAACCAATCTTTCGTAAATTCCCGACCGGTTTGAACTTTCTTTGATCTATTGCCAGCAAACTCCATCTTTTTTTTTTTTTCTCATAACCTCTTTTTTCCCCCTTCGTGAACTGAAAATGCAACAAGCGTTGTCCAACATTTGAGTTCCAATCGATCTGAATTTGAACATCTACTCTGATCCTTCCCTTTAGTCAAACGAACTCTATCCCCCCTCAGCACAACCCGTGACTCTCTCCTTCAACCCCGCCTCCATGACTTCCTCAAAGGAATGGCCAGTGTCTTCGACATGAAGCCTGACATTGTTTGGATTCTTGCTTCTCTTGCACAGTTAAAAGGAGGAAAAGAAAAGAAAATGAGTCCTTTTTTTTCCTTTTTGCCAACATCTACACAATGACAAAAACCTATGATTCCATTGCAGCAAAAAAAGGCATTATGTGGACACACACAGACGCCCTCATTCACTCACTCACTTCACCAAACATACATACAATCACATTCTCGTGCACACGCACACACACACATATCAATATACGAAATGTATTTTTTTATCTTACAATATTGTTATTAAAATATGCATTGTCCTGGAGACAACACCCCACAAAGCAGCAGCTAAGCAGTAGTTATGTCCATACTGCTATATGGATGCACTACATGGACATTAACAAAACACATGGAGAAAAAGCTTAACTGCAACTACACAAGAATGCTGCGAGCTATATTGAACAAGACTTTGAGGCAGCACCCCACAAAGCAGCAACTGCACGGCCACTTAACACCAATCACGAAAACTATCCAAGTTAGACGAACCAGACATGCGGGACACCGCAGAAGTAGGGACGACCTCGTGAGTGATATACTCCTGTGGACCCCTTCACATGGACGAGCAAAGCGGTTAGCTCGAACCTACATACAGCAGCTCTGTGCCGATACGGGATGTAGCTCTGAGGATCTACTGAAAGCAATGGACGATAGGGAGGTGCGGCGAGAGACGGTCAGGAATATCGATGCTGATAGCGTGACATGATGATGATGATGTCTATAGTATCATTATTGTGAGTTGTGCATATACCACGTGTCCGTATGATCAAATTTAAATTTCTTGCACAATTTCCAGTGGATCACCTTGCCCACCTAGTCGTATCTAGTTTTATACTCTTTTTGCGCAAATTTACAGCATTCGATTTTTATATAATTGATCGTTTCGTCTCTATCACCATATAAACTACATGTGCTATTTTGTTGAGTCTTGTCTATTCTTGCTTTGACATATTTTGTTCTTATATCATTGTTTTTAATTAGAATCATTTTGAGATGAGGCTTCTTAATCTAAGAATTAATTTTTATTTATTGAGAACTTTTTGTCCTCATCTTGGTAGTTTTTGTGTTGTTTCTTCTTTCACTACGTTTCGGCCAAATTTCACCTCTGGCCTTCTTCGGGTGGTTAACTGAGACCTCGGATAACTGTATCCCCAGTAATTACTGCCTTCCATAGTTGTCTATCGCACCACGTTTTTGACCAAGTAAACTTCTGGCCGGCTTGGGTAGGATTTGAAATCGCTATCTTCTGACAATGCTCACCTGGAACCGTAGAGACTCAACGCCTCTATCCGCTGCGCCACGAAAGGCGATCAAGGATGGATTTTTTTGGTCTTATTAATCCAATTATTTGTTCCCCTTATCTGGTCTTCCATAGTCGGGTCCGTACCGAATTTTTTAATTGTCTTTAATTGTTGTTATATCACTATGTCATTATTATTAGCATTATAATTATTAGTATCAGTTGTAGTAATAAGATATTTTACGATATTAGTGTTAAGATATACATTAAGTTATTATTACAATATTATTATATAGATATTGTCATAAAAACGAAAAAAAATGTGGTCAAACTGTATTATGACTGAATATTTACAAAAATGAAAATTGAATTAAACGTTTTCTTCAAAATAGATTCCTCGCCACTTGACGCATATATTCAAGTGAATTTTTATGATCAAAATTATCAATCGACTAAAACGGGTACCCAATACATTCAATATTATCAAATAGATGCGGTTCAAATGGAAACCTAACCGCTTCACGGCTCATCTTGTATATTAAAACCATCTCAAGTATATTCTCGATCGAGATATCTCACACAAAGCTGAGGTAATGTTTTCTCTCCAAATATCATTTAAGATTTTCAAATAGTAAAATATTCTATACAGATATTTCCATTAACAGCCTCAAATATTTGATTACAAGATTGCTTCGTCAGATTGCTGTTTGGGTGTGTCATGTTTCCGGCCACGGTAGTCGGTCGAGGCTGCTAGGGGAGCCCAAGCATTCGCGTCACGCGGCCGACACTGACATACTCCTCGAGCTCCAGATGGCCGTGCCCCATACACCAACCCTTTTCGGTGGGGCTAGGTTTATTACCTGGGAATACCGACTGGGCCCGAGGCATTTTTTCAGCCGCTGGGCGTGTCTGGGCTACGGCCCAGAACCAGGTACTCACATTAAAAAGGCCTTGTGCCATACTAGCTCGCACACGAGGCGCACGAAAGATACCGTCTCGCTTAGGCTTGTAATACTCTCGTATTCTGGATGCCTCACATTGGTATTATCTTATATGCACGTGTTATTTGTAAGTGCTTGAGTGATTGACTTGTGTTGTTTCTTATGATGATGATGGTGATGATGATGATAATGATGATGTTGATGGTGGCGATCGGTTTTGTATATCGATACTTCCAACTCTATGTCGACCTCTATTGACCTCTGAAGAGGGGTACGACCACCCCAATGATGGTGAGGCTACACTAATGTTGGAATTTGGTGAATATGGAGTACCCCTTTATTGCCATCACTCCCAGGCCCACGCTAACCCGGAGTGGTAGGACCTATTAGAACTGTTCGACTGAGTTCAAACAAATGATTAATGTTAAATTGATTTTTTTAGAAATAGAACTGTTTAATCATCTATCTGTGAGTAAACAAATGACGGACGTTTAATTGAATTGTTAGCGATAGCACTACTTGGAACTATTCCCCTTTGTTGACTTTTGCTAAATTGAATTGGTAGAAGTAGAACTGTTTATCATCTATCTGTGAGTAAACAAATGACGGACGTTATTTGAATTGTTAGTGATAGCACTACTTGGAACTATTCAACTTTGTTGACTTTTGCTAAATTGAATTGTTAGAAATAGAACCGTTTGATCCTCTAGCTATGTGTATCTAAAATATGTGTTTACAAATCATATATTTAATATATATGTAAAAATAGGATTTGTCATTAAATAACCAACAATGTTTGATATGCCAGAAAACCAAACCAAACTAAACCAACCCACTGCTGACCCTGCCACACTGAATGACCCAAAACTGCCTTTGGTAGTGAGGCTCCACTTCTAAATGGCCCAATAGTAGGACCAGTAGAATACACCGACTGCTTCTCAGCAAAGGGGTAAGACCCCCCCCTTAAGAGTATCTTGGATATGACACTAAACAATCTGATGGTAAGGTTCCAGTAATGTTGGAGCTTTGGGGAATTCGGAGAACCCCTTTATTGCCAATGCTTCCAGGTCCACTCTGGCCCGGAGTGGTAGCACCTGATAGGGTCCTCTCTCTGGGTTAAATAGAACTAAGTACATACTTATGCTAAACTGAATTGTTTAAAATAGAAATTTTCTGACAATTAAACTGTGCTTATATTTAAACTGCGTGCTTATGTTAAACTGAATTGTTTGAAATGGAACTGTTTTGACATTGAAATTGAATTGTTTAATATAGAACTGTTTTGACATTTAACTGTAAACAAAATCTGTACTTATATTAAACTGAATTAGCTGAATTAGAACTGTTTGAATAAACTGAACAGTTGAAATAGAAATGTTATTGACAATTAAACTGTGTACTCATGCAAAACTGAATTGCTTGAAATAGAACTGAGTATTTGCATAAAAATGGATTTGGCATTAAATAACCTACAAAGGTTGATATGCTATAAACCCCAAACAACTAACCATCCACTTCTGAAGTTCTGGAGAGTGTGGAATACCCCAATATTGCTAATATTCTTGTGTCCCCTCTGATTCATAGTTGTAGCACCTGTTAGGGACTAATCTATGGGTCAACCGGATCTGTGTACAAATTAGTTCGATTTAATAGGAATTCCTAATATCATATAACCGAGGGCAAAAAAAAAGAAAAAAAACTTAAGAATCTACATGAAAATGTAGATATGAACATACAATGGTCACAAATCCCTAACCTATAGGCATAAACTGATCTCAGGTTGAAATGCTGTTAAAAAATCAATCATCCCACTCTCTTCCACTGACATTTATTTTCACTCACATATATTCACTATATTACATCCAGTCTCTCTATGTAGAGAGATCTATCTATCTATCTATCAATCTATCATAGACTACTCACATCTATTTATACCAGTCTATTCATATCTATCTATCTATCTATCTATCTTAGTCTATTCACATCTATTTATACCAGTCTATTCATATCTATCTATCTATCTATCTATCATAGACTACTCACATCTATTTATACCAGTCTATTCATATCTATCTATCTATCTATCTATCTATCATAGACTACTCACATCTATTTATACCAGTCTATTCATATCTATCTATCTATCTATCTATCAGCTTAAGTGAGTGTTTTCTTTTTAATAGGAATTCTTCCTTTCTTTTTCTAATTTGTGCTGTATTTTGCTGGGGTTTTTTTTTTCGAAAGACAATTTTTTATAATTTCTTTCTTTCTTTCTTTCTTTCTTTCTTGTTTCAGCCATTTCAAATTCATCTTTTTTAATTTTTTGTTAAAAGAAGAATCCCATCGGACCTCTATTCATTTACATTCTGACGTTTTATCTAAGCAAAAACCCACAAGGGATAATAACTGCCTGGTCCCAAGGGGCCTCCCCCATCACAGGCAATAACTGCTTGCCAGGGTTACATTCATCGCCGGGCCCCTGAGGCGACCCAAAAATTGAGAATGCCCACAGGATCAAGCAATTTTTTTTTTTTTTGTGAATGGCCCCTACCAACAATGAAATGACTTTGAGTCGAACGCTGCCTGGTGGGGGGTTGGATAAATATCAAATGCTATGAGAGATTATTATTGCACCTCTGTTTATTTTTTTTCCTCTTCTCCCTCTCCTCTCTCGCTCTCTCTCTTTCTCTCTCACTCTCTTCATATATATATATATATATATATATCAATGCCAGGTCGAGTTATACCGAAGACTCAAAAAATGCTTCTGAAGGCCTCCTTGCTTAATACCCAATTATAAGGTACGTATCAAGAGTAAGTGGAGCAATCTAGAGAAAGGAGTAGTGCCTCCGCCTACACCTCTGTGTAGTAGCTATTGAAAAGAGAGCCTTTTGGTCGCCTTCAACAACGGTCGCCTAACTTATTTAACTATATATATATATATATATATATATATATGTGTGTGTGTGTGTGTGTGTGTGTGTGTGTGTGTGTGCTTTAATCAAAGAGAAGAGGCGACTTCTCCACACTAAATAGTAGTTCTCTGACATTAGTAGACAAGTTCACCTACCTAGGAAGCAGTGTCCCATCAATCGAGATAGACATCAACATGTGACTAGCAAAAGCATGGACAGCTAACGATAGCCTATCGGTTATATGGAAGTCAGACCTGACCAATAAAATAAAACGCAGTTTTTCCCAAGCAACGGTCGTGTCGATACTGCTATATGGATGCACTACATGGACACTAACAAAACGTATAGGAAAAAAAGCTTGACGGCAACTACACAAGAATTCTGCAAGCAATATTGAACAAGTCCTGGAGGCAGCGCCCCACAAAGCAGCAACTGTACGGCCACTTACCACCCATCACGAAGACTATCAAAGTTAGACGGACCAGATATGCGGGACACTGCTTGAGAAGTAGGGATGAACTCATAAGTGACATACTCCTGTGGAGCCCTTGACATGGACAACCAAAGGCAGGACGACCAGCTAGAACTTACATACAACAGTTCTGTACCGATACGGGATGTGGCCTGGAGGACCTGCCGGAAGCGATGGACGATAGAGAAGGATGACGGGAGAGGGTCTGGGATATCTGTGCTGATGGCGCGGATGATGATGATGTTCAAAAAAGACGGAAGAAATACTGTTCACTTGTGTGCTCGATCCTCACTTGGTGCCCCAGACTTTGCGATAACTAATCTACTCAACGTTTCAATGATCGATAGATTTTAACGGCATTTAAAATTGTCTAGGGTTATTTTATGCTTAGACAATGAAGGTTTGGGTTGGGTTTGTTTGGTTTAATGGCATATCAACCATTCTAGGTTATTTAATACCAAATACTGTTTTTACATATATATTAGATATCTGATTTCTAAACACATTTTGTATATATTATTTTTAAACGTTTCTAAGTTCGTTTTTGTTTTGTTTTGTTTTGTTTTGTTTTTTTACACGCAGTTTAACGTTTTAACTCATTTTTATCTAATATGAATAATTCTTTTTGCTATTAATTATTTGTTTGCACACAATCAAATATTTTCAAGTATTGCTATTTAACGCTAACAATTCAATTAAACATGAGTCATTTGCTTAAACAGTTACATGATCAAACAGTTCTATTTCAAGCAATTCAGTTTAGCATGTCTACAAAATTAAATGGTCCCAAGTATTGCTATGATCTCTAACAATTTAATTAAACATCAGTCCTTTGTTTACACACAGCCAAATGAATAAACCGTTCGATTTCAAGCAATTCAGTTTAGCATAAGTCATTTGTTCGTTCTCAGTTTAAATGTCAAATCAAAGTACACAGTTTAAAAGCCAAACCGTTCTATGTGATCCATAGATAGGATACTTTCAAGTGTTACCACTTTAAGCTCGAGTGTACCTGGGAGCAATGGCAAGGAAGAGTATTCTGCATTCCCCAAAGCTTGTACATTACTTGAGCCTCATTGTTTAGTGTCATATCTCAGACACTCGTTGGGGAAGTCATACCCTTCTGCAGAGACGCAGTTGGTGTATTCTGTAGCCCGAGGTGACTGGGCGATACATAGTGAAGGGGTATTCCACACCTTCCTGAGATATCCAGAAAAGGAGCCTCACTATTGGTTGTAATTTAGAGTCATTAATAATACATTACTCAGTGATTCTCTCTGACTTTAGGTGCTTATGCCTGCTAGGGTCATACGTATGGGTCAAATAAATCTGTTCAAACATTATTCGTAAATGGATACTTGAAACCCTATAAATGTAAAAATTATTTGTATTAGATATGAATACTTGATACATAAGTAAATTTGGCGACCGTAGTCGAAAGCGACCAGAAGGCTCCCTTTTCAATAGCTACTACACCAATGTGTAGTGGAGTGCACTACTCCTTTCCCTGGATTGCTCCACTTTACCCTTGATACGTACCTTATATTGCTGAGTGTTAAGCAAGGGGGTATCAAGTACCATTTTAAAGTCTTTGGTACGATGTAACCTGAGATTGAACCCAGGTCGTCCGGACCATTGGGAAACACTCTACCCACTAGGCCAAAACCACAGAAGAAAAAAATGTCAATATGAACGTACAATAATTGCGATTCCCTAACCTCAAGGCATAAAATAACTTTAGGCACATTAGCATGCCCTTAAAATCAATCAGTCAATCAACTAGCTTGCAGAACTACATCTAAAATTGGACAGACTCTCTCTTCCTTGTTTGCAATAATTCTGTCTTCTGGCCTGGATTGGGTATTTAGCCTGGATCTCAAAATGTTATTACTTACGCTTATCAGACCTTGCTTTGATCTGGCTTTCGGCTTGGATACGTTGATCTCATACTAGTTTAGCCAGCACGTAGGCGAAATATAGTTAGAAGAAGGATCCCCTGTGCCGAAATAATCATTATAAGTACTTTAAGAAGAGAAACTAGGATGAAGGTGAACGTGTGATACTTTATAATTGTCTCATGGGAAATCTTTCGAAGTAAACATTTCTTGAATGACGATGAAATATTTAGACGACGTTTGCATCGGCTTTTGCAGAGAACATTCTTAGATACAAGTCATAATCACACAGCTGTTCAAAGTATTGATTTTTATATTGAATGTCAATATATATCTCGGGGGATGGAGAAAAGCAGGTGGAATTAATTAAATTTTCTTCCCAATCATTTCAAAATGAAGATACGTGTTTCTTATCTCACATATACCCACAAACGTTGTCAAATATAAATGTGTAAGTGTGTGTGTGTGTGTGTGTGTTTGTGTGTGTGTGTAAAAATCAAGTCCTTTCACTGTATCAAATTTCAGATTTATTGAATAGATCCGAGCATGCATCAATTAAGATTTTAATTAAAATTAAATTATCTTGTGAACCTCCAGATTGTCGAGGTACCATGCTAAATTCCTTCGTGGCTTTACATGAAGTATGTATTTAGTCGACCCCTCTACCATGAGCATGGTGTGACACAAGGTCAGTTTTTCATCTGAGTCCATTTTCTTTGAATAAATTTTTTTCTTCTTTTATGCTAGTTGCTTAACCATTCTACCCTATTATTTACCCATAGCTGGGAGAACCTATGGATTCATGCCTTTCCCAAGTGCGCTAGCTTGAAATAAAAAGCGAATAGGATCTGAACTGGGGTCACTAAGGCCATACGCTTAAACAATAACCGTTACGCCACGTACGTACAGGTACCATGATACAAAAGTGTGACATTGTGGCGAATTTTTTAAACACCATAGCGTCAAAATATTCTAACTTGTAGAATATGGCAATTTCCAGTTCAATCTGCTACTTGATAATAATAATAATAATAATAATAATAATAATAATAATAATGCTGAGTAGACATCAACAAATTTTATATCAAAACTTAATTTTCGTCGTAACAGAAAATGCCGGGATTTTTTTCATTTCAGGTGGAGCAGTCTACGATCAAAACAAAATTCTAAGTTTTGCTTCTAGACTAGGTGCCTAATCATGGTTAAAGATTTCAGTCTGTCCTACTATTTACAGGAAGAAGAATATATATGTTCATGCCTTTACCAAGGGTATTATAGCGAAATAAAACGCAAACAGCTTCTTTCAGAATTTGAACCCGGGACGTCGATTCCATTTTCTAAGACGATTAAGTACGACTCCTCACTTACTTTGAGGTTTCTAGCCGGTTTTTCTTGGTGCGAGTCGCAAAGAGAAATTTCTGACGAGTCCTCTAAAAGAAGCAGATTCATGCCTTTCCCAGGGGCAGTACTAAAAGGTAAACACAAACTCTCGGCTAGAATTTTAATACATTTGACCGATTCCCTTTTCTGAACTGTCTTGCTGACTACACCGTTCCTAATTAGAAATTAAAGGTTGTTATAAACTATGATTTTAATATACAGGGTGTCTCAAAATAGATGCAACTCATTAACATAATAATTATTTATTATTGACTCAAGCGCAATGGCGGTCATTTGGAACACATCTTGTGAAAAATGCATCCTTTGATCTAGAGAAGTCAAACCAATGTTTTTTTTAATCGGTATTATATCAGCTTCCAGGTCATGCAATCTTTTTTTGAGTTTCTTGTCTCAGTAATAAATCATTATCCTATAAATTTGTTGCATCTATGTTGAGAAAGGTTTGAATCATTTTGTCTCCAAATAAATAGTGAAGCAAAATCTTTTTTCCTCTTTTGTCCAAGGCATGGTGAACGAGGATTAATAGTTGTTATACTATTTACCAACCCCTCCGCTCGGGCAGGATATGACACAAGGTCATTTTTAAGCGGAGTTTGACAGGTCTGAATTCAGAGTTTTCCTTCTCCTAGACTAGTTGCCTCACCAAGGCTGAAGAACCCAGTCTGTCCTACTATTTACCCATAGTTGGAGGGAGAATAATTAGATTAGTACCTTTCCCAAGAGTATTAGTGCTATGTGAAATGCAATCAGACTCCTCCAGGGTTCGAACTCGTGTTGCCGTGTCCATTTCCCTACGACGATAACCATTACACCACGGACACCTCCCTAGGTGTAATATTAAGATTAATAGTTGTTATAGTATACTATTTTCAAATCTGAAACAAAAAAGAACACAAAATTATTATTAGTAGAGTTATTAGTTGTCACATGAGTCTCATGCATACTGAGTGCCCAGTTCGCAGGGGCTGTAGAATACAACGATTGCTTCTCTGCAGAGGGGTAAGACTCCCCCAACGAGTGTCCTGTATATGACACTAAACAATGGTGAAGTGATGGTGAAGTTCCAGTTATGCTGGAGCTTTGGGGAATGTAGAGTACCCCTTCATGGCCATCACTCCCAGGTCCCCTCTGGCCCGGAGTGGTAGCACCTTGATATGGGTCAAATAGAACTAATTTGGGTACTTATGCAAACTTATGTTTGAAATGGGACAGTTTTTGACATTGAAACTGTACTTATGCTTAATGAAATTAGAACTGTTTGACTAAACTGAATAGCTTGAAATTGAAAGGATTTTGACAATTAAACTGTGGATACGTGCTAAACTGAATAGTTTGGAATAGAACTGATGATTTATATAAAAATGGTTTTGGCGTTAAACAACCTACAAAGGTTGATATGCCATAAAACCCAACCAACCAACCATGAATATTGAGACAACCTGAATGATATTGCTTGTAAATATCTAAAGAAACAAAGAATTGACTTCCATCTGCCCAGGATATTTAATACTGAAAATTATGCAAGAAGAACTAAATTTTGCTCGATTCAACATAAGATGGGATTTAGACACGGCGTTATGATTCTGCTCAATTCCATGAAAATGTTTATGAAGGCTTTAAATTATTAAATGTAATTTTCTTTTTTGTATCCTTTTAAAATCATCTTCAGAGTCGGTGAAATAGAAAAGGTGAACACAAATGGCTCCCAAAGCGCTTCCCGCAAATACAGCTGCTACAGAGCCGGGAGCAAATAGCAAGTAGCGTTGGCCTTTAAATGAACGCAGATAAAATAGAGTCCAAGTGTTCTAAACAAGGTGGAGCTACCACCACTTTAAGTAGCAAGCCTCTGAAACTTTTTACACTACTTCACATACCTCGGCAGCAATAACTCATTTACGAGGATCATTAAATAAGTTTCCAGACTTTTTCGTATGGGCACTTTTATTGATAGTACACACATGAAACTCTAGTCCCCGTCGAAGTAATCTCCACTGTCTGCAATGCACTTGTTGTACCGTTCCAACAACTTCTGGAAGGCCCCATGGAAGTCTTCTTCCATGCTATTAACATAACTTAATGATGATGATGATGATAATTTGTGGTTTTGATTAGTTAGATTTGGTTTGGTTTGGTTTGGTTTGGTTTTATGGCATATCAACCATTCTAGGTTATTTAATGCCAAATCCTCTTAATACATATATATTAAATATATATGATTTGGTTTGGTTTGGTTTTATGGCATATGAACCATTCTAGGTTATTTAATGCCAAATCCTCTTAATCCATATATATTAAATATATATGATTTGGTTTTGTTGGTTTTATGGTATATCAACCATTATATATAAATATATATATATATATGTGTGTGCGTGTTTGTGTGTGTGTGTGTCTTTATCTGACGGATCCGGCGAGTCATATCAAAGATTCAAAAAATGGTTCTTGATGCCGCCTTGGTTAACATTCACCATTATAAGGTATGGATCAAGGGTAAAGCAATCTAGACAACGGAATTGCACCCTCCCGTACACCTCTGTGTAGTAGCTATTGAAAAAGAAGCCCTCGGTTCGCCCTCGATTACTGTCGCTAACTTTATCTACTTATGTATGTATATGACAGACTGGGTTCTTTATAGTAAGCCAATCGATCAAAATGAAAGAAAGCCCTGAGGTGTGCTGTTTGGTAAAATCTGTTGCAAATATATGCAACATTCTTCAGTTATTAGCTTACTCAAAACGTGTGGCTGGTTCTACATAATCCTTCAGCTCTGTAAATCCCCTGTGTAGGTAGTCCAGCAGTTCACATATTTAACTGAACTCTTAGACCTTCATACATCGAGATTTACTGGATTATACACGCTGCCAAAAGCAATATATTCGAAAAACATTACAGCCATTTTACTTTAGATTAAATAACTACTGACACAGAATTAAATCTATGGATTACAATAGACAAATACTTCGAGAACAACATTTCCACTCAAACAGCCACAATTTTAAAAGAGAAGCAATGTTCACCATTATTGAAAGAATTGAAAAATACATGGGACAATATCAGGGCAAGAATAGAAACACACGACGGTAAATGGATAAACGTCTCCAAACACTAATTCCAAATGTTTTTAACTTCAAGCTTAATCATGATCAAAACACCATCAGTCTAGTCGGCTGGGGGCTGTAGAATACAAAGATTACATCTCTGCAGAGGGGTAAGAGCCCCTATCCAATGAGTGTCCTAATATGACATCAAACAATCTGATTGAGAGACTCCAATCTTGGAATTTTGAAGATTAGGGACTACCTCTTCATTGCCATTGTCCCTATATCTACTCTGACCCGGAGTGGTAACACCTGATAGGGTTCTATCAACGGGTAAAATACAACTGTTTGACATATAAACTATGAGCAAAAAAATGACTTTCGGAAAATTGAATTTTTAGAAATAGAACTATTCGTCCATTTAACTCAATAGAAACAAACGACTGATGTTTAACTGAATTGTTAGTGATACATAGCAATACTTGAAACAAGTCTGCCTTCAAGAAACATTTATTAAAACCAATGATGATATCACAATAAAAAAACACCAAAGTTACAATTTCATCAAAAATACCGGTCATAGAGCTTCTGGTGGTGTCTCAATCCTTATTAGGAACGACATAGCTCAAAGCAAAATCCACCTCTACACTCAACTCCAAACAATAGCTGTCAAAGTGACTTTACACAGAACAATTAATATCTGCTCCATATATATTCCGCCTCACGATGCCATAAATGAAAGTGAAATCAACAACATATTACAGCAACTACCCACACTTTTTATTCTACTTGGCGATTTTAACAGCCATAAAACCACTAAGGCCAAACTCTTGAAAATATCATTTGCAATAATAATCTCTGCCTATTCAAAAAAAAAAATCACCTACACACCTGGATCCATCATCTGCTACCTACTCAGCCATTGAGTTAACCCTCTGCGACACTTCAATTGTACTCGAGGGTTTGCACCCTCAAGACGACAACCTTCCCCGGTGGAGGTTGAATAAAGCCAACTGGGAAGAATTTTGCTCTCAATGTCAGAAACACCTCATAGTAAACAATACCGAAACTATTCCCGATTTTTCAAAAAAACTCATAAATATAGCTAAAACATGCATTCTATACAACCCAAGAATTCATAAGCGAGACAGACCTTGGTTCAGCAAAAAATGTAAACAGGCTATTCGCCTACGACGAGCAGCTTTGCGGAAATTCAACACTGAACCCACAACCTCCAATTTAATCTCTTTTAAATTCCACCGAGCTAACGCCCGGAAAATCATCACAGAAGCTAAGAAAAAATCCTGGCAAAATTACGTGAGCAAGCTAAATACCTCTTCTAACATCAAAACGGTTGGGCTCATGATTCGAAAAATAGCCGGTAAAAAATAATCAACTCCATAACAAACCAAAAAATTACAGGCAACGTACAATCAATGCAATATAAAATTACACAACTTACGCGCCATATAAAAAGCACCCAAGGAATCTCACAACAAAGGCAACTTGCACCCAAAGCAACTTGCACCCAAAGCAACTTGCACAAAAGCCAACCTGCAATCAATGCAATATAAAATTACACGAGGCACACAAAACACAACTCCAGAGCCTTTATATGAATCTCAAAATAAAAGCAAATCGGACCCAAAGCAACTCGCACCCTAGGCTATTTGCAATCAATGCAATTTAATTTTTACACAAGACACACAAATAAAAACTCACGAACCATATAAAAAAGCACCCAAAGAATCTCACAACAAAGGCACCTTGCACCCAAAGCAACTTGCACCTAAGGCAACTTGCAATCAATGCAATATAAAATTACACAACTCACGCGCCATATAAGAAGCACCCAAAGAATCTCACAACAAACACAACTCACGTACGAATCTCAAAACAAAAGCAAATCGCACCCAAGGCAACTCACAACAAATCTCACTTTGGGTAAGCAAGTTGCAGTCAATGCAATTAATATCAATGCAATCATATTTATATATCTATATATCAATGTAATTATATTTATATATTTATATATAAAAAGAACCCAAAGAATCTCAAACCAAGGCAACTTGCACCCAAGGCAACTTGCACCCAAGGCAACTTGCACCCAAGGCAACTTGCGCCCAAGGCAACTTGCAATCAATGCAATATAAAATTACACACATCACGCGCTATATAAAAAGCACCCAAAGAATCTCACAAATCTCACACTTGCACCCAAGGCAACTTGCACCCAAGGCAACTTGCAATCAATGCAATATTAAATTACACAACTCACGCGCCATATAAGAAGCACCCCAAAGAATATCACGACAATCTCACCGAGCCATAATAAAGAATTTCAAAACAAAAGCAAATCACACCCAAGGCAACTCACACCCTAGGCAATTTGCGATCAAAGCAACTTGCAATCAATGCAATCAATACAATCTAAAATTACACTGCAATCAATGCAATATAAAATTACATCTCACGCGCCATTAAAAAAGCACCCAAAGAATCTAGCAATTCTTTATATGTCGAGTGAATAATTCATATTATATTGTATAATTCTTTGAGATTCTTCATATTGTATTTCTTTGGGTGCTTATTGGGTGAGATTCTTTGGGTCCTTTTCTTTACGGCGTGTGAGTTACACACCCAAAGAATCTCACAACAAAGGCACCATTCACCCAAGGCAGCTTTCACCCAAGACAACTTGCACCCAAGGCAACTTGCAATCAATGCAATATAAAATTACACAACTCACGTGCTTTTTATAAAGCATCCAAAGAATCTCAAACCAAGGCACCATTCACCCAAGGCGACTTGCACCCAAGGCAACTTGCAATCAATGCAATATAAAATTACACACCCAAAGAATCTCACATCAAAGGCACCATTCACCCAAGGCAACTTGCACCAAAGACAACTTGCACCTAAGGCAACTTGCAATCAATGCAATATAAAATTATACACCCAAAGAATCTCACAACAAAGGCACCATTCACCCAAGGCAACTTTCACCCAAGACAACTTGCACCCAAGGCAACTTGCAATCAATGCAATATAAAATTACACAACTCACGTGCCATATAAAAAGCATCCAAAGAATCTCACAACAAAGGCACCATTCACCCAAGGCAACTTGCAATCAATGCAATATAACTCACGCGCCTTATAAAAAAGCACCCAAAGACACCTTCCACACAAGGCAACTTGCACCTAAGGCAACTTGCAATCATTGCAATATAAAATTACACACCCAAAGAATCTCACAACAAAGACACCATTCACCCAAGGCAACTTTCACCCAAGACAACTTGCACCCAAGGCAACTTGCAATCAATGCGATATAAAATTACACAACTCACGTGCCATATAAAGAGCATCCACACAATCTCAAACCAAGGCAATATTCACCCAAGGCAACTTGCACCCAAGGCAACTTGCAATCAATGCAATATAAAATTACACACCCAAAGAATCTCACAACAAAGACACCATTCACCCAAGGCAACTTTCACCCAAGACAACTTGCACCCAAGGCAACTTGCAATCAATGCAATATAAAATTACACAACTCACGTGCCATATAAAAACGCACCCAAAGAATCTCAAACCAAGGCCACTTTCACCCAAGGCAACTTGCAATCAATGCAATATAACTCACGCGCCTTATAAAAAAGCTCCCAAAGACACCTTTCACACAAGGCAACTTGCACCCAAGGCAACATGCAATAAATGCAATATAAAATTACACACCCAAAGAATCTCACAACAAAGACACCATTCACCCAAGGCAACTTTCACCCAAGGCAACTTGCACCTAAGGCAACTTGCAATCAATGCAATATAAAATTACACAACTCACGCGCCATATAAGAAGCACCCAAAGAATCTCACAACAAACACAACTCATACGAGAATCTCAAAACAAAAGCAAATCGCACCCAAGGCAACTCACAACAAATCTCACACTTGCACCCAAAGCAACTTGCTTTGCAATCAATGCAATATAAAATTGCTTTGGGTAAGCAAGTTGCAATCAATGCAATTAATATCAATGTAATTATATTTATATATTTATAAAAAGAACCCAAAGAATCTCAAACCAAGGCAACTTGCACCCAAGGCAACTTGCATCCAAGGCAACTTGTGCCCAAGGCAACTTGCAATCAATGTAATATAAAATTACACACGTGATGTATATAAAAAGCACCCAAAGAATCTCACAAATCTCACACTTGCACCCAAGGCAACTTGCAATCAATGCAATATTAAATTATACAACTCACGCGCCATATAAGAAGCACCCCAAAGAATATCACAACACTCTCACGAGCCATTTCAAAACAAAAGCAAATCACACCCAAGGCAACTTGCACCCTAGGCAATTTGCAATCAAAGCAACTTGCAATCAATGCGATTTAAAAATTACACAAGACACACAAAGAAAAACTCACGCGCCAATATAAAAATAGAATCACAACAAATAGAATCACAACAAAGGCAACTTGCACCCAAGGCAACTTGCAATCAATGCCATATAAAGGAACCATATAAAAAGCACCCAAAGAATCTCAAACTAGGGCAAACTGCACCCAAGACAACTTGCACCCAAGGCAACTTGCAATCAATGCAATCAATGCAATATAAAATTACACTGCAATCAATGCAATATAAAATTACACAACTCACGCGCCATATAAAAAGCACCCAACGAATCTCAAACCAAGGCAACTTGAACCCAAGGCAACTTGCAATCAATGCAATATAAAATTATACAATTCACTCGCAATATAAAAACAACCCTTAGAATATCACAACAACGGCAACTTGCACCAATCTCACAACAATCTCACGAGCCATAATAAAGAATTTCAAAACAAAAACAAAACGCATCCAAGGCAACTTGCACCCAAGATAACTCGCACCCTAGGCAATTTGAAAGAAAGTCGACTTGCAATCAATGATTTAAAAATTACAAAAGACACACAAAGAAAAACTCATGCACCATATAAAAAAGTACCCAAGGCAACTTGCAATCAATGCAATATAAAATTACACAACTCACGCGCCATATAAAAAGCACCCAACGAATCTCAAACCAAGGCAACTTGAACCCAAGGCAACTTGCAATCAATGCAATATAAAATTATACAATTCACTCGCAATATAAAAACAACCCTTAGAATATCACAACAACGGCAACTTGCACCAATCTCACAACAATCTCACGAGCCATAATAAAGAATTTCAAAACAAAAACAAAACGCATCCAAGGCAACTTGCACCCAAGATAACTCGCACCCTAGGCAATTTGAAAGAAAGTCGACTTGCAATCAATGATTTAAAAATTACAAAAGACACACAGAGAAAAACTCATGCACCATATAAAAAAGTACCCAAGGCAACTTGCAATCAATGCAATATAAAATTACACAACTCACGCGCCATATAAAAAGCACCCAAGGCAACTTGCACCCAAGACAACTTGCACCCAAGGCAACTTGCAATCAATGCCATATAAAGGCACCATATAAAAAGCACCCAAATCAATGCAATATAAAATTACAGAACTCACGCGCCATATAAAAAGCACCCAAGACAACTTGCACCCAAGACAACTTGCACCCAGGGCAACTTGCACCCAAGGCAACTTGCAATCAATGCGCCATATAAAAAGCACCCACAAAAATCTCACAACAAAGGCACCATTCACCCAAGGCAACTTGCACCCAAGACAACTTGCAATCAATGCAATCTAAAATTACACTGCAATCTCACAACAAAGGCACCATTCACCCAAGGTAACTTTCACCCAAAACAACTTGCACCCAAGACAACTTGCACCTAAGGCAACTTGCAAATCAATGCAATATAAAATTACACACCCAAAGAATCTCACAACAAAGGCACCATTCACCCAAGGCAACTTTCACCCAAAACAACTTGCACCCAAGGCAACTTGCAATCAATGCAATATAAAATTACACAACTCACGTGCCATATAAAAAGCACCCAAAGAATCTCACCCAATAAGCACCCAAAGAAATATAATATGAAGAATCTCAAGACACAACTCACAAACCATATAAGAAGTACCCAAAGAATCTTAGAACAAAAGCAAATTGCACTCAAGTCAACTTGCAATCATTGCAATATAAAATTACACAATTCACGCGCCATATAAAAAAGCACCCAAAGAATATTATGAAGAATCTCAAGACAAAACCTCAAGACAAAACCATATAAGAAGCACCCAAAGAATCTCACAACAAAGGCACCATTCACCCAAGGCAACTTGCACCCAAGTCAACTTGCAATCAATGCAATATAAAATTACACTCCTCACGTGCCATAAGAAGCACCCAAAGAATCTCACAACAAAGGCAACTTGCACCCAAGGCAACTTGCAATGAATGTAATATAAAATTACACATTTCAAGTGTAAGATTTGTTGTGAGATTCTTTGAGATTTGTTGTGAGATTCTTTGTTGAATCCAAAAGTAGTGCCCCCTACACCTCGGTGTAACAGTTATAGAAAAGGAATTCTTTGGCTCACCCACGACTAGAGTCGTCAACTTTACTGAAGAGCAGCGAAAATTTAACTCTCCGAAACAATTTTGATAGATAGATAGATAGATAGATATGAAAGGTAGGGATATATATATATATATATATATATATATATATATATATATATAAGATAGATAGATAGATAGATAGATAGATAGATAGATAGATATGAAAGAAATCGATAGATATAAGTATCATCATCATCATCATCATGTCGCGCCATCAGCACGGATATCCCTGACCCTTTCTCACCACCCGTCCATTGCTTCCGGTAGGTCTTCAGGGCTACATCCCGTATCGGAACAGAGCTGCTGTGTGTAGGTTCTAGCTGATCATCCTTCCTTTGCTCGTCCATGTGAAGGGGTTTACAAGAATACATATATATATATATATATATATAATGGAGAAGGATGAAAAAAGGTTTAATTCAATCCATGTAAATTTACTTACTATTATCACTTTTACCCTCTGTATTTGCACACACACAATTATATATATATATATATATATATATTTGTCTTTGTACACATACAGTGAAAGAGATTGGTGATATAAGGCGGGACAAGGAAAGAAGGAAGATTGATCAAGAGATACTAGCCCATATGCATCTATTTGCGAGCACTTTTCGATTTTTTGAAAGCTGAAATGTACAAAACGATACGTGTTAGACGCGAATGAGATTTCGTTTTGAGGTGATTCGGAATTCTCCATTTTCTGATTTTGATGTCAGTTTCATTAACCCAAATCTCGACGAGAATCATTAAAAACTTTAAAGGCTGGTAAAATTATCACCCATTTGATTTGCCTGCCTATCATTTCCTATCAAATCATCGCCCTCCGCCTTTCAAATTTCATTCCATTGATTTTCTTTTTACAGAGGAGGCGAAGGTGAAGCCGGTTTTGAGAAAAACTGCAAAAAGGCCGTTTGTGGCCTGTTCCGGTGTGTTCGCTTCTTATTTCATTACTTCGAAACCGCTTTGACACACACGACGCACTTTAATCATAATGAGATCTTTTCGCAACCCTAATCATTGTTTTTCGTATTCCATTTATCTTTTATTAGCAAGTCATCTTTTTTTTACTTCTTGTCCTCTCTCTCTCTCTCTCTCTCTCTCTCTCTCTCTCTGTATGTAGAGGGTTAAATAGAATTGTTCAATCATTTAATATACTTGAAACTACCTATCCTAGGTAGGTCACGAAACTGTTTCTTTACTTTCTTTGTTTAACGGCATATCAATCTTTGTTGGTTATTTAATGCCAAAGCCAGCTTTCTAGAAGAACAGTAGTGGTACTATTTAACCCGTAGCTGGGAGGATAAGGGGGTCCAAACCTTTCCCAAGGGTATTTTTCTGAAAGAGAACTTAATAGCACGACTGGAGTTCGAACTCGCTAACTACGATTCCGCTTTAACCATTACACCACGAGGACACTCCCTAAAATGCTTCTGATAGCGAGGGTAGTGTTATACGCCACATAGATGGTTTTATCATTACACGGTACAAACAGGCGACTGCAAAGCTATGGTGTTCAAATGGAAGTTCGTGCTGGTGTGGTCTGAATCGACATTTTGCTACTTCTACCTCTTAAATGTCAGTTGGATGTCGTGATAACCTCGCCGTAGAAAAAGGGACAAAGACACAAAAATCCGTCTTGGTTCGTTAATACGAAAGTTTATTCGCTTCTACACTTTTTTAAGTAGTCGTCGGGAAAAGCAACACAGGGTGTGAAAACTGAGTCGACCGCATTCGCTAGACAAAGAGAAACAACATGCCATGAGGAGAGAGAAGGCACACACGGACCTTGAATTATCTTCCACGTTTTCTCTTGTTGTTCTAACATGTACTTCCTCGCAGGGCTTATCTCTACCGCTACACGTCCGGGTTCTAATTTTTGTCTATATTGTCATGTTCCACAGCTAACTTTCCGGTCTCCTATCCCACATCTACTGCCTTCTTTCATTTGAGTTCTTTTTAGCCAATCAGAATTCGTTGTCGAATCGCAACTGATACGTTTCTATTTTCCACCCGGGCGTCCCTCATTATTTTATACGAGGCTCCAATTCTCAAAGGGGGAGTCTCAGCGGTGTAGAGGCTAAGGAGTTGTTCTGCGATATCGTAGTAAGTGACTTCAAACTCCAGTAGAACTAATATGTTTACTTTGCGAAAAGTGTGAACCCATTCATCTCTCCAGCTATGGGTTAAATAGTACCACTAATGGGTTTTTTTACAAGGATGGCTTTGGCATTAAATAACCCATGGAGGTTCATATGCCATTTAAAAAAAAACGAAACCAGTTCTGGAATTCTGGGGATTGTGGAGTACACATTACTTCTAGGTTCAGTCTAAGACGAAGTGATAGTACCTGTTTAAGTCTCATTTATGGGTCAAATAGATCAGTTATATGGTCTCAAGGTTTGGTTTGGTTTATTTATTCAACGGCACATCAACTCCTTATAGTTTATCTAATGCCGAAATTAAATGCAGTTATATAGTAATTGGTATTCCTATCTACAGCCTCAGCCGACAGGTCTGTAGAATACACTGATTACATCTCTGAAGATGATTTAGAGCCCACCTCGCTAATGAGTATGACACAAAACAATCCAATGGTGAGGCTCCAGTCCTGGAGATTTGGGGAATATAGAGTACACCGTAATTACCATTGCTCCCAGATGCCTTCTGACCTAGCGTAGGGTCCCATCTATAGATCAAATGGAACTGTTTGACCATTTAAACTGTGTGCAAACAAATGAATGATATTTAATTAAATTATTAGTGGTAATTTACTAGGCTTTTTGCTTAGATGTGACACAAGGCCATATTAAAGGGGCACCAAATGAGACAATAACCATTTAACTTTGTGAAAATGAATGGATAGTGCTGAATAAAATTATTTAGCGATTCTTGTGACCACTTCACTGTGTACAAATAAATGACTGAGATTAAATTGAATGGTTTGCGTTTGATAGAAAAACTTGAAACCATTTTTTTAAGTTGGCGACAGTAGTCGAGGATGACCAGAAGGCTTCCTTTTCAATAGCTACTACACCGGGTGTGTAGGGAAGAACGCCATCCATTTCCCTGGATTGCTCCACTTTACTCTTGATACACACCTTATAATGCTGAGTGTTAAGCAAGGAGATATCAAGTACCATTTTTTGAGGCTTTAGTATGACACGAGCTGAGATTGAACGCAGGTCTCCCGGGCCGTTGGCGACTCTAGTTCGTTGGAAAAATGTTACCGACAAACTATGCATCTACAAATCATATATATAATACATATATGGCATTAGGTAACTTACAAGAGTTGATGTGGCATAAAAACAACCAATGCTCGTAATTTTTAACTATTTGGACTGTCAAATAGGACTACTCCTGCTCAGAGTGGACCTGAGAGAAATGCAAATAAAGGGGTGACACTACAATCCCCGGAGATCATAAAGTTAAGCTTCACCATCAGATGCTGTTTGCTATAACACCAAGCACATATCTTTTAGGTGACGGGATCTCACCCTCCTTTAGGAAATACCATATTTACCAACCCCTCCGCTCGGGCAGGATATGACACAAAGTCAATTTTTTAAGCGGAGTTTAACAGGTTTGAATTCAGAGTTTTCCTTCTCCTAGACTAGTTGTCTCACCAAGGCTGAAGAACCTAGTCTGCCCTACTATTTACCCATAGCTGGAGGGGGAATAATTGGATTCATACCTTTCCCAAGGGTATTAGTGCTATGTGAAATGCAATCAGTCTCGTCCAGGATTTGAACTCGTGTCGCCATGTCCATTTTCTACGACGATAAACATTACATTCCTTTAGGAAATACAGTCGGTGTTTCTTAAGGCCCGCTGACAGAGTGATCAACCGTGCAGGTCGACTAAGGAAAGTCGGATCGGTCGAGGACAGAAACGCAGTAGAAAAAATATCCTTTGGTCGAGTTGTTCCAAGAAAATTAAAAAATGAGAAAAAGTGAGGAACAACAGCAAGTCAGTGACTTTGTCTCTTTACAACTCCTTCCTAGGAAAGTAATGGAAGGTGTGATTCATTTAGTCTGTATCACGACCTTCTTGCATAACACATGCTTACATTTAACTACCTGTCACGACTTGTTTAATACTGCTGTATTGAAATACGATAAAATTATATTAAATTAAACATATAAACTTAGGCTAAATAAAATAAATGATGCATTTTGAGTAAAAGGAACCCTGGGTATTGCACTAAAATGAGGGTAAGGAGATCTGAGGAGAGATGCATTGGCACTGACATCACTCTCAGGCCAACTTTGACTCTGGTCTGTTTAAAAATTATTCTTAAGAAACAACTGCACAAAAATGTAAATATAAGCATTCAATGAATGCAATTACCTAACATATAGTTATAAAATAACCCTAAATGGGTCGACATGCCGTTAAAATCAATCATTAGCGTAACGGTTATCGTCATAGAAAATGAAAATCGACGATCCGTGTTCAAATCCAGAACAAAGAGTCGGCTTTTACTGCGTGCTAATGCTCTTAAGAAAGTCATGACTCCACTTGTTTCCTCCAGCAATAGCTAAGTAGTAGGACAGACTGGATTCTTTAGACTTGTCAACGAGAAAGAAAATTCTGAGTTCAAATCAGCTTTTCTCCGTTTAATAAATTAATCGTGTGTCACATCCTATTCGTGATGGAGAGCTTATATATATATATATATATATATATATATATATATATATATATATATATATATATATATATGTAAGAGCTATAATCCTTCTTTGTCTAGCAACAAAACTTGATCCATTTCCGGAAATGCATAATAAATTTGATTCTACCTCCCGGAAGTGGTGGTCAAAAAAGCCGGACGAGACGACTCCTCAGTAATCCAACTTGTCAATTGCAGATTGATGACCAAGAGACTCAAACACACGGTCCACAGGACGATTGCAGACAGCGAACTACTTTTTTGTGGATACTGGCAGAATAATTTTCGTGACTAATATTTTTCCAAAACTTGGTTATTTGTCCCTCACCCCTGACCTTGCCCCACCCCTAGAAGAAAGGTAGAATGTACTTCAATATTTCAGTCACTTACTGCAATATCTTAAACTAGAAAATATAAATAATCCAATTTTATTTCCATTAATAAATAAAACATTCCTTATAAGAATGTTAGTAAAATCTTCATCAGCTTCTTTTAAAGATCTATTGAGGTGGTTTGGTTTCTTTGTTAAATGACATAAAAACCTTCAAAGGTTAATGCCAAAGAGATTTTCATAGAAGAACAGTAGTGGTAATATTTAACCCATAGCCGGATGGATAAGGGGATTCATGCCTCTCCCAAGGGTATTTGCCTGAAAGTGAACGTAATAGCGCGACGGGAGTACGAACTCGCTTACAACGACTCCGCAGTCCAGCGCTTTAACCATTGCACCACGAAGACCGTAAAAGGAATATATCAGAAGTAGTGTCCTTGTAGTGTAATGGTTAAAGCGATGGACTACGGAATCGTAGTAAGTGAGTTCGAACTCCAGTCGCGTTATTACCTTCACTTTCGGACAAATACCCGTAGGATAGGTATGAACCTCTCTTATCCTCCCAGCTACTGGCATTATATAACTTAAGAAGGTTGATATGTCATTAAATAACAAACAGGAGTAAAAACAGAATTTTAACAGAAAATTTGAATCACTATATGTGGTACTACTATCGTCGTAAGAAATGGATATGGTGACAGGAGTTCAAATCCTGGACGAGACTGATTGCATTTCACCTTGCACTAATACTCTTGGGAAAGGTATGAATCCAATTATTCTCCCTCCAGCTATGGGTAAAATAGTAGGGCAGACTGAGTTCTTCAGCCTTGGTGAGGCAACTAGTCTAGGAGAAGGAAAACTCTAAATTCAAACATGATAAACTCCGCTTTAAAAAATTGACCTCATGTCATATCCTACCCGAGCGGAGGGGTTGGGTAAATATGTATATGTTGTACTACTTCACATTTACTGGTAGTGTAATAGTTTTCAAATTAGTCAAGCAAACCTGCACGGGTGAGTTTGAGTTTCATTGAGTACTCATATGGCCTTGTGCCACATCTAAGAAAAAAAATGCGTATTAAAATACTATCCGACTTATAATTATATAACTGTGGCGTAGTCGCTAAAATGCACAACTGTGTTCGTGTTCGAACTCTACCCGCACAATTGCTCTCACTTTTGGTCTAATACCCCCGGGAAAATAATGAACCCCTTCATGATCCACGGCCATGGGCTAAATAGTAGTACTACTGTTCTCCTACGGGAATGGCTTTGGCTTTAAATAACCCGCAAAAGTCGGTATTCCCGTAAACAAAGGAAACTTATTATATTATTTGATGAAAACAAATAATATCCTGTCATCTGTATTGCAGATTAGAATCATAAAAGGTGGAAATCACAACCACCCCTCATCTTACATTTGGACCGCTGCACTTCTTCCCCATGACGTAATAGTCCTTGAATTTAACATTCTTGACTTTTTCGAGCATGACAATTAAAACCATCACAGCTAGGCGGGATTCCTCATCCATCCTCTTAACTCTATTGAACTCGAAGTAAGGCAAACCCATATCTTTTTATTATAGTCTCGTCTCATCCGTAAAAATAATTATCCGTTTGATTCTTTTTTAAAGCAAGTTAGCAGTGACCATAGTGTATTTGCAATTACTTGAACGTTGGAAATCTATTGATCGATCTGAGAACCAAAATAAGCTATAATGGAACGAGTCACCTAAGGATTTATTTCTAGTCAGACAATGAAAACCATATCACAGACGGCAGATGTTTGCTAATGATGAATTAAAAAAAAGTTTTGAATAAAGCAATATTTAAAGACAGGTCTCTCTGTCCAGAATAGTAATGAGACATCTTTTAGTTACAGAAATAAACAGCTGCCTCTTAATAGGTCACATTCATTGAGTCAGCATCATTTTTATGTATATAACATTAATAATTTCTTATATATATATATATATATATATATATATATATATATATATATATATATATTAATCATTTCATCTAATCTATAATTCTGTTGGTGTAAAAAAAGCCAGATTAGGCAATCTGCAAATTCTACAAACTGATATCTGGGAAAAGTTTTTTTGTAAAAGACGAAAAGACGAAAAACACTCGTGCTACTTGAAAATAATCAAGCTGCACATATGTCAAGTCAAAAGAAAAAAACACTGACAGAATTACCTTAGCTAAAACGTAGTGCCCAATACATGAGATAGAGCTAATATTATGAAAATAGGGAATTATTTTCATATTATATATATATATATATATAAAGCAATTAGAAGAAAACTCAAACCTGGTTAAATTGTCATTATAAATTTATTTCGGTGAAGAATACCAATATACTGTTCATCTCATCAGATGATTTTACACGTTTGACTTGAGGTTGAAAAACCACAAATATGGATTACAGTCTATCCATATGAGTAAGGTAAAAAAAACTATGTAAATTTAAAACCTCACGCAAAAGTAAAAGGAGTTAAAACAATAAAGTATTAGAAAAATTATTTGCTGTTTTTCAACTTCAAATCAAACAGGTTAAGTCATTTGATGAGACGAAGAGTATAATGATATTCTTCAGCAAAATAAATTTGTAATGACAATTTAATCAGGTTTGAGTTTTCTTCTCGTTGCATTATATACGTTCTCTATGTGAGTTTTATTATATAAATCTGGATAGGGAATATATAACAATAGCCATACATCGAGCAGTCCCATAGATTCAAATGAAATTCCTCATAAATTCTATAAGCGAATAATCTACACCCATTGTCTTCGGACGCTGACTGGATATTACTGGTATATACACATATATTAACATTTTTTTTTACACAAGAATGTTGCGAGCAATATTGAATAAGTCCTGGCAGCAACACCCCACAAGGCACCCAACTATACGGCAACCTGCCTCCCGTCACGAAAACTATACAAGTTAGACAAACCAGACACGCAGGACACTGCTGGAGAAGCAAGGACGAACTCATCAGTGATGTACTCCTATGGACCCCCGTATATGGCCAAGCAAAAGCAGGACGACCAGCTCGAACATACATACAGCAGCTATGTGAGGATACGGGATGTAGCCCTGAAGACCTGCCAGAACCGATGAATGATAAGGAGAAGTGGCGAGAGAGGGTCAGGGATATCCGTGCAAGCGGCACGACATGATGATGATGATGATTATGATATATATATATATATATATATATATATATATTATGATATATATATATATATATATATATTATGATATATATATATATATATATATATATATTATGATATATATATATATATATGTGTGTGGTGTGTGTGAGAGCTTAATGCATAAAAATGCTACTGACTCAAAAAATGCGACACACACACACACACACACACATACACACACACGCACATATATATTGTTTTAGTTTCTTTATTTCTAATAATTTATCAAACTTTGCAGGTTATTTAATGCCAAAGCCATCAGTGTAGACAAACACCAGTGATACTATTGAACCCCAAGTTGGTGTGATATGAAGGTTCATGCCTTTCTCAAAGGCATTAGTCTAAAAGTGAACATAATGGCACGACTGGAGTTAGAACTCGCTTACTACGAAGCCGCAGTTTATCACTTTAGCCACAACGTCATGGGTACCCACTTCAGTATGTTGATAATAATGTAGAATATCAGATTCATGAATGAAAAGTTATCAATATCGATGATAGACTTGATCCGATGACCTCATAGGCGAGAAACTGACAGTCCCCTTGCGCCATTGACTCTGTGTCTACGCTATCTAAATATTGGTAAAATCTTTACAGTGCTCAATGAACGAAAATGCAGGGCAGTTAGCTTTGTGCGGATCAGTGTGACACTGTCACACATTCTGAGGATGAAATGCAACGTTTTATTTACCGTTTTTTTCACGCGTGTAAAGTCTTTAATTTAGAAATCAATCAGAAAAAGACTTGTTAAGCATGATGCAGTGCCTGGATTGTCATACATAGAACCAGCTATATTTGAAGGGAAAAGGTTAGACATAGTACACTCTTTTGTATATCTTGGTAGCACGCTTGCTGAGGAATGTAGTTTGACGAGATCTCTTTGTACTTTGGAAAAGCTTCTGGAACCTTTTCGGATCCTGAAAAGTATCTTTAGTCCCAGCATGGCATCATACTCGAAATGACGTTGTATAACCACCGACTGATGACTCTTGAAGACATCCGTCAACGATGTCTGTGATAAATGCTTGATATTGAATGGCAATAATCCCATATCCCAGATACAGAAGTATTAGAGAGAGCTAGGCTACCATGGTAGTGAAAAGCTGTCTTCGTTGGGCTGGTCATGTCGTTCGACTGGGTGACAGTCGCTTAGCAAAGCAACTGTTTTATGGTGTTAATTTACTAAGCTTTTTGCTTAGATGTGGCACAAGGCCATATGAAAGGGGCACCCAATGAGACTCGAACTCACTCGTGTAGGTTTGCTAGTCGAGCTTGCTAACCATTACACCACCAAAGGTGCCAAGCTGTTTTATGGTGACATGTGTAGACGGAAAAGAGAGTCTTCAAAACGAAAAAAGGAAAAAGATTGCCTTAGACAATTCAGTGTGTGTGTGTGTGTGTGTGTGTGTCCGTGACATGATGATACAATATATATATATACATATATATATATATATATATATATAAGAAGTAATCGTGTTCCCATTAGCGTCTCTTGCAAGTCTCTTCGTAGATGAATTGAGGTCTCGGCAACCGTTGAACGGATGTATGTAAACAATAGTAATTGTGATTCAGGACCGTTTAAAATTTAATTCGCAGCTAATATCTCCTCGTGGCTGTATGGTTAGAAGCTTTGGCTTGGCATTTGAGTCAACTGGGTTTCGATCCCAGCTACGGGATGATACTGTCGCACTGATGAGTTCTGATAGAACGAAACAGATCTGTTTGTGGATGACTATATATATATATAAAAGAAAATGTTCATGTAATTATATGATGCATTTTATATATGCCAACGATTCTTTCTAACCGACCATCATCAGGCAGGTTTTATTGTAATCTATATCACAAATGTGACGTCAGCAAAGAACAAGAATGGATAACATCGAAAAACGCAATGATTTTTGTCTCTTTTTTCATTTTCATTTTCTATTCTAAAATATTTTTGAGATGACTCAGCAAACAATAAAATACTGGCCTGATGGTTTGATCAAAACGTTTTCAAATATTAAATACATCTTATGTATACATTTTTTCTTTAATTTATCTTTTATAAACCGTCAGGTTTTATCAGCCAAATGTTTTAATATATATATATATATAGAGAGAGAGAGAGAGAGTGAGAGAGAGAGAGAGAGAGAGAGAGAAATTGAGATTGAGAGTTTGAATTGATAAAATAAAGAATTTTAAATGTTTAACAAAGACTTATGCATAACTAAAAAACAAATATTAAAATAATAGCTTGCTTCCTAGACGAGACACAGCTTATTTGGTTTGGTTTAGTTTTATGACATATCAACTACGATAGATAATTTAATGCCAAATCCAGTTTATACATATATATTAGATATATATGATTTGTAAATATAAGTAAAAAAGTAATATGGTTCCAAGTATTGCTCGGTATCACAAACAATTTAATTAAACATCAGTAATTTATTAACACACAGTTGAACGAAACTGTACTATTTCTACCAATTCAATTTAGCATCAGTCATTTGTTTGCATACAGTTTGAATCTACAACAGTTCTATTTGATTCATAGATTAGACTCTTTCATGTGCTTCCATTCTAGGGCAGAGTGGACCTGGGATCAATTGCAATGAAGATGTACTCCACATTACCCAAAGCTCCAGCCTTACTGGACCGTCACAATCAGATTGCTTAGTATCTTATCCAGGACACTCGTTAGAAGGGTTTTACCACTCAGCAGAAATGCAGTCAGTGTATTCTATAGCCCCAGCCATAGCGAAGTACCTGCATTAAAAGATATTGTATCATCAAATCTCGGATATATTTGCACAATTCTTAAATTATCACTTCTTTTTCACACACACACAAACACACACACACACACACACACACACACACACACACACACTCACACACACACACACACACACATATATATATATATATATATATATATATATATATCCGACAGTATAGAAACGTATAAATATATGAAAAACAAGGTATTCAGACGATGACTATTAATTGTGGAATTATTTTCTAAGGTTAATGTTTCGATTTTTATATTAAACCCTTATCAGGGCAATGTTGATATGTGATGTCATATCTTTTGAATTATATTCAATTTTTTTTTAAATTGAACGTCCAAATGAGAAAGCTTTTAACTTTCTTTTTTCGTTAGTAGTATTCTGTTTCAAAACTATGCGACGAAATGAGTGTTCGAAACTTATTTCAAAGTGTAACATATATCCTATATATATATATATATATATATTAATACAACTTTCACCTCTACCTCTCTCACTTTCTTTTCTTTCTTTTTTTTTTCACTTCCTTTGTCTTATTATTTATTATCTTTGTCTCTTATTCATTATTTCGTTGTTTGTAATTTTGGAAGAATTACAAGAAGTTTTATCGAAAGATAGTTTTGAAACAGAAATCTTTGCTCGTCAGTCAGTTTTGAAACAGAAGTCTTTGCTGGTCAGCCAATGAGTCTAAATCCGTATAAGGACGTTGCTTATAAGTTTGTTTTCACCAGCAGTGTTCAACATGTCTTATTCATCTTACTTGGAGGATTTGTGAGATTGGAGGTAAGTGGCAATACAGCGGCTGTTTTGTTGAACGCTGCCAGCAGGTTTTGTTCAAAACAGATACGTAGCATTCTTTTGTGGTTCCCATCTGGCGTTTTAAGTTAAAATGTTTTACGCACGTCGTCATGTTATTTCCTTTTATTTACTTTCAAGTGGCGTGTTTTAAAGAAAAGATTTTTTTGCAAACGTTTCAAACTGAGTAGAAATTAACTTCCCACACACAACAAAATAACACCAAAAATGTGAACCCTGGCAAAAATACAATAATAGAAGGTAAGAATAACTATATATTTATAAATATTTCGTTATATGCTGTCAATGACTTGAAGTAAACACTCTAGCCAAAAAAACTGCCCTACCAACAAATGTATAACTAAAAAAAACTGTTCTACTGCATCTGAGCCGAGGCGAACAGAAGAATTCTCTACATCATTTACTCTCTGGGTCATATTTGAAAAAGATAAAATGATCTTTGTCCGCCAACATGTTAGCAACACTTTTATTTCCTTTCAAATGGCTCGTTTTGGAGAAATAATATTTTTAAAAGTCTCAAACTGGTCATTTTTTAGAAGAAATAAAAACCGCCAAAATGTAGACAGCAAAAGAAAAATCCAAAAAATTATAAACCCTGATTAGAAAACAATAATGAAAAAAAAAACATTAAAATTCTGGAATTCTAAAGTTTCGTTAAAATGTAATATAAGGTGTCTCAATATACATAGAACCTATTTGACTGCTAATAATTCTGCTAATAGAATTTTTGTATTCTTTTTTGTTTAAGAGTTCAAAATAGTATACTGTAACAACTCTTTATCCTTGATCAGAATGCCTTGGACAAGAGAGGAAACATATTTTTCATCACAACTTATTTGAAGATAAAATCATTCACAATCTGCCTCAAAATAGATACAACCCATTAATATGATAATGATTTATTATTGAGACAAGAAACTCAAAAAAAGATTGCATGTCCTAGAAAAGTGATATAAAAACGATTGAAATAAACTTTGATTTGGTGTCAATAGCAAAGGATGCATTTTTATCTGGTCGTGTTCCAAATTATCGTTATTGCGCTTGCCTCAATAAAAAATCATTATTATATTAATAGCTTGTATCTATTTTGAGACACCATGTACATTCATTCAAAAAGCAGTGAGATTAGCTTTCCTGAACTGCCACGTGATATCTTAATCCCCTTCCCAAAAGTGTAAGTATTCATTCAAAGAAAATTCAAAGCGAACAGATAGCGATCAAAATGGCTTGCCAACAAAGTCTAATGGGAACAAGTTATTAATATTGTCAGCCATGAAACCTGGGGGAAATGTAGCTGGACAAATAAGTTTGTAAGATTGAAAAATAAAAATTTTGATTAAGAAAAAGGGCATAGTTTTACTTTTACAAAGGTAAAACTTAGAGTTTAAAAGTGTAAGCGTAAACCTTTTAGGTGGCGCACGGGAGTGTCTTTCTCCTTAGAAGAATACCAGGTCACATCTGTGAAAACAAAAAACAAGCATCGAAAGGTTACCATCACACAATTAGCTCGTCCTGACTATATATATATATATATATATATATATATATATATATATATGTAATTATTGAGCGTAAGGTTAGGGTTACTTTTAGTAGAAAAGTGCTTAATATTGGGAATAGCATGTATATGTATTTGCTAATCCCTCCGCACGAGCAGGATGTGACACAAGGTCAGTTATATAGAGCAGTTTAGCAGCTTTGAATTCAATGTTTTCCTTCTCTTAGACTGGTAGCCATACCAAGACAAAAGCGCCCAGTCTGCCCAAAAGGACAGCGCGTATATAAACAATTTGAACGAAAAAATCAGCACCCTATGTTCACAATGATTTCATTCCTTTTACGATCTTCAGACAATATATATATATATATATATATATATATATATATATATATATATATATATATATATCATATTTACCAACCCCTCCGCTCGGGCAGGATATGACACATGGTCATTTTTTAAGCGGAGTTTAACAGGTTTGATTTCAGAGTTTTCCTTCTCCTAGACTAGTTGCCTCACCAAGGCTGAAGAACTCAGCCTGCCCTACTATTTACCCATAGCTGGAGGGAGAATAATTGGATTCATACCTTTCCTATGTGAAATACAACAAGTCGTGTCCCTTTCCTACGACGATAACTATTACACCACGGGCACCTCCAAAAGGTATATATATATATATATCATTCGTGGCTGATAAGACTGATGCAGAACAAGCAGTCACGGTTTCAGCAGCTGCTGGTGAAGATCCAGTCCGGGATTGTTGCGAGTGTTTTCGAAAAAAGAGACACGGTTTTCAGCCAGCGATGGCCAATGTTTCAGGTGCCAATATATTTTTTCAAGCAGTCTCAATCGCTTCATGATTCTCTTCTGTAACATTTACAAGCGGAAAGTCTGTCACATAGTATGAGCATTGGCAAACGATGATTCCCCTACCCTGGAAACCTGTCCTGCTAAGGCTACCTGGGACTTTAGTAGTTTAACCTCCAGGCAGGTGATCTTCGCCTTTTCAAGAACTTCAAAACTGGTGACGAAATCACTCCATCGGATATTGAGGAGGGTACTGAGGCAGAGCTGATGGAACCGTTCGATGAGACGTAGATAGTGCCGATAAGTAACCGACGAATCTGGGTCATATTAGAGAGTGGTAAAAACGATGGTTCTCTACACGCTAATCTTCATGCTCTTCTTCAGGCGTTTGTTGTACGATTTTTATATAATCTGCCAACTGCACTGCTCGCCTTTGCCAGCGTTGTCGATCTTGGCATCTGACGTGATAATGCACCCTAAGAAAATGAACTGATGAACTGCCTTCCACGTTGCCAAATAGGGATATGGGGATGGCAATACACATCTTGGGGTGCTGGTCATTGGAATAGCTCCGTCTCCTTTAAATAAACTTCTAGCCCAAATATTAGGAGGGACAACAAATATGATCGGTGCTTGAAACCAACATTCAACTTTGCAAATCAAGTTGAACGTACAAAATCTGCCTAATTGAAAATGCTTTCCTGAATAGATGAAAGTTGGTTAGGGTGTGAGTTATCCACCCTTAAGTTTCAAAAAAAGAAATTTGCCATGCATCTACAAAAAATAACTGCTCTGATGCACGTCATTAATTATAGCAATAAAGATGACTATGGAAACACTGGATTCTTTTGCTTTAGTTGCAATGTTCTAAGACACACAGGTAGATAGATACAAAATAACTGATAGATAGATAGATAGATAGATATGAACAGACTCAGCAAGAGAGATAGAGAGATGTGTACAGACTAAGATAGATAGATAGATAGATAGATAGAGACTAATATATATATATATATATATATATATATATATATATTCTCAATAGATTTCCGGAATTTTTTGTACAGGCATTTAAATTTGTCGTAGACTCAGTATGTTATGACTATACATCTTATGAGATGAATGACCAATTCTTATAATTTCAAGTTCAAATAAACAGCTACAGTAGGAATTGAAATACACCCTACTAAAGCTTGATTGTCACAGCTGGTAAATTTCAAAAATGCAATCTGGACCTGAGGACACTTTAGAAGAACGATATGCAATAAAATTCTGTTTTAAACTTGGAAAAAATGCTGCCACAGAAACGTATGGAATGCTTCCGACTGCTTTTCGACCATATTGCATGAATCAAGCATCAGTTTTTGAGTGGCATAAGAGATTCAAGGAAGGCAGGGAGTCTCTGAGGGATGATGAGAGGTGTGGGAGGAGTAAGGAAGTCAATACACCCGAGTTGATTGGCAAACGGGTTAGGGTTCGGGTTACTATGTTGAGGTTTTAAGGGAGTTCAGGCAAAGATTCCAAGGGAAGGGGCCAGAACTCTTCAAATTGGGTCAGTGCCATTTCCACAAGGACAATGCACCTGTCCACAACTCCATCCTTGTCACAGACTATTTAACCAAGATGGGCATCAAGACAGTTCCTCGCCCTCCCTATAGTCTAGACCTTGGTCCTTGTGACTTTTGGTTATTCCCTAAGTCTGTCGTATTGAGACAATTGAGGAGATGAAAGAGGCTGTGACGAAGGTCATTGACAAGCTCACACAAGAGGACTTTCATGGGGCCTTCCAGAAGTTGTTGTACAACAAGTGCATTGCAGCCGGAGGAGATAACTTCGAAGGGGACTAGAGTTTCATGTGTATACTATCTATAAAAGTGCCCATGCTAAAAATGTCTGGAAACTTATTAAATGATCCTTATATATATATATATAAACAAATGATAGCAGCGCACCCCCCAAAAAAATGAGACTCGTAAACTTTCACCTACTCACATCTTTGCTCTTGTTCAACTGCCTTAACCTCGTCACTTCTCGCAGTCAATCCTGAAAAATGAGTCACCCTCTCCCCTTTGCCTGATGTCGGTGGGAGGAACATCCTCTTCCCCTGGATCCACACAAGAATTCTTTTGGGACCTCCAGTTTTCCTTGGTCATTTCTAACTACAAAAAGAACGTTGGCGTGGCCGTTCGGACACTGCTTATTTATTTATTTATTTATTTATTTATTCTTTCAATTTCAATTTTCTATGAGCTGTTCAATTATATTACGTATATATATTAATCTATGAACAAACAGATCTAGCTAGCCAGTAGGATTGATAGATATGAACAGACTTTGATATATATATATATATATATATATATATATATTAACGTAGATGCATTATAATGAACATAAATAGATAGAGAGAGAGATAGATAGATACGAACATACTGAGTTGCTGAGATATAAGTATTGATAGATTGATAGATATGAACAGACTAAGATATAGATATATATTAACGTAGATGCATAGATATGAATGAATAAAAACAGATAGATAGATAGATAGATAGATAGTCAGTCTTAGTACAAATGTCACTTAGAATTTCAGTATCCCAGCCAGTCTGTACAGATTTGTCCTCGCGTCTATATGTCCTCACTCTAATTTATTAAGTGTATGCGACCGCAGACGCGCGTTTATGGTTTCCAACTGTCGCTGTAAAGCCGCTTCTTCTTCCAACCAACTTTTAATGCAGATGCGCCAATGGGATTAACTGAGCCGCGAATAATTTAACGTTGGAAGCACCGACTGAAATCACTTTAACTATCAGAGGTTTTATTGGCACACCAGTTGAACCTCCCTAATATGACATTATCGAAACCCATCTAATGCCAAGACTCTGGACATTTCCTAACTACATGTCAGTGATGTGCAACGCGAAGCAGAAGTAATGAGACAGTTCATGGTGCAGCAGGTGCAAATGTTCCGGTAGATAAAAGAGTTTATACAATGTGAGTATTGAATATTTTACAAGTGTATAGACTTGTACACCGTCAGGTGAAGCTAATGTTCTCAAGGCAGCAACTTTAGGAATATTAGATAGGTTTAATTTCTTTATTTAATGGTATATCATATTTACCCAACCCCTCCGTTCGGACAGGATATGACACAAGGTCAATTTTTTAAACGGAGTTTAACAGGTCTGAATTCAGAGTTTTCCTTCTCCTAGACGAGTTGCCCCACCAAGGCTGAAGAACCCAGTCTGACCTACTGTTTACCCATAGCTTGAGGGGGAATAATTGGATTTATGGCTTTCTACAGCGTATTAGTGCTATGTGAAATGCAATCAGTCTCGTCCAGGATTTGAACTCGTGTCGCCGTGTCCATTTCTTACAACGATTACCATTACACCACGGGCACCTCCTTATTAATGGTATATCAACTTTCGTGGGTTATTTAATCTCAAAGCCATCCTTGTAGAAGAACAGCAATGATACTATGTAACCTATAGCTGGGGTAGTATGTATTTACCGACCCCTTCGCCCGGACAGGATGTGACACAGGGTCAATTTTAGAACGGAGTTTAACAGGTTTTGATTTAGTTTTCCTTCTAGACTGGCTGCCAAACCAAGGTTGAAGAGCCTAGTCTGACCAGCTATTAACCCATTGCTGGAGGGAAAATAAGAGGATTAATATCTTTACTAAGAGTATTAGTGCTTTACGAAATGCAATCAGGTTCGTCTAGAATTTGAACTCGTGTCGCCGTATCCATTTCCTAAGACGATAACCATTATAGCACGTGGTAGTAAGGGGGTTCAATACCTTTCCGAAGGGTATTAGTCCGAAAGTGAACGTTATAGAATGACTGGTGTTCGAACTTGATTACTTCGATGCCGCAGTCCAGCATTCAAGACATTACAGCAGATTAATTGATTGGTTGATTGATTGATATGAAAAGACTTAGATTATTCTTATCTAATACAAATAATTATATGGTTTCAAGTAATTATTTCTATTTAATTATAATCATCTATTTGCTCACAGTTATATGGTTTCAAGTAATTATTTTTATTTAATTATAATCATCTATTTGCTCACAGTTATATGGTTTCAAGTAATTATTTCTATTTAATTATAATCATCTGTTTGCTCACAGTTATATGGTTTCAAGTAATTATTTCTATTTAATTATAATCATCTATTTGCTCACAGTTATATGGTTTCAAGTAATTATTTCTATTTAATTATAATCATCTGTTTGCTCACAGTTATATGGTTTCAAGTAATTATTTCTATTTAATTATAATCATCTATTTGCTCACAGTTATATGGTTTCAAGTAATTATTTCTATTTAATTATAATCATCTGTTTGCTCACAGTTATATGGTTTCAAGTAGCTAATAATATTCCTTGGTAAACATCAACCGCTTCAAGTGACTCTTCTTAATACAAATAATTTACAATTGTATGTGACTAAGTATTCATATTGAATAAGGATAATTTTTAAACAAATCTACTTGACCCGTAGGTGGAAGCCTAACATGTACTACCATTCCAGGTCGGAGTGGATCCTGGAGTAATTGTAATGAAGAGGTATTCGACCCTCTCCTGATCTTCAGTTCCCCGGTTCTTGCTGTCAGATGCATTTTAGTGTTATGTCCATGATATCCCCATATGTAAATGGATAAGTGTTGCTACACTGTATGACAATCCAGTCGGCCAGGGCTGCAGAATACGCCATCTAGAGCTCTGCAGAGTAGATAACAGCCCTTCAAAGATTGTCGCGGATATGACACTAAAAAATCCGATGCTGAAGCTTCAGTTCTGGAGCTTTGGGGAATGCGGAGTACCCCTTCACTACCATTACTCTAAGGTCCACTCGGGTCCGGAATTGAAGTATTTGATAGGGTTCTATCTATGTGTCAAATAGAACTGTTTGACATTAAACTGTGTATAAACAATAACTTATGTTAAACTGAATTATTAGATTGCCCAGTCGGCTGGGGCTGTAGAATACACCGACTGCACCTCTGTAGACACCCCCTAAAGAGAATCCTGGATATGATACTAAGCAATCTGATGGTGTGGTTCCAATAATGCTGGTGCTTTGGGGAATGCGGAGCACACCTTCATTGCTATTGCTCCCAGGTCCACTCCGGCCCGGAATGGTGGCACCTGATAGGGCCCTATCTATGGGTTAAATAGAACTAAACAGCATACTTATGCTAAACTGAATTGTTTGAAATGGAACTGTTTAACAAAACTGAATAACTTGAAATAGAAATGTCAGACAATTAAACTGTGTACTTACGGTAAACTGAATTGTTTGAAATGGGACTGTTTTTGACATTGAAACTGTACTTACGAAAAACTGAAATGTTTAATATAGAACTGCTTTGACATTTAACTGTGGGTAAACAAAATCTATACTAATACTAAACTGAATTGGCTGAATTAGAACTGTTTGAATAAAATTAACAGCTTGAAATAGATATGATTTTGACAATTAAACTGTGCACTCATGCTAAACTGAATTGCTTAAAATAGAACTGAATATTTGAATAAAAATCGATTTGGCGTTAAATAACCTAGAATGGTTGATGTGCCATAAAACCCAAACAATCAACCAAAAAATGAATTATTAGAAATAGCACTGTTTGACTATTTAACAGTATGTAAATAAATAGCTGTCGAGTTGAATGGCTAGTGATATAAAGCAATGTTTCCATCCATTTAACTGAGAGCAAATAAATGAATATTATTTAATCGAATAATTAGGGGGTGTCTTCGTGGTGTAATGGTTACAGCGATGGACTGCAGAATCGTAGTAAGCGAGTTCGTACTCCAGTCGCGCTATTACATTCAATTTCGGGCAAATACCATTGGGAAAGGTATGAACCCCCTTATCCTCCCAGCTATGGGTTAAATAGTACCACGACTGTTCTTGGGGAATGGCTTTGGCATTAAGTAACCTACAAAGGTTGGTATGCCATTAAACAACCAAACCAATTGAATAATTCGTGTTAAATGGCAGTACTTGTAACTGTAACATAGCCATGATTCGGAAAAACGTTCCCATGCATAAAATGTTCATAAGCATAGGAATCCGAAAAACACGCGAAACACTGACGACTCTCTCAGTTCAGGTACAAAACTTTTATTACCTTCTTGACTTTTAGGTATTTGACACGAGGAGAGAGAGACACACAATTTTTACTATGCTGAGTGTTTCATCTGACCCAACAAATGCACGTGCGCCCCCCACCCCCACAGCAAACAACTAGACTGGCCTCGCCCAGACTCTAATCCCAACTGGTCCCGTCTAAGTCCAAATCTCAACTCGCTGCTTTTATTCAAAATCACTAAGAATCCCAGCCCATCGCTTCCGGACATGACGCCATTCACATCCCCAGTCCTATTTGCTATCTGGGGTTTTTATTATGACATTTGTGATTGTTACATCCTCCCCGCGCGCACGCGTGAACACCTGCGTTAATGTCTGCACCTACCCATGCACTAAGCCGAAAGGTTCAAAGCCTAACTAAACTGAAAGATAAGATATATAAAACGAAAAATGATCATATAAAAAAAAAATCCTTCCGCAATTATACAACATAACCACTTCCCTTGTAACCAGTTGTACAAACAAATGATGAATATTGAATAAAATTGTTTTAGATAGCAACAATTAAAAATATTTAACTATTTAGAAACAATAGCAATACAAGTATGCACACAAATTAGTTGGTTGGTTTCTTGGGTTTTATGGCATATCAACATTTGTAGGTTATTTAACGCCAAATCCATTTTTATGTAAATAATCTGTTCTTTTTAAAACAATTCAGTTTAGCATAAGTACAGTTTAATTGTCAAAAACATTTCTATTTCAAACTATTCAAGCAGTTATATGTAACAATTCAGTTAAGTGTAAATACAGTTTTAATGTCGAAAAACTGTTTTATTTCAAATAACTCAGTTAAGCATATGCACGCAGTTTAAATGTAAGTAAGATTTAATTGTAAAAACATTTCTATTTCAAGCAATTCAGTTTGCTCAAACAATTCAGTTTAGCATTAGTATGCTGTTACTTCTATTTAACCCATAGATAAGACCCTATCAGGTGCTACCACTCCGGGCCAGAGTGGACCTGGGAGCAATGGCAATAAAGGGGTACTCCGCATTCCCCAAAGCTCCAGCATCACTGGAACCTCACCATTAGACTATTTAGTGTCATATCCAGGACACTCGTTAGGAGGGGGTCTTACCCCTCTGCAGAGGTACAGTCCGTGTATTCTACAGCCCCAGTCGACTGGGCAAGCGCAGAAATTAGTTCTAATTCATTTACAAATTAAATTACATACAAACTATTCAATTAAAATTCATATATGTACATCCATTTAAGTGTAAAGGATTAATAATAATCGAAGATACTTGAAACCATTTGACAGTGTACCTAAAAAAATGAGCACAGGTTTGTTTAAAAAGTTTATCTACAAAATGTTCTTCCAAATCATATATTTATTTAATATATATGTTTAAACGGCATTTAGCATTACATAACCTACAAGTGTTAATATGCCATAAAACCTGACTTACCAACTAACCTACTGCTGGGGATGTTGTCAGAATATGGTAAGAACCATCGACTGGACAACAAGAGTTGTCACTATAGATACCTGAAAACATTAATCATATTTACCAACCCCTCCGCTCGGACAGGATATGACACAAGGTCAATTTTTTTAAGCGGGGTTTAACAGGTTTGAATTCAGAGTTTTCCTTCTCCTAGACTAGTTGCCCCACCAAGGCTGAAGAACCTAGTCTGCCCAACTATTTACCCATAGCTGGAGGGGGAATAATTAGATTCATACCTTTCCCAAGGGTATTAGTGCTATGTGAAATGCAATCAGTCTCGTCCAGGATTTGAACTCGTGTCGCCGTGTCCATTTCCTACGACGATAACCATTATACCACGGGCACCTAAACACCTGAAAACATTAATGACCTACCAGAAATTAACTATAATATCCGTCATTCAAATACAGTGAGACTCTATTAAATCTTTTTTTTTTCTTCTTTTTGGCAACTGTTCTGTCAAACGTGAGTTTTTGTTGATTCATTGAAACAAAGCAATTTATTTTACTCCTCCGTACTGTATCCTCGACGCAGACGAGATATCTCGTTAATAATAGAACTCCAAACGTAAAACAAATCGCATCACGGAAGTATCAACGAATTTACGACTGACAGTTGCGCCAACAGGAATCCAAACAATATTGCAAAGAAAGCATATGAAGCCCTATTGTTTTGGGGGCGGATCACAATATGACGGACAAGAGGAAAACGATATATAGAAATTTGATTGGCTTTTGGCATTGAATTCAAAAGTTAAGAACTGACTACAAAGCTTTTGTTGGAACCATCTGGTATTTCAGCAGTTTTTACCTTATGAATTAGCATCTTTTTTTTTCATCTAGCTCTAATTGGAGTTATTCTTTACGAAAAAAATGTACTCAATATGTTTAGAAGAGGAAAATAGGTCAGCTGGTTTGAATTTTGAAATTACTGAAAGAGTAATAAATATTAATTTGAATTTTTTATCTGTTCTTCTCACTTTTGTTCTACACACACACACACACGCGCGCATATATATATATATATATATATAGTGTATTTAGGCAGCATTTCTTCATTAATACATTTTTGGTTAAATAATATAGACATTCATTATCTATACATTTTTGTATTTATACACACCCCTGATGATGGCCCAAGATCGGGCAGAAAGTACTAAGGATCCAATTATGGGAGATTTATCAACCAATTCCTGCCGGATACAATAAAATCGATGCGTCAAAAATGTGTAGATAAAGAATGTCTATATTGTTTTTATGAAATGTATATATATATATATATATATATATATATATATATATATATATATATATAACCCCACCCTGCTATGAGTGGAAATAGCTCACTAGCTTTGTCTGGTCTAAGAGAAATAAAATCTCTGAATTAAAAATCTAGACTGTGTTATTCGGGAGACTCTATTGCGTGTTGGCTCACCATTTATCCGTTATTAGCTTGCCCAAATAGAAATCACCTGTTTTGGCAATTCAACAGTTCATACCTGTGACTAAAATCTGTTGGGCCATCTTACGCCAAGACAGACGGTAGAGTTCATCATATCTTTCTTTCTTTCTTTCTTTCTCTCCCCTCTCTCTCTCTCTCTATATATATATATATCATCATTATCATGTGGCACCATCAGCACTGGTATCCCTGACCCTTTCTCGCCACCCTTCTCTATCGTCCATTGCTTCCGGTATGTCTTCAAGGCTACATCCCGTATCTGCACAGAGCTGCTCTATGTAGGTTCCAGCTCTGTCGGACGCCTTTGCTCGTCCATGTGAAGGGGTCCACAGGCGTACATCACTAATGAGTTCGTCCTTACTTCTCCAGCAGTGTCCCGCATGTCTGGTTCGTCTAACTTGGATAGTTTTCGTAATGAGTGGTAAGTGGTCGTACAGCTTCTGCTTTGTGGGGTGCTACTTCCAGGACTTGTTCAATATTGCTTGCAGGGTTCTTGTGTAGTTGCCGTCAAGTTTTTTCTCCATACGTTTAGTTAGCGCCCATGAAGTGTATCCATATAGCACAATCGACACGATATGCATATATATATACACGTATATATAATTTTTTGTTGGTTTAATGAAATAAAAAAGTGAACATTTCAAAATGTATGGTTCCCCAAGTAGATTCATTTTCTAAGTTATCTATTTTTCTTCTACACGTGTTTCCAGTGCTTCCACTTTCATCGGGAAATTTATAATGATTGATGGTGGTGGTGTTTTTATTTATATAGTGGTAACTGTTTTGATAAGATATTTGAAATAGGGTTTATTTGTTTTCCTAATTGTGTGTGTTTGTGTGTGTGTGGTATGCCATAAAATTCAACTTACTACTAATTTTGTTCCTGGGTGTGTCTTACTATCTGTCTGTGTGTTTATATAGTTAAGTTCTGTTTAATGTAGTTTTAATTTTTCTATGAAGTTTTTTTCTTTTATTTGGAGGTATCTAAAGTGGTATATTGGTATTATTTTGAACATTCGACAGCTGCATTCGTGTAGGTGTTTTAAAATTTAGAGACTTCTATTTTCTGATAACTTAATATTACTTTTCTAGCATTAAGATCTTGTGTAGAACCTATGGTTATTTCTTTACATTTGCAACATTCGTTTTCGTAGACTACGTTTTTTGAATTGCAGCTTATTAAGTATCATATCATGTCTCATACATTAATTTGGAGGAAGAAAAATGAAAATAGAAAAACCCGAAAGTATGTTGGCACATAGATGGACGCAGGCACCCATGCAGACTCAAAGATACGGAGAATTTACTCTAGTAAAACGAAAAAGAAGAGACAAAAATTTGTCGTGGAAAATTAACGCATTCATGAGATAAAAAAAATTCTCAGATAAAAATCATGGAATTAAAAAGAACAACAAACTCATCAAAGATGGCAACGCTATCAAATATTATAATCTTCCTGATGAAAGTATAAACACTGGAAACACGTGCAAGTAAATATGGATCAAAATCCCACAGTATTCTTCACACACACACACACACACACACACATATATATATATATATATATATATATATATATATATATATATATATATATTTTAGTTTGTATGGAAGAATTAGCAGATTTTTTAAAAACATTTATTCCTGAATTAATAAATTTAAACAGTGTTTTAATCAGTCCAAATAATGACCCCTGAATATCTATAAATTTCTGGAATTGATTAATAAGCTTATCCTTATCTGCACGATAAAACCTAAGGTCTTGATACCAAGGAATATTTTAATACCGATGCTACTTTTGAACGGAATAATTTTTGGTGTAAAAATGTGCCCACATGCAAGAAAAAATGATAATCGGTGGGTGAGAGACCCGGAGAATATGGTGGATATGGAAGAGTCTCATATCCTAAAGTCAGTGAGCTTCCGTAGTGTCATCCTGGCTACATGTTGCCGAGCGTTGTCATGAATGACATTGTCATGAAACAAAATCATGACAAGGCTTCGACTCGTACATAAAAAGTAAACGTATACGTGATAGCATCACTTCTTTTTCATGTAAAACCTTCATATCACATATCCGCATCAAAATTAAATTCTGTAAGACGCAATATAAAACTAAGAAGACAATTTAATTATTTAGAATAGGAATTTTTTATGCAACTATTATTAAGATAATTTTTAAGACTAGAACTTAAACAGTTTATCTTAAAATTGGACAGTATTTTCAAAACAAACTAATATATATATATATATATATATATATATATATATATATATATATATATATATATATATATATATATATATATATACGTGAATGTATAAATGATAGCACCTTCTTTTATAGAGAATTTAACAAACGAGTATTTGTAACGTGATGGTTTTATTTTCAATACGTCCAATTTTTTCATATAATCTTTTTGAACCAACAATTATTTTTTTTTTTTTTTTAGATATTTGTTAACGATTTTTTTTTTATCGAAAGAACTTTCAAAGGATTATTTCCACTGGTCTTCATGCTTCGCCGTCAGATGGTTTTTGATATTAGCATCAAACAACATCTAAAGATGAAACCACAACGCTACAGAAATCAATTTCCAATTGACACGCGTGCGCCAAGCCTTCGATGGGAGTGTACCTCGAATGGTTTAATGGTTAGCGAGTTATGCTCAAAAAATATTTTGAGTAAATTCTAATGCAAATACTGTCAAATGGTAAAGCTGTTAATCTCTCTTTCTATTGAATAAACACTAGTAACTTGCTTAAAAAAAGTATCTCGCTAGGCTTATAATGTAACCAATACCACCTCTGAATAAAGTTAAAATCCCACCCCAAAAAAAGAGTGTTCCCGGTATGGCATTAAACTTAATTCAGCCCAGAGGCTCCAGTTCTCGAAATCTAGGGAATATGGTATACCACCATCATCATCATCATGTCGTGCCGCTAGCACGGATATCCCTGACCCTCTCTCGCCACTTCTCCCTATCGTTCATCGCCTCTGGCAGGTCTTCAGGGCTACATCCAGTATCCTCACAAAGCTGCTGAATGTATGTTCGAGCTGGTCGTCCTGCTTTTGCCCGGCCATATGAGGGGGTCCATAAGAGTACATCACTTATGAGCTCATCCCTGCTTCTCCAGCAATGTCCTGCATGTCTGGTGCGTCTAACTTGGATAGTTTTCGTGATGGGAGGCAGGTGGCCATATAGTTGGTGCCTCTTTGGGTGTTGCCGCCTGGAATTGTTCAATATTACTCTCAGCATTCTTGTGTAATTGCCGTCTAGCTTCTTCTCCGGCCGTTTTGTTAGCGTCCAAGTAGTGCATCCATATAGCAGTATCGATACGACCGCTGACAGGAAGAAACTGTTTTTCATACCACTGCACTGTAATTACTCCCAAGTCTACTCTCACCCTAAGTGGTAGTGTCAGTCGGGGTCCTATTTACGGGTAAAATATTGCCCAGTCGGCTGGGGCAGTAGAATACACTGGCTACACCTCTGCAGAGAGATAAGACCTCCCCACAACGTGTGTCCTGGATATGACACTAAAAAGTCTGATGGTGAGGTCCCAGTAATGATTGGGCTTTGGGGAATACGGAGCACCCCTTCATTGCCATTGCTCCCTGGTCCACTTTGGCCCGAAATAGTAGCACCAGATATGGTCCTATCTATGGGTTAAATAGAACTAACAGTATACTTATGCTAAACTGAATTGTTTGATTAAACTGAATTGCTTGAAATAAATGTTTTTGACTATTCAACCGTCCTTACATTTAAACTGCGTGCTTATGCTAAACTGAATTATTTGAAACTCAACTGTTTTTTGACATTGACACTGAAATTACACTAAACTGAATTGCTATATATAACTGCTTGAATAAACTGAATAGTTTGAAATAGATTTTTTTTTGACAAACTGTGTACTTATGCTAAAGTTAATTGTTTTAAATAGAACTGATTATTTGCTTAAAAATGGATTTGGTATTAAATAACCTAAAAAGGTTGAAATGTCATAAAACCAAACCAAACCAAACCAAGCGGGTAAAATAAATCTGTTTGAAAATTAATTGATAGAAATATGTTATAGAACTGTAAATTATTTGTATTAAGATTCGTTACTTGAAGCTATAACTTTTATTTAAGTTCATTATTATCATTATTAATGACTTGAAATCATGCAATTGTGTATAAATAAATGACTATTATCAACTAAAAATAATTACTTGAAACAATATTCTTATTAATATGAATTAGGAACGCCTGAAACCATACAACTGTGTACGAATTATTAGAATTCGAATCGAAAACGTGATATCATATAACTGCGTGCAAAAATCGCTGAAGAAATAAGTACGCAATAATTATAAATATAAATCCACGATGAATGCAATTCCCTAAACTCTTGGCATAAAATAGCAACAGAGGGGTTAACATGCCGTTAAAACTAATCAATCAGTCTATCATTGTTCAATTCTGTCTTCAGGAACATAGTTTTAGTCTAGTTACTTTTTGAAACAAACACAATTCCTTCTTTCAGACAGTCTGCGACAGAGATTCCTTTCAAAATATGCTTCCTATCTCACTAATTTCCGTTCCATCAACCCATTACACCCTCTCTCTCTCTCTCTCTCTCTCTCTCTCTCTCTCTCTCTCTCTCTCTCTCTCTCTCTCTTTTCCAAATAGTCATTATTTCTTTTTTTCTTTCGGTTGAGAAACTTTCCCCATTTCTTTTTAACATTTTTTTATCCACGTTAAGCGTGGGAAACAATTTCCACTTCGTTTACCTGGTAACAAATCTTTGTCAAAATAAAGATTTTTTTTCTAGTAGTTCTCGAAGACCAGCCTGATCTAATTTTGTCTGACCTTACCTTACATACTAATCACATTTTGGAAACCCTATAATACCACCCCCAGAAAACAAATAAGCAAAAAACAAAAAGAACTCTATAAAAGCAAAGAACCGAAAGCTGTGACTATATAAAAAATATATTCACATACAAATTCATTAATAAATAAATAAATAAATAAATATGTGTGTGTGTGTGTGTGCACATGGGCAAATCAGTGTTGACCGATCAGCAAAAATATGCATGAAATCTGTACGGACACTAAATGCCGTCTATATAACTTACCAAGACCAAAAGCCGATTGTCCCTATCTTGCTAATTCAAGAGAGAGTTACGGGAATCAGTGCTGTCGACATGCTTCGATTATATATATATATATATATATATATATATATATATATATATATATATATATATATATATATATATATATATATATGTTATTAGGCTGGTTTATTATATGGAGTGACAAGCTAAAATAAATTTATAAAGCCAAATGAAAGTCCGTTGTGTTTTTTTCCCACTTATATAAATTTCCTGTGTATGGAATTAATTAATTTACATATATAAGTATCATATATTGAGCACTCCTAGAGATTTATAAAAATCCTTTAAAATATTTTTATATTGAATCATTCCTAACTCATCTTCTTTGGATACAATATATATATATATATATATATCAATGAATCATGACAGTAGAACTCTTTTTATCATTTGAATCAAAAGTAATCGCCCGAATCCCCAAATATTGGACTAACTGTGAATAGTAAAACGGGGCTCAGTTGAATATATCGAACTAACATGTTCAAAGGGTTAATCATGCTCGTTTTCACGTGGGCAGAAGAAGCAATGACGAAAAATAGATTTTGGTTTAATTGCACGAATCGTTTTGCCGCCATAGTCTTGCGAAAACGACTAGCCAGAGGCCAATGCTTTAGGTATCCGCGCGAAGATCACGTTAGTAGCAGGACTTCAAGTGCCAACCCGGGTCAGAGCTGCGGGTGTCGTGGGAAGAGAAAATGTGATCTTTTAAATGTAGATTCTTTTTGAAAGTGTTTTGCACATCTTTGAAAAACGTCACGACCACACATTTTTGCAGCTGTTTATATCATTTTGAAGAGCCAATTAATAATGTTCACAACCAGTTTAAACCATTAAATATCCCATCATTAGTTGTAAAATCAATGTTTTAAGAGCCAATGGAAAAATAAAGTTCACTACTATTATCAAGTATTTCACTCTAATTCTAATGATTTAGACACAATGTAATTATTCTTATTCAATAATAATAATAATAATTATTATTATTATTATTATAACAAGAGACGAAACGATCAATCACATAATAAGCGAATTCAGCAAATTAGCACAGAAGGAGTATAAGGCGAGACACGACTGGATCGGCAAGGTGATCCACTAGGAAATGTGTAAGAAATTTAAATTTGACCACACCAACAAATGGTATAAGTACAACCCAGCACCTGTCCTAGAAAATGACACACATAAACTCCTATGGGACTTTTATATACACACGGATCACCTAATCTCGGCCAAAAGACCAGACCTTATAATTAAAAAAAAAAGAGAATTTACAAAGAATAAAACTGAAAGAATGGGAAAAGAAGGATAAGTACCCCGACCTTACTAGAGAAGTGAAAAAGCTGTGGAACATGAACGTGACGATTGTACCAATTGTGATTGGTGCTTTTGGCAAAATAACTAAAGGATTATTAAAGGGACTGGAGGACTTGGAACTTGGCGGGCGGATAGAGACTATCTAAATGACTGAGAACGGCCAGAATACTAAGAGGAGTCCTGGAGACTTGGGGAGACTTGCTGTCACTCAAACTCCTGAGAAAAACCTTCAGCTAATACTGATGTGAAAAACTATAAAGGAGTAAATAATAATAATAATAATAATAATAATAATAATAATAATAATAATAATAATAATAATAATCTAGATAGAAAAGCAATTGTTTGTATATTTTAAGTGATAAACAAGTGAAATCTCGCACGAAAAAATTTTGACATAGTTAAGAAAAGGAAACTTTAAGAAAGAAACTGAATCTCTTCTAATAGCACCAAAAACAGCGCCATAAGGACCAACAATGTTGAAGCGAAAATAGATAAGATGAAACATATATCAAGTTTAGGTGATATCGTCATGGAGACAAAACAATCAATCAATAATGGCAATGAAGGGGTATTCCATATTCCCTAAATCACCAAGGCTGGAGCGTCGCCTTCAGATAGCTTAGTGTCATACCCAGGACACTCTTTGGCAGTCGGTGCATTCTACAGCCCTTGCACAGTTATAGGACATGATCTTTACTTTATGGTGCTAAGTGTTAGAGGCCGACGGCATTAATTTGATGTTGGGTTTGACGCTAGCAAGCACTATCCAGCCAAGGAAGACTTGAGGCCGAAAGGCCCCCGGCTTCGGCTGGGCCACCTTTGGGTGGGCGAGCTGCATCATTGACATCTTTGTCAATCTTGTATAACACTAGACCTTGCTTTCCAGTTTAAGCTATAATCAGGCATACATACATGGACCCAGATTTGGGTCCATGTCCAGCTAAGCTTATCAGGCCCACATTACACTAAGTGAGCCGATGACCAGCATAGCCCAGCAGGGCTTGAGTCAAACGTTTTATACTAAGATGACTCAAATGTTTTATACTAGAATGAGTCAAATGTTTTATCCAAGGATGAGTCGAACCTTTTGCAATATTTTGGTAAATACTAGTTTGCGGGGCGTATATCACGTTTCAAGCTATGGTAGCTGTCAGTTGTGATTGGTAGTATAGTGGTGGTTGGTTGGTCGGTTGTTTGGTTTTATGGCATATCAACCTTTCTAGGTTATTTAACGCGAAATCAATGTTTATGCAAATAGTTCCATTTTAAACAATTCACCTTAGCATGAGTACACAGTTTAATTGTCAAAAAAAATTCTTTCAAACTATTCAGTTTATTCAAACAGTTCTAATCCAGCTAATTCAGTTTAGTATAAGTATAGATTTTGTTTACCCACAGCTAAATGTCAAAACAGTTCTATATTAAAAAATTCAGTTTAGTGTAAGTAGAGTTTCATTGTCAAAAACAGTTACATTTCAAACAATTCATTTTAGCATAAGCACGCAGTTAGTTCTATTTAACCCATAGATAGGGCCCTATCAGATTCTACCACTCTGGGCCAGAGTGAACCTGGGTGCAATGGCAATGAAGGGGTGCTCCCCATTCTCCAAAGCTCGAGCATCACTGGAACCTCACCATCAGATTGTTTTGTGACATATCCAGGGCACTCATTGGGGGGGTTACCCCTCTGCAGAGGTGCAGTTGGTGTATTCTACAGCCCAGGTCAACTTGAAAAGTATAGATAAAGAAACCAAATCAAACCAAAACAGAAATGTTCCGCTCATTTACCCAACCAAGGAGACATAGGCGGCGTTACGGTTATCATCAACGAAACTAGATTTGGTGGTCCGAGTTCAAATCCTGAACGAAGGAATTTTATTTTACTCCTACTTCTACCTTGATGGTAGATCAAGGTGTAAAATAAAATTATGGCAATTGTTAGCGCCTCACCAATGGGTCAAATGGACCTGTTTGCAAATTATTAGTATGGGCTAGGGATACATGAAATTATATAACTATGCGCAAATGAATAATTCTTTTTATTCTCTATCGAGAGTTTTTCACACCAGCGTTAGCAGATGGCCTTTCACTGGGGTTTGGGTCACAGCAAGTCCCCTTAAGTCTCCAGATCGAACCTAATAATGCTGTCGTCTGGTTGTTCTCTACTTGTCCACTTATTTCCAAGTCTTCGAGTCCCTTTTCCAATCCTTTGGGGATTGTTCAAAGTGCACCAATTACAATTGGTATCAACGTCAACTTTATTATTATTATTATTAGTTGGGAGTGGTTATTCTTCGGAAAAACTTAAATGTATCGCTTCTTCTGCCAGCAATGGTAGGGTAGACTAGATTCAATAAGCCTGCCATGGTCGAGGTGAAAGAATAACTGAGAATTTAAAAACCAAATTAATTGTATTAGATAGGAATATATAAAACCATATAACTGTGGGCAAATCATTTGTATTAGATAGTAATACTTAAAATCATACAACAGTGGCCAAATTATTTGTATTAGATACGAATGCTTGATATTAAATAACTGTACGCAAAACTTTTAAGAAACAACTACACAAAAAATTTGATTTTACAATGAACGTAATTCTCTAATCAATCGAGATAAAATAGGCCTAGACAGGTTGATATGCCGTTAAACTCTATTAATCTATTTTGTTTTTACAGTTAAATATCCTTGAACAAAAAGACTGGAAGTTAAACTCAATGTTCCCAATCCGCAGGTACGCTTCAGAAAGATTGAGATGGACAAAACGCATATTCTTTTTTCCTTTCTTCTTTCTAACTTCTCTTTATATCTTTTCTTATCTTTTCTTTCTATCATCTCTTTCTTTCTTTTTTTCTTTTTTCTTTCTTTCTTTCTATCATCTCTTTCTTTCTTTTTTCTTTCTTTCATTATTTCTTTCTTTCTATCTATCTTTCTTTCCTTCTTTCTTTCTTTCTTTCTTTCTTTCTATCATCTCTTTCTTTCTTTTTTTCTTTTTTCTTTCTTTCTTTCTATCATCTCTTTCTTTCTTTTTTTCTTTTTTCTTTCTTTCTTTCTATCATCTCTTTCTTTCTTTCTTTCTTTCTTTCATTATTTCTTTCTTTCTATCTATCTTTCTTTCCTTCTTTCTTTCTTTCTTTCTTTCTATCATCTCTTTCTTTCTTTCTTTCATTATTTCTTTCGTTCATCTTTTTATTTCTTTCTTTCTTTCTTTCATTATTTCTTTCTATCATCTGTTTCTTTCTTTGTTTCTTTCGTTCTTTCTTTCTTTCTTTCTTTCATCTCTTTCTTTCTATCATCTCTTTCTTTCTTTTTTTCTTTTTTCTTTCTTTCTTTCTATCATCTCTTTCTTTCTTTTTTCTTTCTTTCATTATTTCTTTCTTTCTATCTATCTTTCTTTCCTTCTTTCTTTCTTTCTTTCTTTCTATCATCTCTTTCTTTCTTTCTTTCATTATTTCTTTCGTTCATCTTTTTATTTCTTTCTTTCTTTCTTTCATTATTTCTTTCTATCATCTGTTTCTTTCTTTGTTTCTTTCGTTCTTTCTTTCTTTCTTTCTTTCATCTCTTTCTTTCTATCATCTCTTTCTTTCTTTTTTTCTTTTTTCTTTCTTTCTTTCTATCATCTCTTTCTTTCTTTTTTCTTTCTTTCATTATTTCTTTCTTTCTATCTATCTTTCTTTCCTTCTTTCTTTCTTTCTTTCTTTCTATCATCTCTTTCTTTCTTTTTTTCTTTTTTCTTTCTTTCTTTCTATCATCTCTTTCTTTCTTTTTTTCTTTTTTCTTTCTTTCTTTCTATCATCTCTTTCTTTCTTTTTTTCTTTTTTCTTTCTTTCTTTCTATCATCTCTTTCTTTCTTTCTTTCTTTCTTTCATTATTTCTTTCTTTCTATCTATCTTTCTTTCCTTCTTTCTTTCTTTCTTTCTTTCTATCATCTCTTTCTTTCTTTCTTTCATTATTTCTTTCGTTCATCTTTTTATTTCTTTCTTTCTTTCTTTCATTATTTCTTTCTATCATCTGTTTCTTTCTTTGTTTCTTTCGTTCTTTCTTTCTTTCTTTCTTTCATCTCTTTCTTTCTATCATCTCTTTCTTTCTTTTTTTCTTTTTTCTTTCTTTCTTTCTATCATCTCTTTCTTTCTTTCTTTCTTTCTTTCATTATTTCTTTCTTTCTATCTATCTTTCTTTCCTTCTTTCTTTCTTTCTTTCTTTCTTTCTATCATCTCTTTCTTTCTTTCTTTCATTATTTCTTTCTTTCTATCTATCTTTCTTTCCTTCTTTCTTTCTTTCTTTCTTTCTATCATCTCTTTCTTTCTTTTTTTCTTTTTTCTTTCTTTCTTTCTATCATCTCTTTCTTTCTTTTTTTCTTTTTTCTTTCTTTCTTTCTATCATCTCTTTCTTTCTTTCTTTCTTTCTTTCATTATTTCTTTCTTTCTATCTATCTTTCTTTCCTTCTTTCTTTCTTTCTTTCTTTCTATCATCTCTTTCTTTCTTTCTTTCATTATTTCTTTCGTTCATCTTTTTATTTCTTTCTTTCTTTCTTTCATTATTTCTTTCTATCATCTGTTTCTTTCTTTGTTTCTTTTGTTCTTTCTTTCTTTCTTTCTTTCATCTCTTTCTTTCTATCATCTCTTTCTTTCTTTTTTTCTTTTTTCTTTCTTTCTTTCTATCATCTCTTTCTTTCTTTCTTTCTTTCATTATTTCTTTCTTTCTATCTATCTTTCTTTCCTTCTTTCTTTCTTTCTTTCTTTCTTTCTATCATCTCTTTCTTTCTTTCTTTCATTATTTCTTTCTTTCTATCTATCTTTCTTTCCTTCTTTCTTTCTTTCTTTCTTTCTATCATCTCTTTCTTTCTTTTTTTCTTTTTTCTTTCTTTCTTTCTATCATCTCTTTCTTTCTTTTTTTCTTTTTTCTTTCTTTCTTTCTATCATCTCTTTCTTTCTTTCTTTCTTTCTTTCATTATTTCTTTCTTTCTATCTATCTTTCTTTCCTTCTTTCTTTCTTTCTTTCTTTCTATCATCTCTTTCTTTCTTTCTTTCATTATTTCTTTCGATCATCTTTTTATTTATTTCTTTCTTTCTTTCATTATTTCTTTCTATCATCTGTTTCTTTCTTTGTTTCTTTCGTTCTTTCTTTCTTTCTTTCTTTCATCTCTTTCTTTCTATCATCTCTTTCTTTCTTTTTTTCTTTTTTCTTTCTTTCTTTCTATCATCTCTTTCTTTCTTTCTTTCTTTCATTATTTCTTTCTTTCTATCTATCTTTCTTTCCTTCTTTCTTTCTTTCTTTCTTTCTTTCTATCATCTCTTTCTTTCTTTCTTTCATTATTTCTTTCTTTCTATCTATCTTTCTTTCCTTCTTTCTTTCTTTCTTTCTTTCTATCATCTCTTTCTTTCTTTTTTTCTTTTTTCTTTCTTTCTTTCTATCATCTCTTTCTTTCTTTTTTTCTTTTTTCTTTCTTTCTTTCTATCATCTCTTTCTTTCTTTCTTTCTTTCTTTCATTATTTCTTTCTTTCTATCTATCTTTCTTTCCTTCTTTCTTTCTTTCTTTCTTTCTATCATCTCTTTCTTTCTTTCTTTCATTATTTCTTTCGATCATCTTTTTATTTATTTCTTTCTTTCTTTCATTATTTCTTTCTATCATCTGTTTCTTTCTTTGTTTCTTTCGTTCTTTCTTTCTTTCTTTCTTTCTTTCATCTCTTTCTTTCTTTCTTTCTTTCATTATTTCTTTTTTTCTTTCTTTCTATCTATCATCTCTTTCTTCCTTCTTTCTTTCTTTCTTTCTATCATCTCTTTCTTTCTATCATCTCTCTCTTTCTTTCTTTCTTTCATCTCTTACTTTCTTTCTAACATTTCTTTCTTTCTTTCTTTCTTTCTTTCTTTCTTTCTTTCTTTCTTTCTGTTTTTAATAGCTTTTTCCTTGTCTTTTTTCTCACGCTTTCTTTTTATATATTTTACATTCTTCATCTAGATTTTTCTTTATTAATTTTTCTTTGGACAATATTGCCAGTCGGTTAATGATAAATATTCAAAAATCTGAATATATATTCTCTAAAAAAACGTTTCATGATATTGATATGTCAATACAGACACGCAACAGAATTCGATATATCTTTTTTTTATATGTAAATAAGAAAAATGCATAAATCTTTTAACATTTTTATAAATATTGCATGACAACTCGTGAAACCATTGGATTCCCTTTGTAACAGAGGTCAATGATGATATATCATTGTTTACACGGACTCTGCAAAATATCATTCAGTTACTACATAAATAGGAAATCGATTTATTCTCTTAGAGTTTCAACTTTCATCGTTCATGTTAATACAACTGTATGAATGCACCACCGGGACGCTAACGAAAAATTTAGAGAAATTGCTAAATGGAAATTACCCGTGAACGCAACAAATTCAGGAAGGAACATGCCACAGAGCAGCAGCTGTGCGGCCACATGCCACCCATCTCACAAACCATTCAAGTAAGGCGAATTAGACAGCCGGGGCACTGCTGGAGAAGCAGGGACAAACTCATAAGCAGTGCGCTCCAATGGACAAGCACGTGCCATGGTAGCAGACCACTAAGGACTTAGTCACATCAGCACTGTAAGGACACTGGATGCTGTCTAGAGGACCTGCCAAGAGCGAAAGATGATAGAGATATACGATGAGAAAAAGTCAAGAAAGTCCATGCTGTGATCACGGCTTGATGTTATATATATATATATATATGTGTGTGTGTGTGTGTGTGTGTGTGTGTGTGTGTGTGTGTGTGTGTGTGTGTGTGTCGTTTATATGTGAAAGTGTTACATCTACTTCAATCTGAACATGAAATTTGACAACGTTATATATCAAGATTGATTGGCCACTTTTCTCACTTTCCTGTCTGGTGATTGTGCACGCCAAATGAAACTTAAAGTAATGGACTTCGTGTTCATAATTTGATATTTTTCTGTGTTAAATACGTGTTCTGTTGTAACAGCGTCAAGCACTTTATCACCAATTGTTTCCCATATATGAATATATGTAATTTCAGCGTACCGTGACGATAGATGGATAGATAGATAACACACACACACACACACACAAACACACACACACACACACACACACACACACACACACACACACATATATATATATATATATATATATGAAAAAATAAAGTAAAATAAAACGCATATATTATTTTCAGGCGAATGTAAAGGGGGTTGAAACAATAATTTATTAGAAAAATTTAAAAATCAGAAAAAGGGTGTTCCTGTAAATAAACCCATCCTAATTTGAACATATGCAAGATTTTTCGTAGCAGGTGGAATTTTTTGAATAACGTAAGTTTAAAAACTAAATTATTATTTCTAAATATTTTTCTGGTAACTCCTTTTATATGTGTTAAATCCCTCTGTTAATGAGGCCATCATCCTCCTCCCCACCAAAAAATTCGGACACCAACTAGATATTATATATATATATATATATATATGGTAAGCAAAAATTTTAGATTTTTAACTTGAAAAACATAAATTCTATGGTAAGTTTCTAGATTCCCTTATTCTCTAAGTTAAAACATTTTAACTCTTATGAGTAAATAAAAAGATTGCTCTAATGTTTCGTTTCCCTGGGTTAGATATGTACATATACGTGCAAAACAACTGATATATATATATATATATATATATATATATATATATATATATATATTCGCAAATCAAAACGTGCTCAAGAGCTTAAAGGAGAAGCAATTTCAAAACTAAAACTAATTAAGATCTCATCTTCTAGTTATTGTTTCATAATCATGTATTTCATGTCTTGTTCAATGTATATATATATATATATATATATATATATATATATAAGGATGGACTGTTGAAGTAGCAAATCCATCTGTCTAATGAAGAATATTCTTATTTATCTTATCACTTCATATATATATATATATGGCAGTGATATACAAAATACATGCAGGTCAGTTGGGTTTTCGCCCTAGTGTTATATTGATTTTTTTTATATAGGAAATAGTGAAAGGTTTTCATAATCAATTCTGTTAAATCGAGAAGTGGGGTAATTTAAAAAAATATGGTCAACGTGAATCCATACTCAGCAAAAGTATAATTCCGTTGCAAATAGCACTCTATTTTTTTTTTCACTAAATGAAATCATATTAAATGTTTGGGTTTTAAAAAATGCTACAATGTTACGTACATACGAAAATAATAAGGATTTTTTGCAATATAGATTAATAGATTATGGGTTTATGTATATGTATGAGAATGCATGTATTACAGCCAGGATAAAGGGAAAAGTCCCCCTGGCGTCGTGGCTAACGTGCTGGACTGCAACATCGCTGTAAGCAAGTTCGAACTCCTGTCGCCTTATTACGGTCACTTTAGGATTTATATATATGAATATATTTAATCTCAGCGTACCATGAAGATAGATAGATAGATAGATAGATAGATAGATGTCTTCTCGAGTTTTTCCATTGGGAAAACTCTGAATTCACTTATTCCTAAGGTATAAATAAAATAGTACAATGGCTTTTCTTCTGGCTTTGGGTAAGATATCACAGAGATGTTGAAATGTCATTAAACAAAGAAACTTGACCATTCCTGGATAAATACCCAATCTTGCAAGAGAACTGAAACAACTATGAGACATGAGGGTTAGAGTGATGTCAATATCAGTGTGAGAACTTGAATCAATTCCAAGTAATTAAAAAAAAATAGATATCTGAAGAAGAATTGTGATCGTTGAGACTACGACATTTCTGAGATTGCCTATGGAAGAATTCTGGTGATCTGAGGAGACTTGCTGCCTCTAATACTCCGGTAAAGGTTACCAGCTAGTACTGGTGTGAAAACACGAAAAAGGTAGACTTAAAATTGATATCACTTTAGTGAATAGCAAATGCAGGCGATATGGGGGAGAGACAAAACAGTAAGACATATGATAAATGAATGTAGCAAACTGACCATGGAGAGAAAGTGCAAGCACCACGGGTGAGGGATCGAAGGGATCAACTGGAAACTGAGTAAATTTGACCAAACAAATAAATGATACGAGCATAAACAGGGATTTTTCGAGAAAAACGACAGGTCAATCATAGTTGGAGCACTCAGAACAATGTCGAAAAGTCTAGAAAAGAAAAAAGGGGAACTAGAAATTTGAGGGAAGCATTCAAACCGTTCGGACCACATCCTTACTGAGACCAGCTAGAATACTTAGAAAAGTCCTGGAAAGCCGATGACACTTCCTGTCACTCAAACTCCGAGGAAAACCACCAGTTGGGGCTGGTTGGAAAAACTCATAAAGTGTGAAATAGTACTTAGAAAATGTGGCAGAAAAAAATCCCTAGGAGATACAAACAGATCACAGAATCCAGATGAGAAAATCAAAACAAGAATATATTAACTAAAAAAAGAACTTGTCATCAAGTGGATTTTTCAGTCCCAACGAACCACAGAGTAAAAATAAAAGAAAGCCAAAACATAGACAAATATCTCGACCTTGCCATGCAAGGGGAAGATAATTGTTGGAGCCCTTGGAACAGTACTCAAAGGTTTGGAAAAGATACTGGGGGAACAGGAGATCAGAGGAAAAATCAAGACTATCCTGACCACAGAAGTGTTAAAATAAAAAGGATATGTAGAAGAGTCCTGAAGATCTGAGAAGGCTTGCAATCACTCAGTCTACAGGGGAAAATCACCAGTTAGGACTTTTGTTAAAAACCAGCTTATAGTCAATAAAAAAGAAAACCTGCCGAATAGTGAACATTCTGTTCCAGCTGACCATGGAGTAAAACTGAAAGAAAGCAAAAACAGAGTCAAGTTTCTAGACTTTCCGGGAGAACTGAAAAACTATGGAACATGAAGATGACGATAATTCAAAATTCATGCATTCGGAACAGTCACCAAAGGATTAGTAAAGGGACTGGAGAACTTGGATATAAGAAGACGAGTTGAGATCATCCAAACTAGAGCATTGTTGAAATCGGTCAGAATACTAAGAAGAGTCCTGGTGACTTAAGGAGAATTGCTGTCACTCAAACTCCAATGGAAAGCCATCAGCTAATGCTGCTGTGAAAAACTCTCAAAAGGGTAAAAATAATAATAATTAAATTTGACCATGCGAACAAATGGTATTTGCATAACCAACCACCCGTCCTGGAAAACTAGACGCACATTATGCTTTAGGATTGTGAGATACAAACGGATCGTCCAGCCCTTGTGATAATCAATAAAAAAAGAGAACCATGGACTTTGCTGATCCACTGGGAACTGTGCAAGAGATTCAAACTTGACTACACAACCAAATGGTATATGCATAAACAGAATAAGTCTGAGGAATGAGAGGCTCTAAATTCTCGTGGATTTTGAGATACAAACAGATTACCTAATCTCAGCAAGAAAACCAGACCTAGGGTTGTTTAACAAAAAAAAGAACTTGCTGTATAAGGGACTTTGACGTCCCATCGGATCAAAGAGTGAAAAATCAAAAAGGCGGAAGCAGAGAGAAGTTCTTGAACTTTGCTGGAGAACTAAGAAAACTAATGAACCTGCGGGTGACTTTGATACCAATTTTAACTGGCTCGCCTGAAACATCTCCCAAAGGCTTAGGAAAGGGAACTGAAAGAGTGGAAAATCGGAGGATGAATCGAGACCATCTAAACTACAGTAATATTAAGACGGACCAGAATACTGAGAAGTGTTCTGGAGACCATAGGAGACTTGCTATTACACAGACTTTAGTTGATGCTGGCGTGAAAAACTCGAAAGAAGTATATTAATAATAATAATAATAATAATGGGATCGTGAGATGAAAACAGATCACCAAATCTCTGCCAGACGGCAATACCTAGTGATAATCAACAAAAAAAGAGAACCTATCAAATAGTGAACTTTGCCCGTCCCGGCAGACCACAGAGTGAAAAAGAAAGCAAAAAAAGAGATAAGTACCTTGACCTTGCAAGAGAACTAAAAAAAACTATGGAACATGAAAGTGACAGTGGTACCAATTGTGGTTGGTGCACTTGGAACAGTCCCCAAACGATTGGTAAAGAGACTGGAAGATTTGGAGATAGAACAAGTAGAGACCATCCAGACTACACACAGCATTATTAAGATCGGCCAGAATACTGAAAAACTCTGAAAGGAGTAAATAATACTTATATGAAGACCATCCCAACTACAGCATTATTGGGAACGGCTAGAATACTGAGAAGAGTCCGGGAGACTTGAAAAGACTTGCTGTCACTCAAACTCCAGTGAAAGACCATTACCTAACGCTGATATTAAAAACTCTAATGAGTAAATAATAATAATAATAATAATAATAATAATAATAATAATAATAATAATAAGAAGAAGAAGAAGAAGAAGAAGAAGGAGGAGGAGGAGAAATGGGAGTGCAATTACTAATTTCTCTTTCTTTCTCTCTCTCTCTCTCTCTCTCTCTCTCTCTGTATCTGTCTGTCTTTCTCTTTTTCTCTCTCTATCTCTCTCTTTCTCTTATACTCCAACCTCTCTCCTTTTTTTTTCGGCATCAGAACAGTTTTTCTGTCATAGATTTTTTTTTGTTCTTTTCTATTTTATTTGATGGGGTTGGGGTTTTTTTGTTTTTTGTTTTTTTTGTTTTTTTTTTTGTTTGTTTGTTTTTTTTCTTATCATCTGTAGATTCCTTTCTGGTTATCTTGTTTCTTTCAACACAAACGACCAATCATTGATTAAAACGTTTCCGCCTTCAGGTTGTCAATAATCTTGGATGCTTGCAATGTTTAAATGGCTAATTTCATTACGAGAAATCTAATGAAACAAAAACTTGAGAATTCTTCATTTTCTAAGGTCACAGCCTCTAACCGAATCATTAACTTTTATAAAATTAGCGGAACTGTTGGAAATAACATTCGCCTCTCTAACATATTTTACCTCATAAACCAATGACAAAAACAATTCTCCTAACTTGGTCTATTTAGACATGAGATTAATTGTGTAATATCTGTTATTATCAACTTAATTGCGAATCAACTTTATCTCGTTCCAAAGAGTTTCATGCACCAACGAAGACGTAGTTCCCAGTTCCGGAATGTGCTGGAAGTCTTCAACTGACACTAACTTCTTCATAAACATTCTCAAATAGAGATCTTGGAGCTGAGTTTAAATTATTGTGAACTAGAAATAAATCACAAGGACTCAGACCAGAGATTTGATATCACTGAAATATTGTTTGGGGGCAAGAACCCCTTCAAACAGTGGGTCTACAAAAAGACAAACGTATATCCCAGGAACTATTTTGAAGTAAATTTACGTTTCATTTATTGTTCAGTCTTGTTTTGATAAATACAGCTTCAGTCTCGATACTTTTAAAACACACTTTGTATTTTGCAGAAAATTAAGATTTCAGTAATTGTTCATTCATATTATCGTAAATACAGCTTCAGTCTCGATACTTTTTAAACACATCTTCTATATCTCAGAAACTTAACGTTTCATTCATTGTTTATTTCTATCTTGGTAAATACAGTTTCAGACTTAATACTTAAAAAAAAATTCTATTTTCAGCCCAGTTGGCTAGGGCTGTAGAATAGATCGACCCTATCTCTGCAGAGGAGTAAGACTCCCCACCCCAACAAGTGTGCTACATATAATACTAAACAATCGGGTGGAGAGGCATCAGTAATGCTGGAGCTTTGGAGAATGCTGAGAGCCCCTATATTGCCATTGCTCCCAGATCCACTCTGACCCAGAGTGGTAACACCTTATAGGGTCCTATCTATGCGTCAAATAGAACTGTTAGACATTTAAACTGCTTTCTTATGCTAAAATGAATTGTATGAAATAGAACAGTTTCATCATTTAACTGTGTGTAAACAAATGACTGATGTTCAATTGAACTGTTAGTAATATATAGGAATACTTGAAACTATTTATCTTGATTAAATTATGTTTGAAAATCATAAATATCTAATATATACATATAAACCGTATTTGGCATAAAATAACCTACAATGGTTGATATGCCATGAATCCAAACCAAACCAAACCAAACGCCTTGTATCCTAAAAAAGTTATCGTTTCATTCATTGGTCGTTTCTGTCTTCGTAAATTCAGCTTCAGTTTCGATATTTTTTCGTCATGTCTTTTATTTTGAAGAAAATTAGTTTTTCATTTATTGTTAATTTTGGTGGGTTTTTTTTAATTCCTTGCTTAATGGCATTCTAACCTTCGTGGGTTATTTTTTGCCAAAGCCATCCTTGTATAAGAACAGCAGTGATTTAACCCATTGCTGGAGAGGGATAAGGGGGTTCATACCTTTCCCAGGAATATTTGTCCGAAAGTGAAAATAGTAATTTATTTACCTTTTAGCATAGATATGGAACAAGACCGAATGAATGGGGCACCCAATGAGACTCGAACTCATACGTGAAGGTTTGCTAGTCCATCTTGCAAATCATTACACCACCAGAGGAGCCCCGAAAATGAAAATTATATCGCAACTGGAACTCGAACTCACTAACTTTGAGGCTGTAGTCTAACGCTTTAGCCATTATGTCACGAATAATCCTCTATTTCTGTCTCAAAATATCGGATAAGGAATACATTGTTGCTCAGATCAGAATATCGGGCTTATGGTTATTTGGTTTTTGATCATTGATTGACTTTATTGGCATGTCAATCCGTCTAAAGTTATTTGATAACCAGAGGTTAGGGAATTGCTTTCATTATACAAATAAATTTGATTTTTTTTTTGTGTTGTTGGTCGTTAAAAATGTTCTTGCATATGGTTATTTATTAGAATTCCTATAAGATACGAATAAAAACATTTTGTCCCTTTGATAGGACGGAAATATGTCATACCGCTCCGGGTCCGAGTGAAATTGTGAGTAATTGCAATGAATCGCTATAAAAGCGTATTTCACACACCTCATAGTCTCAACATAAAAATGCAATTTTAGTTTCACACCCAGGACACCCCTTTTTAGGGGGAGGTCCTTACTCCCCAGCAGAGTAATCTGAGCCTCAACAGCAGGGTGATCGGGTTTACGGTTTCAAATAGTTGTATCTTTTCTGATCTCTGTAGTGGCAACGCCCAAATCAAATAAATAATATAAAATAAATTTATTAAATTTCGTCAAAATGAACAAAACTGTTCTTCAGCTAATTGTCTAACATATTCCACAAAAGGAATGAACAGTTTTATAATTATCTCCCTACTACTCACAGTAATTATCAATCAACAAGAATTAATATCTATTTAATACTTTTATTAAATCCAGTGGGTGCAAGCATAATTACGTACATCGAATTCGTCCAGGATTTCTCTGGCTAAACAAGTTTAAATAAATTGAAACTTTTTCTAAATTGCCAATTCTAATATACTTAGTCGTTCCTTTTATTGAGTATCTTCAGTTAATGTTTCTTTTCTAACTTCGTTTTTGTTTGTTTTGTTTGTTTTTGTTGGTATTTTTTCGGGATGAGGGGTTGTGAGAGGAGATATCTTGTCTTATTCAGACAATAATTTATCAGTCACCGAAGGGAAAAAGTCGTCCATTTTCTACTGTAACTGAATTTTAGTATCGTCCGTTGTGAAGTCCCAGGACAGGGTATAGGGAATGGTTGGATGTAAATTTGTGTATTTAATGAGGAAGTCACAGCATTCATGGTGGACAATTTGGACAACATTTACAGCGACAATGGCGGAAAATTAATCAAAAGAAACCAATCAATCACTTAAGGTAAAGGAACTTCCTACTCCGCTTCCAACCAATCGGTTCTCTGCCAAAACAAAAATGGCGGTCAGGTTATATTCATTAGAATTGAAAACTGTGAAAAACTGAGACATCGACAATGACAAAAACTCAGAAGAGAAAATATGGAAAATTCTAAATTGTTATCCTGTTTGGCGGACATTGGCACAATGGTTACAGTGTTCGCCAATGGCCCGGGAGGCCTGGGTTCAATCCGTCGTTCGAGTCATACTAAAAACTAAAAAAATAGTACTTGATGACTCCTTGCTTAACACTCAGCATTGTAAGGACCAAGGAGTAGCTCTCTCCCCTACACCTTGGTAAAGTAACTATCGAAAAGGGAGCCTTCGGGTCACCCTCGACTACAGTCACCAATTTTACTTTTTTTTTATTCTGCTTCGTACAGTGTTGATATTTTACTTTCCTTTTATTCTAGTGGTGTAATGGTTAGCAAGCTCGACTAGCAAATCTACACGAGTGAGTTCGAGTCTCTTTGGGTGCCTCATTAATATACCCCGGTGTCACATCTTAGTAAAATTCTTAGTAAATTCTTACTTCTTTGTATTTAACTTTTGCTGTAAGTGTTATCAATTTTGAGAATTTCGTTGTAAATATTATATTGACGACCAGAAATGCAAATTAGATAAGCATAAAAGATATATATATATATATATATATATATATATATATATATATATATATATATAACTGTTCCTCTATTTGCCAGGGTCAAATGGATCTGAATACCAGCGATCTCTTTTCCCTTCAGTCACAGACTTGTAGTCAAAGAGGAAAGAACCAGACCTTTGATTCTCCATCTGCTGAGTTCCGAATTTCACGACGATAAATAAGTTTTATCCTCAAAAGAATTCAAAACTGACACGCAAATAAGCAATTTGAGAAAAATACCAGAAATGTCTATTCAACTCAGCCCCTTGTTATTCGTTTTCCTCTTTTCTTGTTTTATATACATTTCATTACAGCGCTAGCCTTTTTTTTTTTTACAGCTACGTAGAATGAGTTGCTTTGGTTTTATGGCATATCAACCATTTTAGATTATTTAATGTCAAATCGTCTTTATACATATATGTTAAATATTTATGATTTGTCAACACATTTTATTGATAACGTTTTTAAAAGAGCCTAACCTCGTTCTTTTGCACACTGGTAAATGGTTCCAAGTATTGCAACGTATCACTAACAGATAAATAAAACATCAGTCATTTATTTACACATACTTACATGACAAGCAGTTCTATTTCTAATTATTCAATTTAGCTTAAGTCCTTTTTTTATGCTTCGTTTAAAAATGCAAACATTTCTATTAATAACCAGGCATCTGTGTCCTGACCCAGATTTGGTTTCGTGAAAATGCTTGGCTCATTAGGCCCACATTGCACTTAGTGGGTCAATGAGCAGCACAGACAAGCAGGGTTCGAGCCTCGGCTCGTGCCTGACCTTCTCCTCCCCTAAATCCCCACTATAATCGGCCTTCAAGTCATTGACCGTGTGTCAAGTCCTGTCTGATGGGAGGCAGCGACAAATAACCCAAACATTTCTATTTGACCCATAGATAAGACTCTGTTAGATGCTACCACTTTGGGCAAGAGTGGACCTGGGAATGATGGAACTGAAGGAATAGTCCACATTCCAAAATGCTCCAGTATTACTAGAGCCTTACCATCATATTCTATGTCATATGCAAGAGATTCATTAGAGAGGCGAGGGTTCTAAACCCTTTGCAGAGATGCTGTCGGTGTATTCTACAGCCACAACTGATTGCGCTGGTTAGTTACCTGGAAGACATCCCTGCTACAATACATTTTGTCGCAAACTCGAGACATATCATCATCATAAGCATAATCATCATCATCATCATTAAAACTTGCTGATGGCACAAAATCCCTTGACTTTCTCCCGCCATTGTCCATGGGAAGTCCTCTATATGGCATCCAGTGTCCACAAAATGTTTATGAGCATAAGTTTTTGCAGGTCACCCAACACTATGTATAGGTGTCCATAGGAGAACGTCACTTACGAGTTTGTCCTTACTTCTCTAGTAGGGGTAGTCACTGTAGTGTAGTGGCTAACGTGCTGGACTGTGACATCGAAGTGTGCGAGTTCAAGCCCCAGTCGCGCTATAAAGTTTACTTTGGACTAATATCATTGTGAAAGCTATGAAGCCACTAATCTCAGCTATGAATTAAATAGAATTACAACTGGTTTGGTGGGGTTCTCGTTGTGTAATAGTTAAAGCAATGAACCGCGGTATCGTAGTAAGCGAGTTCGAACTCCAGTCGCGCTATTACCTTCACTTTCGGACAAATACCATTGGGAAAGGTATGAACACCCTTATCCTCCCAGCTATGGGTTAAATAATGCCACTATTGTTCTTCTCGAAGGATGGCGTTGGCATTAAATAACCCACCAAGGTTGATATGCCCTTAAACAAAGAAACTAAACCAAACCACAAGGATAGCTTTGGTATTAAATAACCCACGCATGTTGATTCACCGTTAAATTAAGAAAACAAAGCACCTATTATCCATCAGTGGTCAATATGTCCTGCTCGTCTTACTTGGATGGTTTATGAGATGGGAAGTAAGTGGCCATACAGCTGTTGTTTTGTAGGGTACTACTTCCAGGATTAATTCAAAATAGTATGTAGCATCCTTCAATAGTTCCTACCTAGCTTATTCTCAAGGCGTTTCGTTAGAGACCAGATGGGGAAAACATACAGTTGTACTGACGTGGCAGAAGAATTCTAGTTTTATTTTATCGGGGAGTTTAGATTTCCATATGGCCGTTAACCTATCAATAACAGTCTATGCCGTTCAATGCATATGTTGAGAATGCTTTCAGTTGATGAGATATTGCTGCTGAGGTATTTCAACTGGTCAAAGTAAGTAAGTAAAGTTGGCGACCTCAGTCGAGGGTGACCAGACGGCTCCCTTTTCAATAGCTACTACACCGAGGTGTAGGGGAAGGCGCTACTCCTTTCCCTGGATTGCTCCACTTTACCCTCGATACGTACCTTATATTGCTGAGTGTTAAGCAAGGAGGTATCAAGTACCATTTTTCAAGTCTTTGGTATGACGCAACCTGGGATTGAACCCAGGTCTCCCGGATCATTGGCGAACACTCTCGCCACTGGGCCACTACTAATTTCTAATTTCATGCGACTGAATCATATCTTTTTAACCGAAGACTCTAATAGATTGACTATGAAGCAGAAATTAGTTCGCAATAAAAATCGAAAGGACATCATTTTTAAAAAAGTATAAACAGATAACTAGATAAAAGTGTCAATTCTAATGCTACTCTTATGAGTCTAACCTGAACAGCAGGAGGTCGGCTCATCCGGGTTCTGTTTCCGCCGAGCTAAATACAACCAATCAGAGAACACAATTCGAAATTCTTCTGCTATTAACGAATTTGAAAGAGACAAGTGGAGGTAATGTTGGTGTGGGGGGAATGAGAATACATTCCCAATTTGCGTTGACACGAAACAGAGACAGCGAAATAAAGAACAATGTTGGGAGTTCATAAAAAGGGGTAAAAAGAGAGTAGAATACAATGCAACGGAATTAAGTGGGGTAAAAAAAAAGTAGGAGGAGAGAAGAGGTTTTGTTTTTTTTTTGTTGTTTTTTTTTTTTTTAAATAAATTGAAGGAAGATTTAAGTATGAAAAAAGAAGAGGGGTCGGGAAAAAGATATTAAAAATCTGAAATCAGTGAGGAACAAGGAAATAGGAATCCGAGAAAGATAAGATGGATGAAGGCAATTGATGGGGATGAAATTAGGGAGGAAGATAAAAATGGGATTTAAAAAAGGAACGAAAAAAAAAAATAACAGAGGATGAGAAATAAGAGAGTGGGAGAAAAAAACATAATTTCTAAAGGCGGAAAAAAAAAGAAAAAAGAAATAGGCATGAAAAGAATAAACTGGAAAAATAATAGGTGTGTTTAAAAAGTGTCAAGATTGAGCTGTATTTACCAGGACAGAAATGAACAATGAAAGAAACGTTAATTTTCTTCAAAATACTGGGTGTGTTGAAAAATTATCAAGACTCAAGCTGTATTTATCAAGGCATAAATGAAAAATGAATGAAACGTTAATTTTCTTCAAAATTCTTGATGTCTAGGAAAGTATCGAAACTGAAGCTGTATTTACCAAGATATAAATGAACAATGAACGGAACATTAATTTTCTCTAAAATACGAGCTGTGTTGAAAAAGTATCGAGATTCAAGCAGTATTTACCAAGACAGAAATGAACAATGAATTAAACGTTAATTATCTTCCAAATAGTACCTCCGAACACACTTTTTACAAAAAATTTTTTTATTGGTCGACGCACATCGTAATCTTTTCTTTTTATTCCGTATGAATCTGTGCCGATGCACTTCATGTAATGACCTCCACATTGTCAACTTTCTTGCTTTTGATATGTATTTTCTGTTTTGCGAAAAAGTCACGCGGAATTTAGTTTATTGATTATTTAGATGCTGCACAGTGTTTCGCCAGAGACTACTGATCAAAGTATCAAAAGTGCTGATCAAAACATTTTCGAGTATTAACTCAAATTCGTCTAGACGTCTAGACATCATTACTTAATCAAATAATTTGCTCAGGAGTGCATATGAGTTTATTCAAACTGTAAAAGTAAAAAAATTTAGCGGTTCAGTGTTGACACTTCTTTTTAAATATTTCGTATCCGTCATTTCTATCTCGTGAAATTATTAGTAAGGCTACACTACGTGATCAGTCCTCGAGCTGACTTTCTCTCACTCTCTGTCTCTGTCTCTCTCTCTGTCTCTCTCTCTTTCTCTCTCTCTCTCTCTCTCTACCTACCTACCTCTGTATGATTTCCATTGATTTGTCTTTTATCTTCTATGCGTCACTTCAAGCTCTGTCGTTAAGACTCCTCCAACGAGTGTTCTGGATATCATATTAAACAATCTGATGGTAAAGTTCCAGGCTTGGAGATTTGGAGAATATTGAGTATTCCCTCATTGCCATTTCCCCCACGTTACTCTGAACCTGAGAGGTAGCACCTGATAGGGTCCCATCAATTGGTCAGATAGATCAAATTATGTGTGCAAACAAATAACTGATGTTGAATTGTGACTTTTATATGGCAATACTTGAAACCATTTAACTGTGAGCAAAAAGTGCTCAGGCTCGTTTAAGAATGTTATCTATAAAATATGTTTACAAATCATATATATATTCAATGTATACACATAACAAATTATATATATATATATATATATATATATATATATATATATATATATAATATATATATATATATATATATATATAATAAGTATAGACAATGGCTGATATACCATAAAACCCGACCAAACCAAATCAAGCTCTTTCTCTCTCTTTGAGAGCACATCTTGGGGAGTTCGGTCTTATAGTGCATCTGCTACTTAAACTTATTACCAAACAGACCCAGTCGGCTGGGGCTGCAGGAAACACCGACTGCATCTCTGCAGAGGAGTAAGACTTCCCCTACGAGTATCCTGGATATAACACTAAACAATCCAATGGTGAGGCTCCAGTAATGCTGGAGCTTTATGGAATGCAGAGTATTCCTACATTGCCATTATTCCCAGGTCCACTCTAGCTCGGAGTGGTAGAACACGATAAGGTCCTAACTGTGGGTCAAATAGAACTAAACTGTAATTTCCCTTTGCAGAATTGTTTGGAATTAACTTTAATATTTAACTGTGTGTAAACAAAAAACTGTACTTATACTAAACTGAATTGTTCGAAACTTTAATCAAAATGACATAATACGGCGTTAAATGACCCAAAAAGGGTTTATACGTTGTAAAACAAAACAACCAACAAACCAAATTATAACCAAACAATTTTATTGTGGTTGATGTTAAAACTCAAATGTGAATTTTGTTTCACTTCAGTCCAATTTCAAAGGGGGTGTCCTCGTAGTGAAATGGTTAAAGCAATGGACTGCGGAATCGTAGTAAGCGATTTCGTACTCCAGTTGCTCTATTACGTTAACTTTCGGGCAAATACCCTTGGGAAAGGTATGAACCCCCTTCTCCGCCCAGCTATGGGTTAAATAGTACCACTACTGTTCTTCTAGGAGAATGGCTTTGGTATTAAATAGCCCACAAAGGTTGATATGCCACTAAACAAACAAACCAATTTCAAAGTTTCTTTAAGCATGTCGTCGTGGAAAACTCTAGTGTATTGAAAGACATGACTCTAACATGATTTTAAACATTTTGCTCGACGAGCCGATATCAAATCCCTGACCCGGGGCTGTTTGCGTTTCACTTGTTGCTAATGCCTATGAGAAAAGGTATGAAGCCACCTGTTCTCCCCCCAGCTATGGTATAGTAGAGTGGTTTCATTAGCCTTGATTAAGCAACCAATCTCGAAGAAGGAAAACTGTGAATTCAAATAAGCTTAAAATTGACCTTGTGTCACATACTTTCATGTCGAAAGGGTTGGGTAAATATATACTCTGCATAAAGAATAATTTTATGCGGTATCCTGATTATAAGGAAGGGATTGAATAGATATCTAAAGCGGTAATTTTTTTGAATTGCAGAAAAAAAAAAACAGCGTGTTCATTGGCAATAAAGGAAGAGGGGAAAATTAAGTTCGACGTTTTATAAGCTTTAATCAGCTTCTTTCATCTTTGTTAGGCAACCAATCTAGAAGAAGGAAAATTTCGAATTCAGACCATTTTTATTCCACTTAAAATTGACCTTCTTTAACATCCCTCTCATTGCAAAGTAGTTGGGTAAATCCATAGTTTATTAACTGTGTATCAAATCATTTAATCATCTATAGCGAACAGATCTGGAGAGTAATGGGCCGCAACAGGGAATACCTACCCAAGACACGCTATATGAACAACACCTCTATAACCAAACAAGTGACGATCGGACTGACAGACAAATCCTTTTCAGATTTATATGTATCAATTAGTCATTATATACGTATGTACTAATAAAAGAGGAGTGAGTGGCCAACGTCCTAGACTGTGACATTGTAGTTGAATAAATATCATCATCATCTTGTCGTGCCGCCAGCACGGATATCCCTGACCTTCTTTCGCTACTCCTTTCTATAGTTCATCGTTTCTGGCAGGTCCTCAGGGTTACATCCCGTATCCTCACAGAGCTGCTGTATGTAGGTTCGAGCTGGTATCCCGGCTTTTACTTTGCCATGTGAGGGGTCCATAAGAGAACATCGCAGGAGCTCGTCCCCGCTTCTCCAGCAGTGTCCTGCATGTCTGGTTCGTCTAACTTTGATAGTTTTCGTGATGGGAGGTAGGTAGCCGTATAGCTACTGCTTTGTGGGGTGTTGCCTCCAGGACTTGTTCAATATTGCTCGCAGCATTCTTGTGTAGTTGCCGCCAAGCTTTTTCTCCTTCCATTTAGTCAGCGTCCATGTGGTGCATCCATATACCAGTATCGACACGGCCTCTGCTTGAAAGAAACTGCGTTTCGTTTTATCGGTCAGGTCTGACTTCCATATGACCGATAACCTATCGATAGCTGTCTATGCTTTTCCTAGTCGTGTATCAATGTCTTCTTCGATTGATGAGACACTGCTTCCTTGGTAGGTAAACTTGTCAGTTTCAGAGAGCTACCGCCTAGTGTGGAGATATCACCTGTTTGATTTAAACACATGTATCCCGTTTTGTGTGCATGGACATGAAGGCCAATGCCTTCGGCAGCTCGTTACAGACTATGCAGTAGTGTTTCGGCTCGGGCAGGTGCATTTGTCAGAATCACGATGTCGTCGGCGTTGTCGGTGTCGGTTATTGTTTTTGCTGGGTACCTTCTGCTTCTTTTCTTTGTCAGCTCGAAACCATATAACTACATTTGCGAACCAATGAGCTCTGTCTCTTTTTAAAATAATATTGCTTAAAAACTATTCAAATGATTAATTACTCTGTCAAAGTTAAATGAGTTGCTATTGTATTATTAGAGCCCCACCATCAGATTGTTTAGCGTCATACCAGGACACTCGTTGGGCGGGGGGGTCTTACCTCTCAGCAGAGATACGACAAAATACTGTCAGGATCTTTTCGTTGGTGATTTTTAAACCAGTCCATTGGCATAATGGTTAGTGTTCCACCATAGCCCGGGAGACTGGTGTTCAATCCAAGGCCAAGCCATGCCAAAAACTTCAAACGAAACATGATATCTCCTTCCTTAAGGCTCAGCATTTCAAGGTACGAATCAAGTGTAAGTGGAGCAATCCAGAGAAATATCTATATCTCGGTAGAGTAGCTATTGAAATATCTATATCTCGGGAGAGTAGCTATTGAAAAGGGAGCCTTTGCGTAACCCTTGACGACGGTCGGCAATGTTACTTAACTAATGATTTGTTAAAAAATCTTGATAATTAAAATAAATTTACTTTAAGAAGGAATTCCTACGTTATCTCGGGGAAAAACTCGACATGACTATTTTTTCAAGAAATAAAATCTAAATGCACCCTATCGACAAAGGTTAGACCATGCTAACTGAATCCCCGACTGAAAGGAACGACCCCCCCCAAAAAAAAGCAGTGTCCTGTGTAGGAAATTAAAACTGTATATGATTTTGAGGCTTTGGATCTGAATCTATGGGAAGTGTGGTGTACCCCTTTCATTGTCATTACTCCCAGGTCCACTCAGACCCGAAGTTAGGCATCAATCACCGCTTCAAATAGATCTGTCTGCAAATTGTATTAGATAGGAATACTTGACACCATATGACCATGGGCAAAAAACTATAAGAAACTACGCTAAAAAATGATGATATAAATGTACGTAAGTCCCTAAGCTTAAAATAACCCCAAACTGTTTGAGATGCCGTTAAAATCAATCAAGTACATCTGCCATTCCTTGTCTGTATATATATGTAGTCAATAATATGATCCATGTTTGAACAATGATAATGTTATATATATATATATATATATATATATATATATATATATATATAAGATTTAGATTTAGATTATATATATATATATATATATATATATATATATATATAAATATAAAAATATATCAGACATGGAGTGACTTGCACACACATAAACACACACACACACACACACCTTTTTATTGTAATATGATAAAACAGCGTTTTTGCCGTTCTGTTCTTAAATTGAGTACTTTTATCAGTTATTATAAAACGATCAATCTTTTTGATCTTGTTCTTGTATTAATTCGTCTTTAGTTCTATACATATATATATATATATATATATATATATATATATATATATATATATGTGTGTGTGTGTGTGTGTGTGTGTGTGTGTGTGTGTGTGTGTGAGAGAGAGAGAGAGAGAGAGAGAGAGAGAGAGAGAGAGAGCTTTATATAACTGGATTTCACTAAAAAAACAGTAATGTTTTCTTTCCGTGTGCTAACACGAGTCATTACTCAAACAGATATAGTATATAAATATATAATTATACGTGGAACAGACATTTTTCTAAAAATAAAATAATCTCAAGAATACAAATATATCTGTGACTTTCCCAGATAATAACTCGATAGACGACGCAACTCGTCTCTCTGTCAGACACAAAACCACAGGGGTTTTGTTATTGCGACTCTTTCAGCCGCTGGTCTTTGGCGTGTGTTTAGCTGTTTAAAATTATACAATTACCACCATATATAACAAGAGACTAGAGGTGTGAAATAAGAAAAAGAAGATTTGAAGAAGTCCTCTATGGTGTTGTGGTTATTGTGCCGGACTGCGACATCGTATTAAGCTTTCACTTTTGGGCTAATACTCGTGGGAAAGGCGTGAAATCCGTTATTCTTCCAGGCAGCGGTTGTGTCGATACTGCTGTATGAATGCACTACTTGGACGCTAACAAAACGGCTGGAGAAGAAGCTGGACCGCAATTACACAAGAATGCTGAGAGCAAAATTGAACAAGTCCTGGCGGCAACATCCCACAAAGCACCAACTGTACGGTCACCTGCTTCCCATCACGAAAACTATCCAAGTTAGACGAACCAGACATGCAGGACACTGCTGGAGAAGCAGAGACGAGCTCATAAGTGATGTACTCCTATGGACCCCCACATATGGCCGAGCAAAAGCAGGTCGACCAGCTAGAACATACAGCAGCTATGTGAGGATACAGAATGTAGCTCTGAAGACCTGCCGGAGGCGATGAACGATAGGGAGAAGTGGCGAGAGAGGGTCAAGGATATCCGTGCTAGCGGCACGACATAATGATGATGATGATGATGATGATGATGATGATGATGATGATGGGCTAAATAGTACCAATACTGTTCTTCAACAAGGATAGCTTCGGCATTAAATAACCCACGTCGGTTAATATGTCATTAAACAATAAAAGCAAACAAAACCACTTCAGGTTTTAAATTCAAATTTGAATTTATATGAATAAGATATTATGTCCAAAAAATGATAAAAATGTGACTTACAATTAAATTATGATTAAGTTAGAATTCTTGTAAGATCATTGAAGTGACGGATTTGGCCAGTATTTTGGTTAGTGACCATTTACGAACAGTCAGGACAATTATTTGATGACTGAATAATGAGGCAATGAATCAATAAATCTAAATTTTAATTAACATTAGGTCTGGTCTTCTAACTGAGATTAGGGGATCAGTTTCTATCTAAAAAAAAAAACACAGATTATAGTGTGAGAGTCTCCGTGGCGAATTGGTTAACGCGCTGTAAGCGAGTTTGAACTCCAGTCGCTCTAAGACGTTGACTTTCAGTCTAATATTCTAGGGAAAGGAAAGAACTTCCTTATCCCCTCGAGCTATGGTTTGAGTTAACTCTTCTTCTAGGGTGACTTTGGCATTAAATTGCCCTTTAAGGTTAATATGGCATTAAACAAAGAAACCAACTAACCATCAACAAGTGTTGATTTATAATAAAGCCAGACAATCAATAAACCAATTTCTCATTGAACACCTCCCCTGATGGCATTTTTGTTCCATTACAATGTTATTTCTTAAAAATAACAGTAACCAGCCACTATATTTTCTATTCAGAAGTAAATACTAGAATCAGGAGGAGGGTATTACAACCAACATTTCCCGAGTTGATTTAGATGAGCAGCCGTATATCTACTTTTGCGTAAGTTATTTATTAAGTTTGGTTTAGTTTCGCGCAAGACTAAATTTATGGGTCATCTAGTGATGGGTGGGTTTGGTTAGGTTTTATGGCATATCAACCACTACGGGTCATTTAATACCAAATCATTTTTATAAATATATATTAAATATATGATTTCTAAACACAATTTCCAGCTAACATCTTTAAACGAGCCTGAGCTCATTCTTGCACACACTTAAATGGTTTCCCCTATTTCTATTTGATACAAATAAGTGTATTTGTTTGCACACAGTTTAATGTTTTTTTTACTATAACTCCTATGGACCCCCACATATGACCGGGCAAAAGCAGGACGACAAGCTCGAACATACATTCAGCAGCTATGTGAGGATACGGGATGTAGCCCTGAAGACCTGCCGGAGGCGATGAACGATAGGGAGAAGTGGGGAGAGAGGATCAGGGATATCCGTGCTAGTGGCACGACATGATGATGAGTATGATGTATCACTAACAGTTCAATTAGATATCAATTATTTGTTAACTCAGTGTTGTATGATCAAACAGTTTTATTTCAAACAATTCAGTTTAAAATTAGTACACAGTTTGTTTGTTTTTTTTTTTTTGTTTTTTTTTTGTTTTTTTTGCTTACACACAGTTCTATTTGACCCATAGATAGGATCCTATCAGGTGCTACCACTCCGGGCTTGAGTGGACCGGGCAGTGATGGCAATGAAGAAGTACTCCGCATTACCCAAAGCTCCAGCATTACTGGAGCCTCACCATCAGATTGTTTAGTATCATAATCAGGACACTCGTTGGGGGGGTTCACTCTTCTTCAGAGATGTAGTCAGTGTATTTTACAGCCCCAGCCGACTGTGTTTCTCACCGAGTGAGAATCGAACTTACAAGCAATACTCAAAAAGATAAAGTTTCTGAATAATTACACTTAGTTCGATACTTTTGTAAAGAGTTCCCTTCGAGAAATGTTTAAAGTGCTGAACAGCGGTATCGTAATTTGCTAGATCGAATTCCAGTCGCGTTATTACATTCATTTTCAAACAAACATCATTGGGAAAGATATGAACTTCCATGTCCTCCCAACTATGGGTTAAATAGTACCACTGTTACTCTTCTACAAGAATGGCTTTGGCATTAAATAACCTACGAAGGTTGACATACCAATTTACGTGGGCTAGTCAAAAAGTAATGCTTTTTCTTTAGTAAGGGAATAATTACCGATAGAGGAACGTGTATCATACAACAAAATAAAGCAGTTCTTCTGGGGATCACATTCCTACTTCTCAACATAGTCACCGTTTCTCTCAATAGCAATGTTCCACCTTCGAATGAGAGCATGTATCCCTGCTTTGCAAAATTCTAGTGACTATTCCTTGAGCTATTTCATCACTGCAGTTTTCAATTCCTCGTCACTGGCATAATATTTGCCTCTTAAACTCTCATTTGTAGAACTGAAGAGATGATAGCCTGAAGGTGATAAATCTGATGAGTATGGAGGGGCGGTAAAGTTGTCCACCCAAATTAGGTAATTGTTTCCATTGTCTTGCTGCTTGTGTTTAGTCGAGCATGGTCATGCAGAAGAGGGACATTATCAATTAGCAAGATTGGCGCCTTCAGACAATCATTTCTTCGGCCGTATGCAAGAGGATTTAAGTGTCAAACCTTATACCAATGACGAGGAAGTGAAAACCACCGTGAGGAAGTGGCTCAAATAACACTCAATAGAATTTTAAGAGACAGGTATTCATTTTATTTACCAAACTCTCCGCTCGGGCAGGATATGACACAAAGTCAGTTCTTAAGCGGAGTTTAACAGATTTGAATTCAGAGTTTTCCTTCTCCTAGACTAGTTGCCTCACCAAGGCTGAAGAACCTAGTCTGCCCTACTATTTACCCATAGCTGGAGGGAGAATAATTGGATTCATACTTTTCCCAAGGGTATTAGTGCAATGTGAAATGCAATCAGTCTCGTCCAGGCTTTGAACGCGTGCCGCCGTGTCCATTTCCTACGACGATAACCATTACACCACGAGACAGGTATTCATGCTCTCATTCAAAGATGTAACATTGCTATTGAGAAAAATGGTGACTATGTGGAGAAGTACGGAAGTGATCCACGAAGGAACAGCTTCCTTTTGATGTATGATACATGCTCCTCTGTCGGTAATTATTTCAATAATAAAGGAAAAAGAATTTTTAATTCGCCCTCGTACTTCTGCATTACAAATAGCAAAATGTTTTTTAGGTTTGGTTTCTTTGTTTAATGGCATATCAACCTTCGTGGGTTATTTAATGTCAAAGCCATTCTCCTAGAAGAACAGTGGTGGTTCTATTTAACCCATAGCTGGGAGGATAACGGGGTTCATACCTTTTCCAAGGGTATTTGTCCGAAAGTGAATGTAATAGCGTGACTGGAGTACGAACTCGCGTGCTACGATTTCGCAGACCATCGCTTTAATCATTTCACCACGAGGACACCCACAAAATGTTTTTTTAAGTTTACATATTAAATTTCAAAGTCAGAAATGGGACCACTATGATTTATATTCTATTGCAACTCAAAATAATTCGCCAAGTAAAATGAACATCTGCTATTTCATCAATGAAAACGAATTATATCTATTTTTGTATAAGACACAAGGTTTTTTTTCAAAATAGCAATGAGGAACTAATATGTGTGTGTGTGTGTGTGTGTGTGTGTGCGTGTGTGTGTGTGTGTGTGCGTGTGTATGTGTGTGTGTGTGTGTGTGTGTGTGTGTGTGTGTGTGTGTGTGTGTGTGTGTGTTTATAAAAATTGCTGTTGGTCCAATGAGAGAAAAATGAGTAGGTCCGGAAATGATTTCGAATTTGCAATTTCGGGTTTTATTATTATTATTATTGTTATTATTATTTACTCATTCGTGTTTTTTACATCAGCGTTAACTGATGGTCTTTCCCTGGATTTTGAATGACAGCAAGTCTTCTCAAGTCTCCGGGACTTTTCTCGGTATTGCGGCCATTCTCAATAATGCACTAGTTTGGACGGTCTCCACTCGACCGCCAACTTCCAAGTCCTCTAGCCCATTCAATAATCCTTTAATTGCTGTACCGAAAGCACCAATCACAATTAGTATAATGGTCACCTTCCTGTTTATTATTCACTCATTAGAGTTTTTTCACATCAGCGTTGGCCGATGGTTTTTCACTGGAGTCTGAGTGACAGCAAATGTCCTCAAGTCTCTAGAACTCTTCTTAGTATTCTGGCCGTTCTCAATAATGCTGTCGTTTGGATGGTCTCCACTCGTCCGCCAACTTCCAAGTCCTCCAGTCCCTTTAGTAATCCTTTAGTTACTGTTCCAAACGCACCAATTACAATTGGTATAATTGTCACCTGCATGTTCCACAGTTTTTTTCAATTCCCTAGCACATTCTTTCAGTTTTTCAATTCCCTAGCACATTCTTTCAGTTTTATTCTGTGGTCAGCCGGGACAGCAAAGTCGACAATTTTGCAAGTTCGCTTTTTTTTTCTTTGTTGATTATTATTAATTCTGGTCTTCTGGCCGGGATTAGGTGATCCGTTTGTATGTTAAAGTCCCATAAGGAGTTTATGCGTGGCATTTTCTATGACAGGTGCTGGGTTGTGCATATACCATTTGTTAGTATGGTAATTTACTAAGCTTTTTGCTTAGATGTAGCACAAGTCCATATGAAAGGGGCACCCAATGAGACTCGAACTCACTCGTGTAGGTTTGCTAGTCGAGCTTGCTAACCATTACACCACCAAAGGCACCTATACCATTTGTTAGTACGGTCGAATTATTATTATTATTATTATTATTATTATTATTATTATTATTATTATTATTCCATATACTTGTGCTACACGTGTTTCGAACATATCAGTCCTCTTCAGGCAGTTTGAATTTTGGCAGTGTGTTAAGTTTCTTTTATAATAAAGATTGTTTACAAAGCTTGTTTTGATTTTGCTTAATGCCAATTTTGTCTTTGATTGTCCCTTTGAAGTTTATAGTCCGTAAAAATTTTAAACATTCAATCAATAATTAAAATTTTCAACCATTATATTTGAAGCATAGATTAAATTTTTTTTCACGATTATGTTTTTTTTCTAAAAAGAAACAATGTTAACTTTCTGCCTAAAAAAGTGAAAACCTAATTTCATCTGTAATTACAGACTCTGTTGTTGTTGATTGATCATTATATTCTTTGATTTGTACGCATTACATCAGCAATCTAATCATATTTCGATAATCTTATGAATAGAGATTAAAAGCGTAATAACTATCTACGTCTTTTGAGTCCTATGTTTGAGTTTTATGCCCCCTGAATGCAAAATCTTCTTAATTAAACTAAAAAAAAGAAAGTATTTCTCACAAAGGTTGCAGGTTCAATCCTCACTACAGGCGAGTAATATACAGGAATACTTAACACTTGTACCCGGTTATGGCAAATGGAATTAGAACAGGCGACCCCGTGGTTTCAATAAAGGACATGGTTCGAAGTTACGTGAAGGTTCCCGAGTTCGACAAACCCCTGAAGAAGGCCGGAGGACATATCGACCGAAACGTTGTAGAAATAACAATAAAGATGAAAAGAATAGTCCGAAAAACCTTAATGATAAAATTACGCACAAAGTTTGAAAAAAATACTTGAAGACCTGTATAAAGAAATGTACACAGATAATTGTTTTGCAGCTGGAGAAAAAAGTCACGCATTTAATTAAGCAATGATAATTATTTTCCTTATAACCCTTACAGACATCCATATGAAATATTGTTTTAACGTTCAAAAAATAAATAGATCAATATAGTAGAGTAGTTGGCGATCGTAGTCGACGGCGACTAGACGGCTCCCTTTTCAATAGCTACTACACGGAAGTGTAGGGGAGGGCGCTACTCCTTTCCCTGGATTGCTCCACTTCAGCCTTGATACGTAAGTTATAATGCTGAGTGTTAAGCAAGGAGGTATCAAGAACCATTTTTAAAGTATTTACTATGACGCGACACGGAATTGAACCAAGGTCTCCCGGACCACTGGCGAACACTCTATCCACAAGGCCAATGAGCAATATAAACGGCCTATATTTTTTCACCATATCAATTAAATTTATTTAATCTGAGATTTTATATTAAGTAATTAAAACCCCTGTCAGAATCAATAAAAAGAATTTAATGTAGAGGTGCCCGTGGTGTAATGGTTATCGTCGTAGGAAATGGACACGGCGACACGAGTTCAAACCTTGGACGAGACTGATTGCATTTCACATAGCACTAATACCCTTGGGAAAGGTATGAATCCAATTATTCTCCCTCCAGCTATGGGTAAATAGTAGAGCAGAATGGGTTCTTCAGCTTTGTTGAAGCTACTAGTCTAGGAGAAGGAAAACTCTGAATTCAATCCTGTTAAACTTCGCTTAAAAATTGACCTAGTGTCATATCCTGCCCGAGCGGAGGGGTTGGTAAATATGAATAAAAAGAATTTAATCTACCTTTGTCAATTTAATAAATATATAATAAGTGGAATATGCAATACTTACCTGATTTTAAGCTACCAAAATACAAAATGTCAGAAGTACAAGACTTTGTTTTCCCGTCACAATGAAATTATCTTTTAAAAAATGTAAAAATCATTAAGTCACAACTTCATTAACTAAGGCCAATTAACTAAATGATTGAAGTGGGTTGACACATAATAATAAAACATTAAACCAAAAAAAATATGTTAACTCCAAAATTTCCACTAAAAATTTATTTTAAATGAAACTATGTCTTATCGCTCAAAGTACTGAAAATTTTATTAATGGAAGTCCCTGTACACGCAGTGGTTAAAGTTCTGAAGCGAGACATCGTAATAAGTGAGTTTGAACTTCACTCATATTATTACGTTCAATTTCAGACGAATACACTAAGGAAAATTTGAACCCTCTTTTCCTCCCTTACAATGACTTAAATAGTACCTTGCTTTTCTACAGTGGCTTTTTGCATTAAATAACCCACGAAGGTTGATATGCAATCAAAACAAAGAAATCAAGACCAAATGCCGTGTATGTTAAGTAGATGTGTCTACTTTACCACTCATTACTTCTTTAGTTTCACTCTCTCTCTCTCTCTCTCTCTCTCTATCTGTCTATCTATCTATCAATCTCTTTCATTCACACACACACACACACACACACAGAGTTTCACGGCCTCTCCTTTTCTTTTACTCAATTACTTTCTTTCTGTTTTTTGTTAACTCATTTTTTTTTTTTTTACTTCTCTCGCTAAAAATATCAATACATCAATTCCAATCAATCTCGTACATAGGTCGACCCTCGATTCATGGTCACGAAATCATGCTATGTTTTAGAAACCAATTAATTTTTGTTGCCAATAATGTAACAATTACTTCCTTGGAAAATATCAGGTGTACTTGGTCAGCAGCAAATTAGTTTACCGCATAAACCTCTTATATAAGTCGAGTTTTTATGTAGGTCGAACCAAAACTATTTACTTATTGAATTAATTTTTCAAGACAAAGGTCGTTCGTAGTCTTTCCGATTATATCTGAATTCCAAACTTGAGAAATCATTCCTATCGTATCAATACAATGGGGTAGAGACAAAATTGTCCTTTCTTTTCCTTTTCTTTTTTATTTTAACGGCATGTCAAGCCATCTAGGGCTATTGCATGCCTACAGGTTAAGGATTCACATTCATTGTATGTTCACAGTTACATTTTTGTGTCGTTGTTTCTTAAAAGCTTTTTCTTTGCAAACAGTCATAGCAATGAATCTCTTCATTGTCATTACTCCCAAATCGACTTTAGCCCTGAGTGAGAGTATGTGTTCGGGTTCCATCTATGTGACAAAGAGAAAATCAATCGTAGTGAATAGGACTCTACATTCCCAAGATCATCTGAATTAGAGTCTCACTATCACATTCTGTTTAGTGTCATACCTAGGACACACTTTTTTGCTGGATGGAGAAGTCTTACCCCTTTGCAGGATATTCAGTCAGAGTATTCTAAGTCCTGCCCAAAATGTGTTGGTTCTGCTTAGGGTCAAAAATTGGTTCCATAAATTAATGATTTTATGACCATACATCGTGGCTCACACGATCGAGTGAAGCTGTATAATAGGTTGACCTGTTAGCGGTGAGTGGTAACCCATGATGCTTGAGGATGGGGCCCTGGTGGCTGAGCAGTCAGCGACCCCACGACCGAAGTGGTAAAATGACTTTCTACATTGTACTTTGGCCCATACTGGAGTAGACGGTGGGCCGAAGAAGGTCCACCCGATCACTCGGCTGGTCATGTTAACCCCAAACATCTAATAGGATTGTCTCGACCGTTTTCTTTACATTGCTTTTGTGGCAAACAAGTACTTAACCCAATTTTATTTCAAAGATCAGAGTATTCGCCAGTGGTCTGGGTGACCTGGGTTCAATCCTAGGTCGCGTCATACCAAAGACTTTAAAAATGGTACTTAATACCTACTTGCTTAACCCTCAGCAATATAACGTATGTATCTAGGGTAAAGCGAAGCAATCCAGAGAAAGGAGTAGCGCCTTCCCCTACACTTCGGTGTAGTAGCTATTGAAAAGGGGGCCTTCTGGTCGCCGTCGACTACGGTCGCCAACTTTACTTTACAATTTTAAAGATGCTAAAAAGCGGTTGTTGAGGGTCAACTAAGCTTTGACAGCCATACTTGAAACCAACTAAACTCCATGCAAACAAATTATAAAAATAAAACAGAATTCTTCCAAGCAGCGGTCGTGTCGATACTGCTATATAGATGCACTACATGGACGATAACTAAACGTATCGAGAAAAAGCTTAACGGCAACTACACAAGAATGCTGCGAGCAATGTTGAACAAGTCCTAGAGGCTGCACCCAACAAAGAAGTAGCTGTACGGCTACCTACCACCCATCACAAAAACTATCAAAATTAGACGAAACAGATATGCAGGACACTTCTGGAGAAGTAGGGACGAGCTCATAAGTGATGTACTCCTGTGAACCCCTTCACATGAACGAGCAAAAGCAGGACGACCAGCTCGAACCTACATAGAGCAGCTCTGTGATGATACGAGAAGTAGCCCTGAGGACCTTTCGGAAGCAATGGACGATAGGGAGGGTGGCGAGAGCGGGTCAGGGATATCTGTGCTGATAGTATGACATGATGATGATGATTAGTGTTAAATAACAATACTTGAATCCATTTAACTGTATGTAGACAGTTGATTGATAATAATAGAATTATTAGTATTAGAATACAATACTTGAAACCATTAAATACTGAGCTGAAACTTGTTTAAAAATAAATTTACCGACTAAGTATTCGCTTACAATATATATATATATATATATATATATATACGATTTTGCATTAAATAAACCACAATGTTTTATATACCATTAAAACAAATAACCTAACTATACACAGAGTTTCCCAGAATACACTGACTGCAGCTCTACAGAGGGGTAAGACCCCTCCCAATGAGTGTCCGGGATATGACACTAAACAATCTGATGGTGAGGTTCCAGTGATGAGAGGGCTTTGGGGAATACGTAGTACCCTTTTGTTGCCATAGCTCTCAGGTCCACTCTGGCTCAGCATGGTGGCACCTGATAGGGCCCTATCTATGGGTTGAATAGAACTAACGGCATACTTATGCTAAACTGAATTGTTTGACTAAACTGAATAGTTTGAAATAGAAATGTTTTTGACAATTAAACCGTACTTACATTTAAACTGCGTGCTTATGAATTATTTGAAATAGAACTGTTTTTGACATTGAAATTGTTCTTACACTAAACTGATTTGTCTAATATAGAACTATTTTGACATGTAACTGTGTGTAAACAAAATCCGAATTAAAACTACTTGACTAAACTGAATAGCTTGAAATAGAAATGTTTTTCACAATTAAACTGTACTTACATTTAATCTGTGTGCTTATGATAAACTGAATTGTTTGAAATAGAACTGATTATTCACATAAAAATGGATTTGGCGTTAAATAACCAACAAAGGTTGATATGCTATGAAACCCAACCTACCAACCAACCAACTATACACAGAGGTATAATAGTTATCGTCATTGGAAATGGACACAGTGACCCGAGTTCAAATCCTAGACGTGGTTGTTAACCCCTAACATCTAATAGGATTGTCTCGGCGTGTATTCTTTAAATTGCTTTGGTGACAGACAAGTCCCTAACCCTATTTCGCCCTTGGGAAAGATATGAAAGATATAAATCCAACTGTTATCCCTCCAACTATAGCTATACAGTGGACTCATTAACGTTGATATGGCAATCGGTATAGAAGAAAAACTCCGAATTCAAACCTGCTAAAAAAACTTCCTTACGTTACAACCAGCTCCTGCAGGAGGGCATAAATTTTAACGTTGATTTCTGCAGAAAATTGACTTGATACGAGTTTTATACAGTAAGTTAACTTCTGCTGATTAAACACTTGTTAAAAGAATTTTATTTAAATTTCATTTTTCTCTCAAAGTATCTTCAAAAACTGCATTAAAAAATGAACCTCAAAGATTTGTGTCCAGTGTTGTAACCATGAGACTTTGTCTTATACCTTACAATATGTCAGAACTCTTTTCAGAAGTTAGTGTGTAATGAAGGCAACCGAAGCAGCAATAGAAAAAATAAATAAATGCGGGGGAGTCCATGTCTCGTGCTTTTGCGTCTTTGAAATTTTAACAGCATATAAACAGGTATTGGAGAAAGTTGCAGACCAATCAAGTCACACGGTTAATAAGAATTTTACTTTGTCCACTGCTTCTTCTCTGATTTGTAAAGAAAGGCTTTAAAAAGACATAGGAAATAAGTCCCTCACTAAAGATACTTCAGATGAGGGACTGGTAAACGAACTAGCGAGTTTGATTCCCACTGTGTGCCCTATAGATTTTTTTTCTTTTGCCAAAGCTATGCTGAACTTAATAAATCATCATTATTATCATCGTCATGCTGATTAGCACGGCGTTCCCTAACTCTTTCTGTCATCATCTGTCCCTATAGGTCAAATACAATATATCATTTAAACTGGATGTCATTTGACTGTATGTCATTTAAACTGAATGCAAACAAATGACTTATGCTAAAAGGAATTATTTGAAATAGAACTGTTTAATCATTTAACTGTGTGCATATACAAAACGTGTTTACAAACCATATTTATTTAATGAATATGTAAAAACAGGATTTGGCATTAAATAACCAACAATGGTTGATATGCCATAAAACCAAAGCAAACCTCTAGGATTTGAACTCGGGTCGCAGAGACCATTTCTAACGACGATAACCGTTGCAATACGTGTGTGCGAAAATTCATAAATTTACAATCGCCCAATCTCTTTGTCAGGGACTGGATGTGACGAAAGGATAATTTTTATAACCGGATTAAAGCAGGTTTGAATTCAGAGTTTTCCTTCTCCTGGACAAGTTGTCAAACCACAGATTATGAATCCAGTTTATCCAACTATTTACCAAGAGCTCTGGGTGAGTTTGAAATAGTTCAATATAATGTGCGATTTTATTCCAAAACCTAACCTTTACACACACACACACACACACACACACACACATATATATATACATATATATATATATATATATATATATATATATATATATATATATATATATATATATATATAGGGTGGGTAGCAGTCCTTCATTTAAGCATTTTTTATTAAATGATTCAGACAAGTTCTTTTCTTCATAATTTTATTAGGATTTTTTCAAATTTCCTGACAAGTGTGTTTTTATTATTTAATCACACACACACACACACACACACACACACATATATATATATATATATATATATATATATATATATGTGTGTATGGGGGGCGGTGAATCCATACTCCTCATCCTGCATAAATCTACATATAATGATAAGGTTTGGCTTGGTTTGGATTCTTTGTTCAATGGCATCGTGGCTTATCTAATGCCAAAGTTATCCTTAAAGAAGAACAGTATTGGTACTTTTTAACCCATTGCCGGCAAGATAGGGGTTTTCACACCTATCCTCAGGGCATTAGTCCGAAAGTGAACGTAAAAGCGCGGTTGGAGTTTGAACTCACTTACGACGAAGTCACCATCCAGTACATTAGACTCAACTCCCTCCGACCAAAAACTAAACTGAATAGCTTGAAATAGAAATGTTTTTCACAAATTTAACAGCAAAATTGAATTGTTTGAAATAAAACTATTTTCATAAAAATTGATTTGGCGTTAAATAACCTCCAAAGGTTGGTATGGCATAAAACCCAAACAAACAACCAACCAACCAACATCCGACCAAAACTGTTTATAAAAAAGATGAAGATAAATTCTTTATAGAAGTAAAACAGCACTCATTAAAAGAGTTCATGAGTATATATATATATATATATATATGTATATATATATATATACCTAACTCCTTCTCTACGGGTATGAAAACAAGATCAATTTTTTTAGCGGAGCTGGTTTAAAGCTGATTAGAATTCAGAGTTCTCCCTCTCCTAGATAGGTTGCCCAACCACAACTAAATAACTTCACTACTATTTACCTATAGGTAGGGAAGAACAGGTGGATTCATGCGTTTTCTAAGGGTATTCTCGCGAAGTGATTCGCACAAAGCGTCATCTAGGATTTGAAACCGTGTTACTGCTTCATGCCTTACAAGGTGTAATGGTTAACAAGCTAACCTAAAAAAAAAGAAAAGAACAATATTAGTGTTTGATTTGATTTGTTTTAAATGCGTGGCTATCGTAACGGTTATCAACGTACGAAATGGAATTAACTACCTGAGTTCAAATCAGTGACACAACTATTTGCGTTACACAACGTGCTAATTTCCAAGAGAAAGGCAGGAATCCATCTTTTCTTCGCTCCCTTAGTTATGATCAAATGATAGGACAGACTAGGTTCTTTAGCCTAGGCGAGGCATCTTGCTAGTGATTAAAGTAATGGGTAAATACATTCCAGAGTTTGATTCTCACAGGGTTCCCCATACCTCTTGTTTTGAGCAATAAGTGATTTAAGGTTACTAAATTATAAATATTAGTGCCGACAGGTCAGAGTAGATTAATGAAAAAAGAACACACACACACATATACAAAAATGATATATATAACAATGTATATATAGATAAAATATACATACATTTTATACATAAAATACATGTACATATTCACTCATAAATATACATAATATATATACTATACATATAAAGATATTATGCATATACATTACTTATATATATATATATATATATATATATATATATATATACACACATAAACGCGTACACACATTGACAATAAAAGGAATGGTGGCTATATTATATCAGACAGTCCTTTTTTTTTCTTTTTCCTCTTCTTCTAGTGTTAGTAATTTGTTCCGACAAACGAACCATTTCCTTGCAGACAGGACAAGACGACAAAACTAGAGGCATCAGCACTCGAAACCCGTTGCTAAGAAACGAGTACAGATTTGAATTTTCGAGCCGATAATAATGAACGAATGTTAAAGGAATAAAAACCAAGTAGATTATGCAACGAAACAAAAATGGATGAGATATTCACTCTTTGATTTTTTTTTTCTTCCATTTTTTTATTTTTAGCCGCCAATGTTCTGGCCAATATTAGTTTGCTTAATCCCGAGAAATCGATCGCTTTTTTTTTTCTTTCCCAGGAACAGACACTGGCCTTGCATGCACGATCTTATAACAAAGTGACCGCTTAGGTTTTTATATAATATTACATTACAGTCTGTTTCATATTGCATTATATATTGTATATTATATTGCTTTGCAATAGACGATATGACGTTATACTATTTCCTTAGATATTACATTGAATTGTTCTATGTTCTAGAGGTTATTTTGTTTTATTAGGTCACATTAAATGAATTAAAAGGAAAAATAAGTATTGAGGAACTGTAAGAGAACTAAAAGGAGAAATACAGATAGCTTTACCATACTGACCTATTTGTGTGGATGTCAACTTTTCTTTAAAATCATTCAATAATAATAATAATGTGAAAAGAAAGATAAGTACCTCGACCTTGCTAGAGAATTGAAAAAACTGTGGAATATGAAGGTGAGAATTATACCAATTGTGATTGGTGCTTTTGGTACGGTAACTAAAGGATTATAAAAGGGCTTAGAAGATTTGGAAGTTGGCGGCCGGGTGGAGACCATCCAAACAACAGCATTATTGAAAACGACCAGAATACTGAGAAGAGTCCTGGAGACTTGAGGAGACTTGCAGTCACTCAATCTCCAGTGAAAGACCATCAGCTTACGCTAATGTGAAAAACTCTAATGAATAATAATAATAATAATAATAATAATAATAATAATAATAATAATAATAATAAGTGAATAAAGTAAACTAGCGCGAAAAGAGTACAAGACCAGATACGAGTGGATGGGGAAGGTGATCAACTGGGAATTGTGCAAGAGATTCAAATTTGACATTACTACAGAATGGCATATACACAAACCAGAATCTGTCCGAGAGAAGGAGACTCATGAAATTCTCTGGGATTTTGAAAGACAAACAGATCAGCCAATCACGGCCAGAAGACAAGACCGAGTGATTATTATGGGGAAGAACAGAACCTGCCGTACAGTGAACTTTGCCGTCAGGGCAGGCCACAGGCTAAGAATCAAAGAAACCGAAAAGAAAGATAAGTCCTAAGACCTAACCAGAGAACTAGAGAAATAATGAAATATCAAGGTGACAGTGATACCACTGGTAATTGGTGCACTCGGAACAATCCCTCAAAGACCTGTTAAAGGGAATGGAATATTGAGAAATCAGAGGACAAGTATAGACCATCCAGACAACAGCATTATAAACATCATCCAGAATACTGAGAAAAGTCCTGGAGACATGATGAGGCTTGCTGTCACACAGACTCCAGTAAAGACAATCAGCTAATGCTGGGGTGAAAAACTCGCAAGGATAATATCGTAATATCGTAAAATAAATTTATGTCAATAGATTTCTCTTTTTTAATATGATTTCATAACGAGAAATTAATTTCATAACGAGAATTAATTTTTTATTTATTGCGGACTTTTTGTCCTCATTTTGGTAGTTTTTTTTTGGGGGGGGGTTGTTTCTTCTCACTACGTTCCGGCCAAATTTCACCTCTGGCCTTCTTCAGGTGATTAACCGTGACCTCGGATAGGAAGGCTTAGTCTTGTAACCGTATCCCCAGTAATTACTGCCTTCCAGAGATGTTGCCTATCACACCCGGTTTTTGACCAAGTAAACCTTTGGCCGGCTTGGGTAGGAATTGAAACCGCTATCTTCTGACCATGCTCACCTGGAACCGAAGAGACTCAACGCCTCTATCCGTGGTGTAATAGACAACAACTATTGGGGAATGCGGAGCACCCCTTCATTACCATCGCTTCTAGGTCCACTCTGGCCCGGAATGGTACTATTTACCAACCCCTCCGCTCGGGCAGGATATGACACAAGGTCAATTTTTAAGCGGAGTTTAACAGGTTTGAATTCAGAGTTTTCATTCTCCTAGACTAGTTGCCTCACCAAGGCTGAAGAACCTAGTCCGTCCTACTATTTACCCATAGCTGGAGGGAGAATAAGGGGGTTCATACCTTTCCCAAGGGTATTTGCCCGAAAGTGAACGTAATAGCGCGACTGGAGTACGAACTCGCGTACTACGATTCCGCAGTTCGTCGCTTTAACCATTACACCACGAGGACACCCCTTGGAATGGTAGCACCTGATAGCACCCTATCTATGGGTTGAATAGAACTAAATAGCATGCATACTAAACTGAATTGTTTGAATTAGAACTGTAAGACTAAACCGAATTGCTTGAATTGAAATATTTTTGACAATTAAACTGTACTTAGGCTTAACTGAATTGTTTGAAAAAAAAAACTGTTTTGTCATCGAAACTGCGTGTTTAAGCTGAAAGGAATTGTCTGAAATAGAACTGATTATTTTCATAAATATTCAATCCCTGTAACCACTTTTCTGTGTGCAAACAAAGAATTAATATTAGATAGAATTATTTGTGTTATATAGCAATAATTAAAACCAATTAACTGTATAGTAATAATAGCAATACTTGAGTGCAAAAAACTTAGTTCTAACTCATCCAAGATTACTCACAAATCATAATCATATATTACCCAGTCGGCTGGGACTGTAGAATACACCGACTGCACATCTGCAGAGGGTTAAGACCCCACTCCAACCAGTGTCCTGTATATGACACTAAACAACCTGAGGGTGAGGCTCCAGTGACTTTGGGGAATGCGGAGTACCTCTTTAATGCCATCGCTCCCAGGTCTACACTGGCTCTAAAGTGGTAGCACCTGATAGGGCCCTATCTATGAGTTAAATAGAACTAACGGCATACTTATGCTAAACTGAACTGTTTGATTAAACTGAAAAGCTTAAAGTAATGTTTTTAACAATTAAACTGTACTTACATTTAAACTGCGGGCTTATGCTAAACTGAATTATTTGAAATAGAACTGTTTTTTGACATTGAAACTGTATTTACACAAAACTGAATTGTTTAAGATAGAGCTGTTTTGACATTTGTGTAAACAAAATCTGTACTTATACGAAACTGAATAGGCTAAATTAGAACTGCTTGACTAAACTGAATAGTTTGAAATAGAAATGTTTTTTGACAATTAAACTGTGTACTCATGCTAAACTGAATTGTTTGAAATAGAAGTAATTATTTACATAAAATGGATTTGGCGTTAAATAACCTACAATGGTTGATATGCCATAAAACTCAACCAACCAACCAATAAATCATATAAAAATGTGCAGACAAATGATTGATGTCGAATTAGATGGTTTCTGCTATATATCAATACTTGAAACCATTTAACAGTGTCCAAAAAATGAGCTCGGGCTCGTTTAAAAATCTTATCTTTAAAAAGTTTTTTATAAATAATATATTCTAAATACTTAAGTATAAACAGGATTTGGCATTAGATAAACAACAAAGTCTGATATGCTATAAAACCCAACTATCAATCTAAACTTTAGAATTATACTGTATTCTATATAGCAGATTTTTTTTATTCTTTATTCTGTGACGTATATTATTTAAACTGCATTCTCTCTGGTATATTAATTATTCAGCATATAGACTATATAATAAATAACATCGTTCTATGAAAGATGTAATTTATTATATAATCTATGTAGCATATCATTTATGCTGTATTCTATGTGGTAAATTATTCATACCCTGCTCTCCGTAACGAATTATTCATACTCCATTTGATGCAGGAAAATTTACGATGTATTCGGTTAATAATATTTTAATAAATATATTCTTTTGTATCGTAGTTTATGTTGCATAATTCATTTCATTACATAAAGAAGGAACTTGTTCTTCATTACATTCATTTGAGCCAATTTATTCGCCTAAAACTTATTCAGCAGCAATATGTTATCTAACATGTTACCGTGGATTATTAAATCTTATACAAGAAATACACACATGGCGTGCATATATACGTGGTGCCTTCAATAAGTTTCCAGACTTTTTTTGTACCGGCATTTAAATTTGTCGTAAGCTCTTGAAAGTTCAGTATGTTATTGCTATACATCGTATGAGATGACTGACGAATTTTATGATTTCAGGTTCAAATGGACACCTACAGCAGCAATTGGAATACACCTACTAAAGCCTGATTGTCACAACTGGTGAATTTCAAAAATGCAATCTGGACGTGAGGACACTTTAGAAGAACGACATACAATAAAATTCTGTTTTAAACTTGGAAAAAATATCACAGAAACGTATGGAATACTTCAGACTGCTTTTCGACCATCTTGCATGAATCAAGCATCAGTTTTTGAGTTGCATAAGAGATTCAAGGAAGCCAGGGAGTCTGTGAGGGATGATGAGAGGTGTGGGAAGAGTAAGGAAGGCAATACACCAGAGTTGATTGGCCAAAGAGTTAGGGTTAGGGTTAGGGTTACTATGTTGAGGTTTTAAGGGAGTTCAGCAAGAGATTCCGTCGGAAGAGGCCAGCACTCTTCAAATCGGGACAGTGGCATTTCCACCAGGACAATACACCAGTCCACAACTCCATCCTTGTCAACAAACTATTTGACCAAGATGGGCATCAAGACAGTTCCTCACCCTCCTTATAGTCCAGACCTTGCTCCCTGTGACTTTTGGTTATTCCCTAAGCTGAGAGGCTGTCATTATGAGATAATTGAGAAGATGAAAGAGGCTGTGACGAAGGTCATTGACACGCTGACACAAGAAGACTTTCATGGGGCCTTTCAGAAGTTGTTGGAACGGTAGAACAAGTGCATAGCAGCCGGAGCAGATTACTTCGAAGGGAACTTGAGTTTCATGTGTGTACTATCAATAAAAGTGCACATACGAAAAAAGTCTGGAAACTTATTTAATGATCCTCGTATATATATATATATATATATATACATATTTCTTTAAGAAAAAACAAAAACCGGTCACGTTAAGATTATAAATTTATTTCCATCCTGTTCTGGGTTTTGATATTAATCAAAAACACCAAAAAATAACAGGACTTCTTCAGATCTAAGAGATCAAATAATTAAAAGAAAAACACAGGAAAGAAGAGTGGGAGGGGTAGAAGAGGGGTGAAGAGTTTTCTCCTCATTTAGCCCACTTCCGTTTTTTTATTGCCAGTTGGAATCCATCATACTATATATATATATATATATATATATATATATATATATATATATATATATATATATATTATGCATTTGTGCATATAGCTACTGTACTCTAAAATTTCTATTATCTTTTGTTGAGATTACTTTTCCCTTTTTGTAAAATTTATGGTAGATATGTTGAATAACTAGATTGGTTTATTTGTTTAGCGGTATATATACTCCTTATAGGTTATTTGATGCCGAAACTTGATTCATTTGCAAATATCTGATAGTAATCATAACCATTGTCAATGTTCCATTTCATTTTTGATTATATTGTTTTTAACTTTCCATATTTTTTTACTTGCACACTGTTATATCAAGTATTCCTTTCTGATACAAATAAATTGTACTCAGTTATATGGTTTCAAGTATTCTCAACAAATACTGATAGTTTATACAATGAAACGCTTTCAAGTAACCGTTCCGATTCAATCATAATCATTTGTTTGCGTACAGTTATATGGTTTCAAGTATTTTTATCTAATACTGATAATTAAAAAACCAACAACTGCTTTTTACCCTAACAGGAACCCTTACTTATAGTGGACCTAAGAATAATAACAACGACGGTGTACTCC
>OY757924.1:75085320-75087820 GCA_963585895.1 Sepioteuthis lessoniana | reverse complement strand
GAGCTAATGATAATGATAAAAGTAGACACGTTAGAGTTGGGTGTTTTGCTTATCGACGAGGCAAGCAAATTTTACAATCAATGTGTCCCTACGCTGTACTTGCCCAACTAAAATTTCCCAGCCACACGTGCGCATGCGTAACTCTGTGTGTGTGTGTGTGTGTGTGTGTGTGTGTGAGTGTGTGTGTGTGTGTGTGTGTGATTCGTCTATTCTGACCTTGGTTTCGATTTGGAGTTGGAGAAATAAGAAAAAACAGGGAGTAAAAAAAGTGATTCCAGAAAAAGAAAAAATGAAGATATAGAAAGAATCAAAATAAAAGGAAGGAAATAGAGGCGATGAAAGTAAAAGAAATACAATCATTTTATAATGGAACCTTATACAACAAAAATGGATATCATTAGGTATTATTTATAAAAAAAAACTCTATAGTACTAAAACTTTCTAACCGAAAAAAAAATCAAACATAGCTTGAAAATATACTTACTATATAGATTTTTGCGTAGAGGTGTACTTATTTTTAGACAACTTTATATTCATGCTATTGGTAAGAGATTTTCAGAGCTGTTGAGGTTTTTCATAAATAGTACCTACTAATACCCGTTTTGATTGCATCATGTTTCACGGCAAATAATAAAATCATAAGAAGAAGAAAATTCACTTTTTATAAAAAAAAAAAAAAAGAAAAGAAAAGAAATTAGGTCTGTACTTGTTTATTGGCAGTACTGAAACTGCAGTAAAAATTATTGAGAATAAGATAGATAGATAGATTGATAGATATGAATAAGTTGAAATTAGATAGATAGATAGATAGATAGATAGATAGGAACAGGTTGAGATAAATATAAAAAGGAGTAGGTAGATATGAACTAGATGAAATGTGCATGGAGACAGATAGACAAAGAGAGAGAGAGAACCCGTGAATAATGGGTAACCTGCTGGATTGCGGCTGCGAAGTAAGCGAGATCGAACTCCAGTCGTGTAATTACGTTTACTTTCGGACTAATACCCTTGGGAAAATCCTGAATTCCCTTATTCACTCAGCTATGAATTGAATAGTATCACTACTGTTCTTCTACAAGGATGGTCTTGGCATTAGGGAAGCCACGAAGTTTGATATACCATTAAACAAAGAAACAAAACCTGATAGATAGATAGATAGATATGAATGAGTTGAGATATGAATAGGCAAAGAGAGATATGAACAAGATGAAATAGATAGATAGATAGATAGATAAATAGATAGATAGATAGATAGATAAAATAGCGTCAACATGCAGATGTTATATCCACAAATATAAAGATATATAAACTCGTAGTTACGTACAATAAATATAAGGATAAATATATATATATATATATAAATATATATATATATATAAATGCAATATATATATATATATATGTGTGTGTGTGTGTGTGTGTGTGTGTGTGTGTGTGTGTGTGTGTGTGTTCGCTCATTGCACTTTTTTTTTTCATCTTAATGTGCATAGTATGTCTAATTTTTGTGGCTCTTTGTAAGGGCCAAACCCTTGAATATCTTGACGGTAGTACTAGTTACTTCATCCTATAAACCATTTACACAACCAGACCCTCGTTGTATAATTCATAGGGGGATTTTTTAAACATTTAAAAAAAAGAAGAAACCTTTCGTCTCTGAATGAACACGTAATCAGGCAAATATTGATGGATGCCCTTTTCTTTCAGTCTTGTGCCATATCTAAGCTAAGCTTAGTGAACAAATATACACATACGAAAGTCGATATTCATTAAAACTGAGATTAAGCCGAAAAATGCATAGATATTTACTCTGCATCGACATATTTCTGTGGCGTTCAGAGGGTGGTTGGTGCAGTGTCCTCCCACCCTACCCTAATGTAACTAGATTATAAGCCCTTATGTTTATAGCTACAAAGAGGCTATAGTAATAAGCTAGGTTCTATTCTTCTTTTCTGATCTTTCGTCTGATAAACGTTTTGAGTTAATCAGTTTTATCAGGATTTCAACGCGCGCGCGATTATATTTGAGTATTTCTGAAAATAGTTTTCGGGTTTTTCAATGCGGAATAATACAAATATTCGCCTACTAACACGGAAACAGTTTCGTCAGTCACTCTTTCCATACAGCAGTCTCTCAATATCTTACCTTCTCTCTCTCTCTCTCTCTCTCTCTCTCTCTCATCTCTCTCTCTCTCTCTCATTCTTAACTCACTGACTCCCTCTCTCTCTCTCTCTCCATCTATCTATTTATCTATCAATCTATCAATCCCCACTCACTCATCATTCACAAGCACACACACTTTCTCTCTTTCTCTCTCACTCACTCACTCCCCTACTCACTCTCGTACACACTCCCTTTCTCTCTCTGTCACTATGCTTTTCATTCATACACACACACACACACACTTTCTCACTCTCTCTTTCTCTCCCACACACTCACAACCACATTGACTCTCTCTATTCTCTCTCTCTCACACACACACATACATTCACTTTCTCCCTCT
>OY757924.1:75070320-75080320 GCA_963585895.1 Sepioteuthis lessoniana | reverse complement strand
AAGAGAGCCAAGTACTTGGACCTTGCTTGAGAACTAAAAAGTTATGGATCGTGAAAGTGACGGTGATGCCAATTATAACAGGTGCGCTCGGAACGACCCCAAATGTTCGGTAAGGGTACTGGAAGAGTTGGAAATCGGAAGACGAACTTAGGTCATCTAAACTACACTATTATGATGATCGGCTAGAATACTGAGAAGAGTCCTGGAGACTTAAGGAGACTTGCTGTCACTCAGACTCCAGTGAAAGACTATCAATTAATGCTGGTGAGAAAAACTCGCTAGCATTAATATAATGATAATAACAACGTTTGAAATAGATAAAGACGAGAAAATTGCGAATACTGACTAAAATTGATAGTTGGTTTCCAGTTCCCCCATTTTTTTTATACATTCTAAGATGCTCAAACTATAGATCTTCATTATTTATTATTTTTATATCATTTCTTTGAGAGTTTTCCCACCAGCGTTAGGTGATAGTTTACCACTGGAATCTAAGTGGCAGCAAGTCTCCTTGTATCTGCAGGACTTTTCTCAGTATTCTGGCTGATCTCAATAACTTTGTAGTCTGGATGGTCTCCACTTGTCCTCTTATTTACAAATCTTCCAGTCCTTTTACCAATCGTTTGGGGATATTTCCAGTGCACCAATTACAATTGGTATCACTGTCACCTTCATGTTCCATAGTTTTTTTTAGTTCTCTAGCAAGGTCTAGATATTTATCACTCTTTCAGCTTTTTTTTTAAACTTTACTCTGTGCTCTGCCCAGACGGTACAGAAATAAACGATTATTATCATTATTATTATTATTATTATGCAAGTTTTTCACACCAGCCTTAGGTGAATCTGAGGTCTCCAAGTATTGTTGTTGAAGATACTAGTCACAATAACTGTTGACTATTTTTTATCAAAAATAAAAATGAATAAAGATTATACAATTATTTTTAAGATATGATTATAGTTCTTAAGTATTTTTGGCAAATAGTCAACTATTTCAGATTTTAGATTTTAGATATAAATTTGGTTAGTATTTCGGAGTAAATTCTTTTATGCAAACAGATAGATAGATAGAGAGAGAGAGAGAGAGAGAGAAAGAGAGAGAGAGAAAGAGAGAGAGATTAAGATTGGGATAGATAGATAGATAGATAGATAGATAGATAAGCACACGTTTATCTATATATATCAAAAGAGAAAGAAAGAAAGAAAGAAGTTAAAACATAGATAGATAGATAGATAGATAGATAGATAGATAGATAGATATGTATATGTATATGTAAATCATTTTTTCCATTTACGTTATTAACTTATTATTAGCTACTCTCTCTCTCTCTCTCTCTCTCTCTCTCTCTCTCTATATATATATATATATATATATATATATATATATATATATATTTCATTGCTGTTTTCAAGGACGGTAAGCCCTTATCCTTCCCAACATAATCCTCTTAACCTATTGAACTTTTCTTCGCATTATACATGTGCAATTTTTTTTTCTTTGTATATGTTTGTACATACAGCAACCGCACACGTCTTCTTCGTTTAATGATTAAAATAATCACATAACTCCAATCGGTCATTGCAGGAGCCAACTTAAAGTTAAGATTTATATGTAAGCCTTTTAATGTGAACATGTCATCTACGATTAGAAAAATGTCCCAGCACAGCTTCCTAGTATCTTACTTCCTTTACTATACTTAGGAAAGGCATGAAACCTCTTATCTTTCCGGATATGGGTTGAATAGTGCCACTACTCTACCACTGCAAGGATGGATTTGGTATTACATGACCCAGGAAGGTTGATAAGCCATTAAATATAGAATCCAAACCAAACCATCTTTCCCCTTGTTTTGACTGTATGCCGAAATTAGATCTCTCTCTCTCTCTCTCTCTCTCTCTCTCTCTCTCTCTCTCTCTCTCTCTCACACACACACACACACACACACACACACATAAATATATATAGAGAGAGATAGACAGACAGAAATAGACAGAAAGAGACAGAGAAACAAGGAGAGAAGGAGACGATAGATAGATAGATAGATAGATAGATAGATAGATAGATAGATAGATAGATAGATGCATTTTTCGCGAGAGAAGAACGAGATTAAAAGAGAGGTGTTGTGTTTGATGGTCGAGCAGAAACACAGATCTGCAGACAGCCGGACCGGAAAATCCAAATCAAGTAAAGTGTACGTCTATAATATAAATGTACCGCCCTATTTTTTGCCTCTCGAAACATATATAGATTCTTATAGAGAAGCACGGTGACGTTCGTATATATTTCTTTCATTCGATATTTGCTGGGTTAAGCCTATATATTCAACAGAGATACTATTTTCATGGCTGAAGGAATTAACTTGGCCAAAAAGACATTCATATTCATGGAATAATACCAGACTTCTACTTTCGGATATTCACCGGTTTCAAAGTGGTACTATTTTTTTTCCTCGTTTTTCGTTCATTCATTATTTCTATTTAACTTTCACTTTCTGTCTTTTTCTATATACCCACTTTTCTTTCTTTCTTTCTTTCTTTCTTTCTTTCTTTCTTTTTCTTATTCATTTTGCTTGCTTTCTTTCAACTATTTCTTTTTCTTTTTTTCTGTTTTTCTTTCTTTCATCCATCTCTTTTCTTTCTTTCTTTCTTTCTTTCTTTCTTTCATCTTATTTTCTTTCTTTTTATCTTTCTTTCTTTCTTTCTTTCTTTCTTATTTACTTATTGCTTTCTTTCATCTATCTCTTTTTCTTTCTTTCTTTCTTCTTTCTCCCTTTCTTTCTCTCTTTTTCCCCCTTTCTTTCTTGCTTGCTTTCTTTCACCCATCTCTTTTCTTTTCTTTCTTTCTTTCTTTAAAACCATTTCGTTTTCTCTTCTTTTTTTACTCTTTCTTTTTTTCTTTCTTTCTTTTTTCTTTCTTTTTCTTTCTTTCTTTCTTTCTTTCTTTGTCAGTCCTTTCTTTCTTTCTTTTCTTCGCTTGCATGCTTGATTTCAACATCATTCTTTCTTTCTTTCTTTCTTTCTTTCTTTCTTTCTTTCTTTCTTTCACTTGCATGGTTACTTTCACTATTTGCCTATCTTTTTCTTTTTTCTTCCTTTCTTCCTTTCTTTCTTTCTTTCTTTTTTCTTTCATTCTTTCTTCCTCATATCTATTTCTCCCCCTTTCTGTTTTTATTCATTTATATAGTTATCTATTTATTTCTGTCTCACAAACTTTTCTCTTTCTTTCTTTATTTATTTCTTTTTTGTTTGTCTTTCATTTATCTCTTTTTATTTCTTTATCCCTTTCTTTCTTTCTTTCTTTCTTATTTTCTTTCTTTCTTATTTTCCTTCTTTCTTTCTTTCTTTCTTTCTTAATATATTTATCTATTGCTTGCTTTCTTTCATCCATCTCTTTTTCTTTCTTTTTTTCTTTCTTTCTTTCTTTCACCCATCTATGTTTGCATACAACCCCCTTTCTCCCTTTCTCTCAGTCTTTCATCCTTATTTTTCTTTCTGTCTTTTACTTCCTTTCTTTTTTTCTTTCTTTCTTTCACCAATCACCTCTCTTTTTCTTTCTTTCTTTCTTTCTTTCATTATTCATTTTACGTCTATCTCACTTCCTTTCACTCTCCCCCCTCTCTCTCTTTTTCTTTCTTTCTATCTATCTATCTTCCTTTCTCTCTTTCTTTCGTTTTTTCTTTTCTTTCTCCCATTTTCTCTCTCTTTCTCTTTTTCTTTCTTTCTATCTATCTATCTTCCTTTCTCTCTTTCTTTCGTTTTTTCTTTTCTTTCTCCCATTTTCTCTCTCTTTCTCTTTTTCTTTCTTTCTATCTATCTATCTTCCTTTCTCTCTTTCTTTCGTTTTTTCTTTTCTTTCTCCCATTTTCTCTCTCTTTCTCTTTTTCTTTCTTTCTATCTATCTATCTTCCTTTCTCTCTTTCTTTCGTTTTTTCTTTTCTTTCTCCCATTTTCTCTCTCTCTCTCTTTTTCTTTCTTTCTATCTATCTATCTTCCTTTCTCTCTTTCTTTCGTTTTTTCTTTTCTTTCTCCCATTTTCTCTCTCTTTCTCTTTTTATTTCCTTTATTTCTTTCTTTCTTTCTTTTTTCTCGGCTCTCTTTCTCCCTTTTTCATCTGATTCAATATGTTTCAGTTATATTTCCAGTAATTTTACAAAGCCTACACTCAAATCATATTGAAAGCACCCTTTTCCCTGTCAAATCCCCCCATTTGATCAACGCTGAGTGTGTTCCGTACTTAGTGGGTGACCACTTAGAAGCTGCAGGTATTATAAGTAACCAGAGATCTGTTTTCTTGGCAAAGCAAAGCTTATTAAATTCTTTAAAAATTCACAAACAGGGCCAAATCTAAGTGACGCTCAGTTTCCTTTGAGGTGACAACTTAGGAACTGCTATCTAGTCTTGCAGACCTCTTATTTCTTGATAGTGAGTTTAATTTCCAATAAGTACCACATACATTTGGCATTGCACCAGATCTAAAGTTTGCTTGAAGAATTTGTCGTGTAATAGCAGCCAACAAGTCTCAAAGGCCAGATAAATAAAACAAGAAGTCTTCCATGCACCTCTTAATCTCTTGAGAAAAAGCCAGACGGAAACCATTGAAGTATGCTGCTTGCTATTTTTTAACAAATCCTGGAAACAGCATCCTACATAGCAAAAGTTGTACGGCTACTTACCTCCGATCTCACAAGCCCTCCTTGAAAAATTAACAAAACATGCTGGGCACTGCTAAAGATGTGATAACTAACTCATAAGTAGCGTTCTCCCATGGACTCATTCACATGAATACCCCTGTGTTGATCGACAATCAAATATTTACATTCATCAGCTCTGTGAGGACATTGGATACCGTCTATAGGACTTACCGAGATGGATGATCGGAAAGCGCCGATAACGAGAGAGAGTCAAGGGAATATGTGCTGTCAACACGCCTTGACGGTGACTACATTCAGTTCCTACAAGGCAACTCTTACTCACGGCTTTGTGCCAGATATGAGTGACACTCAGTTTTCTTTGAGAGGGATAAAAATTAGCTGTATATATATATAAAGTCATCCATGTTTCGTTGTATCACCACTCTTCAATGTGATTAGACACATAGGCCACTTGATGCTGCGATCGAAACCCGCCCAACTTTACGTTAGACTTAGCATCATACCGCTCAGCCAACAAGCGAACCACGTCAGCACGGGCACTATAAGGCATTATATAGTAGCTTTCGTTTGTTTACACTTTAGCCTTACAGGAGTGTTCGCCAATGATCCGAGAGGCCAGGGTTCAATTCCAGGTCGAGTTATGTCAAAGACTCAAAAATTGATACTAGATGCAGCCTTGCTTAACTCTCAACATTATAAGGTAAGGATCCAGGGTAAAGTGGAGCAAACCTGGGAATGGAGTAGCGCCCTCCCCTGCATCTTGTAGTTCAGTAGCAATTAAAAATGAAGTCTTCCATATTTACCAACCCCTCTGCTCGGGCAGGATATGACACAAGGTCAATTTTTAAGCGGAGTTTAACAGGTTTGAATTCGGAGTTTTCCTTCTTCTAGACTAGTTGCCTCACCAAGGCCGAAGAAAACAGTCTCTCCTACTATTTACCCATAGCTGGAGGGAGAATAATTGGATTCATACCTTTCCCAAGGGTATTGGTGCTATGTGAAATGCAGTTAGCTTGGTCCAGGAATTGAACTCGTGTCGCCGTGTCCATTTCCTACAACGATAACCATTACACCACAGGCACCTCCTTCGGCTCACCGTCGACTAAGGTCACCAACTTGACTATATACATATATATATATATATATAATTATTATTATTATTATTATTATTATTACTATTATTAAGTTTTATAAGTATTCTTTGTGATGGTGAGAAACAAACAGATGATACAATTTGCAAATAAAAAATATTACACAAACTGATATCCGGGGAAAAAATTCCATGAAAAAAGGAATGACAAAAAATGTACATATTACGTATCAACCAATAACGTACGCCTTGTCAAAAGAAAAAACACCGACAGAATTCCTTAAGCTAAATCTTAGAGTCCTCAATACACTAAATAGAGCAAAATATAAATGCCTACGGAGTCAGAAAGAATCTACCGAAGCCTCGCCTAACTAGATCAACAGGACGATTATCAGAATGGTCCAGATGATCCATTTAGGTGAAACCTATATAGATTCTTCCTGATTCTGTTATATATATATATATATATATATATATATATATATATATGTGTGTGTGTGTGTGTGTGTGTGTGTGTGTGTTTGTGTGTGTGTGTGTGTGTGTGTGTGTATAACATAACATAAAACTATAAAAACTAATTCAGATTTTTTTCACGTTTTATAAGAAGTGGTAGAGTCTTGCCACAAGAAATTTTTTTTAGCTATGCTCTTTTATCTGAGTGAGACTTAGAATTTTTAGAACGACTCTCATATATATATATATATATATATATATATATATATATATATATATATATAAAGTATTATGGCCTACGCGCTAAACTAAGGTAATCTTGGTAAATCCTAAGAAATTTTAAAAGCAGATTTTCACTGGAAACGCACTGAGCATTTTCTCTCTTGAGCTAAGCTCCTGCGATCAAGTATGAACAGAACTAAAATTGCGATAAGGTGAGCTTTTATAGATCAGAAGTAAGATGCTGTTGATCTATCAACAAATAAGGAATCACACTTGATCTTTTCGAAGTTGCGGTCAAAATTCTATAGGAACGAATAAAAGCCGATTCAATGGCATCAATTAGAAGAAATGAAGAAAAGAACAGTTTCTACATTCCATTAAAAGTCAGCATTTTTTTATACGTAAAGTTTTCGATGAATCAAACCGAAGATTTTATAGATAGTGTTACGACATTCTTCCATCAGATAAGTCAATTATTTTTAGACTCATTGATGAGTTGATTTCTTTTTACGGCATGTCAACCCTTGTAGATTTATTTTTATGCTTATAAGTTAAGGAATTGCATCAAATGTAGATTTATATTTAAAATTTTTGTGTTGTTGTTTCTTAGGAGATTTTTGCAGACAGTTATATGATATTAAGTATTCCTATCTAATACAAATAATTTACACACCATGGTATGGTTTTCAAGTACTTCTAAGGTCAATACTTTTATGGTTTCAAGAAATTGTTTCTTTTTAATATGCACTTTGTTGGTACACTGTTATATGGTTTAAAGTAACTAATAATAATAATCCTTTGTAAATTAATACAACTACACATAAGACAAATAATTTATAGTTATACGGCATCAAGTATATTTGACCCTTTAGATGAAACCCAAACTGGCTCGACGACTCCAGATCAGAGTTGAACAGAAAGTAACTGCAATGAAGTGGTACTCTACATTTGACTGAGCTCCAGAATTGGAGCCTCGCCATCAGATACGATTCAGTTTTGAAGTGGTGGGGGTCTTAGCCACTGCAGAGGATACAGTCAGCGTATTATAAGTCCATCTGCCACGGCGTATATATATATATATATATATATACGCCGTGGCAGATGGACTTATATATATATATATATACAGAAGTATGATCACACATGTTCGGCGAAACAGATCATGTTTAAAAACTAGAATACTGAAACTTTGTCAGCAGGCTCGAACCATTACTTAGAGTTTCCCATGATTAATTGGTACAGACAATCGCTTTCTCTCTCTCGCTCTCTCTCTCTCTATATATATATATAGTCTGTTCCAGTTGAACACGTGGGTTAGTTTTGTCATTTTAGTATATATATATATATATATAGGGTCAGGCAAAATGGTCTGACACACCTGATTTAAATCCGTGCGATTTTTTTCTCTGGGGATGCCTCAAGTCAAAGGTATACAGTAATCGCCTTCAATCTCTTGAACAACTTAAAGATGCAATTCGTCAAGAAATTACTGCCATTCCACATGAAATGACCCGCCGAGTTATAGACAACTTTCGTGAACGCCTTCGACAGTGTGTAGACAATAACGGATCCCATTTGACTGATTTAATTTTCAAAACCTAATGAAACAGAATGGCATTATATGTACTTTTTGAAAATAAGAACATTTTTTTGTTTCTTTACTTTATTTGACTTTTATTAAACCTACAAATATGTCAGATCATTTTCACTGACTCAGTATATATATATATATATGCGTGTGTGTGTGTGTGTGGAAAAAAATTGATAACAAGACAATCCAAGTGGAAGGAGAGATTTATTGAGAAGTCGACACAATAGCGTTTCGGTTCTACTGAACCATCATCAGGACCATGAGGGATGATATTAGTGATGTTAACACCACTAATATCACTCGTAATGTTCCTGATGATGGTTCAGTAGAACCGAAACGCTATAGAGTCGACTTCTCAATAAATCTCTGCATCCACTTGAATTGCCTTGTTATCAATTTTCCTCAACATATTGTCGGATTACAACCCATTATTTACTTCCATATATATATATATATATATATATATGCATTAAGTCATATATAGAATGTGTTACCCAAAAGTTCAAAAAATTTGAAATTTGAATAATGAATGACTTCCAATGTCATGGCAACCGGCATTTTGTGCATTTCACCGAAAATCTCAACACATCTCTAAATCGATTTACCATTTAATAAACAAACTCATTTTCCAGTTTATTCGTTTTTCAGAAGCTTTTTGGCGTCAGATTACGACTCCACTTTTATTGTACCTCATTGTCTATAAAGTGCATTATATGCCTGTGCATGTTTCTGTGTGTGTCTCTCTTTGTGTATATCGTAATTAACAAAGCTCTTTGCTTCGATGTAGCACAAGGCTGAATGAATAGGGCGACCAATGAGACTCGAACTCACTCGTGTAGGTTTGCTAGTCTAGCTTGCAAACTGTTACCCCATCAGAGGTGCCCTCTCTCTCTCTCTTTGTGTATATCATTTTAATATTTGGGGTGGCTAAAACCTAAATTCTAAAAATAAGAGAGAGAAAAAACCGAGCTTCAATGAAAGATCATTCAGTACAACTATTTGAATAATTTTACTTAAGGAAGTGTGAAACCTTTGGGCTCCTTACGTAAGTGCATTAAATGACCCACAGGGGTTGATATGCCGTTAAACAAAACTCAAACGTAAGTGCAATCAATGATGATACTGATGCATCTATTTAAGAAATTAGCGGGTTTTTTTTTTTTTTTTTTTGGTTTCTTTCTGTTATATTCCGATGGTTCAAAATTTACATTCAACGCGTACGCTGACCCCCACGCAACCTGTAATTATCATTCAGTTGTAATTTGGGCTGGATTTATAGCATAAATGTATTTCTAGTATATTATTCTTATAAAAATCTCGCATTTTTGCTCTGTTTTTTGCTGGATTATGGTTACATACAAGCATACAATATATATATATATATATATACTTGCATGCTTGTATGTAACCATATATATATATATAGTTAGTAAAGTTGGCGACCGTAGTCGAGGGTGACCAGAAGGCTCCCTTTTCAATAGGTACAACACCGAGATGTAGGAGATGGCGCTACTCTTTTCCCTGGATTGCTCCAATTTACCCTTGATACGTAGCTTATATTGCTGAGTGTTAAGCAAGGAGGTATCAAGTACCATTTTTAAAGTCTTTGGTATGATATATATATATATATATATATATATATATATTTACTTACCATATATATATATATATATATATGGTGTGTGCAAACATAATGAGAACAGCCTTGTAGGCTGTGGCTGTAGAATACGCCTATTACATCTCTGCAGAAGGTTAAGACCCCACCCCACCCCACCCCACCTTCCAGTCGTGAGTGTCCAAAATATGATACTAAACAATCTGATGGTAAGGTTTCAGTCATGGTACTTTGAAAAATTTGGAATACCCCTTCATCGCCATTACTCCCAGGTCCACATTGATTTGGAGTGGTAGTTCTTTTTAGAATACCATCTATGGGTCAAATAGAGTTATTTAACTGTGTGCAAACAAATGAGCTTCTGGCTAGTTTAAAATTTT
>OY757924.1:75062820-75065320 GCA_963585895.1 Sepioteuthis lessoniana | reverse complement strand
CACACACACACACACACACATATATATATATAAATATGTGTGTGTGCAAATATATATATATATACATATATATATATATATATATATATATATATATATATATATATATATATATATATATATATATTTGCACACACAGATATTTATATATATATATATTTCTTTAAGTAAAAACAAAAACCGGTCACATTAGGATTATAAATTTACTTATTTATTTACCAACTCGGAAATAGATATTTATATGGAAATAAATTTATAATCCTAATGTAACCGGTTTTTGTTTTTTCTTAAAGAAATTATTGCTTTGTAATGCCAGTTACATTGAGCTCTTTACCAGGAAAATTTAAATGTTCACTGTTGAATGGTTTTTATGTCCTGATGGAATTACTCCCAACTCCGGTTAAACTGAACCAAATAATACTTATATATATATATATATATATATATATATATATATATATATATATATAAGAATAAATCGAATTGGTATAACTCTAACTGCCATAGGCGCCAAGGTTTATAATGTTCTGCTTCTTAACCGTATCAAACCTGAAATCGAAAAAATTCTTTGGAAAAATCAGAACAGTTTTCGGAGAAATTGATCCACAACCTCACAGATTCTGACAATCTAACGAATCATCGAAGGAGTGCGTCCAAAAATATCGAGACAACACTATTGTTACCAAATTTCTCCATTCTATTCACAGAGAGAAGATGGAGAAAATACGACTAGCATAATCTACCGAAGGAAACAATTACAGCTATGACGTTTCGCAAAAAAAAAACGAAAGCAGTAGTTCGCTCATCTGATGGCAACACCGACTCCTTCGACATTGCCGCTGGAGTTTTGCAAAAAGATACATTCGCATCATATTTGCAAATAATTTGTCAAGATTGCGTATGTCGAACGTATTTCGAAGAGCAAGCAGCAAACGATATCCTGCATAAGCTATATCAGATTTAGACTACGCAGATGACCTAGCCCTTTTCGCAAATACACCTACCCAAACCAAATCCCTACAGGATAAATGCAAAAAGCCGAAGGCATTGGATTCCACGTGAACGCAAATAAAACGGAGTCCATGTGTTTTAAACAAGAAGGAACTATCAGTGGCAGTATCAATACTATGGTATGGATGCACCATATGGACGCTGACCAAACCCATTGCGAAAAAGCTACGAGGGAACTAAACAAGAATGCTACTTAAAACAATCCCTGCAAGCAACACCTCACAAAACGGCCTCTTACCTCCTATCTCAAAACTATCCATGTAAGACAAACGAGACATGTGGTGTACTGTTGGAGAAGCAAAGACGAACTCATGAGCAACGTTCTTCTATGGACTCCTACACATCGACACACCAATGTTGGCTTATAAGGATGAATTATTACATCAGCTCTGTGTGGACACCGGATGAATGTTGGAGGACCTGCTGGGAGCGATGGATGATAAAAACGGATGGGGAAAGAGAGAGAGAGAGAGAGAAAGAGAGAGAGACTCAGGAAAATCCGTGCCGTCAGCATGACTTGATGATGGTAATGATGATATATACATACATATGTATGTGTGTATATATATATATATATATATATGGGTGTCCCAAAAAATGTATACACATTAAAAATAATTGTAAATGTAATGTTTATTTAGAATTTTATTATTTTTGAAATAATTAAATTCTGAATAATCACTACGTTTACAATTATTTTTAATGTGTATACATTTTTTTTGGACACCCTGTATATATTCTCCGAAAATTTTTCAACCACCGTTGTGACATTTCGCTCGCCAAGACCAAATGAGCTAATAAAAAACTCAGAGTCAAATCCTTGCCAAGCACCTGAAATAAAATATATCCACAATAAACTTTGCTGCCTAAATGCACACACACATTATATATATATATATATATATATATATATATATAAAATAATGCAATTCGAAGAAAAGCTGACTGATATATATATATATATATATATATATATATATATATATATATATATATCCAGTCAGCTTTTCTTCTAATTGCATTATATATATATATATATATATATATATATATATATATATATATATATATATATAACTTTTATTTGTATTTCTACCTTTGAGCGAATTTTTCCTAAACCTTTCAAGCGTTATTTCGAATAGGCTTGCCATATATATATATATATATATATGTGTGTGTGTGTGTGTGTGTGTGTGTGAAAGATAGATAGTTTCATCTCGTGTCGAATACAGTAGAGAAGCTGTAGATAGACATTTTCTAGAGCACTTATGTACATCTTTTAAATAATTCTGTTTCTTACATATGCCAAAGCTTTCAGTCTGAGCGGTTGATTGTATACGGGTGTTAAACGGGTGTAATGGAGACACTCGTTGTAGAATAATTATCATCCTAAGAAATGGACACGGTGACCCAAGTTCGAATCCTGGACGAAGCTGTCTTCATTTCACATACCACAAGTACCCTTGGTAAAGGGATTAACCCAACATCT
>OY757924.1:75045320-75057820 GCA_963585895.1 Sepioteuthis lessoniana | reverse complement strand
TATCTTTATTTTTAGTCATTTTTTTTTTGTTTTTCTTTTACTTTTACTTTTCTTTTATTGTGCCTTTTTTAGATCCTAATTTACCTTTTTTATCAATTTGAGAAACACTATATATATATATATATATATAGCTCCTTATCTACCTTTCTTGAAATCGACTGAAACCCTTCTGTCTAAATTAACTAAATACATACCAAATACATATGTAAAAAGAACCCTAACTGTCAAATTTATCCTCCTTTATGTGTGTGTGTAAGTGTGTGTGTCCCTCACTTTCTTTCTCTGGGTGTTTTTTTTTAACTCTCCTCCAACTCCTCCTTACTTTCTCTCTTTCTCTATCTTTCTTTCTCTCTGTCTCTCTCACTATTCCGTCCCTTCACACTCACTCACCAACTCACGCCCTCACTCTCTCCTACCCCTTATTTTTTAGTTCTTTTTTTTTTTTTTTTTTTTTTTTAGTCCTCTTTTCTAATCACTAATAATCCATAATGCATCTTGGTTAGCAACAGGCGCCTGCAAAAGAAACGAGAATCCGTCCGTACAAACAGCCCCTCGCGACCGTTGTGGATCCGTTACTTTTAAGCGGATTCTTCTCGCTCATAGCGAAACTGACATTACTCTCCGCTGGTTACCTCAACCCGCTACTCATTGGTCAAGGGGAATGGTAAGAGTTGGGCATCTTGAGAAAGCGTATAGCAGTTACTGGTAAAGACAGGGGGGAAAAGAGGAAGGATAATGAGGGGCGTGCACAAGTCTTAAGTGCATAAGGAGATGGGAGGAGGAAGGAGAAGGGGAAGCAAACGTCGGCTTATAGTAACAACAACAATCGCTGTAAGAACAACGATAACTGCGATGAGTTCAGCAGTGGTCGTCGTGGAAAGCTATTGTAGTAACATTAAGAGATGGAATAATCGTAGTATAGTTATAGTTAAAATTACACTAGTAGTGTTGGTGTAAGTAGCCCTTGTATTGGTAGCGATAGCAATATTTTTTATTATACTTGTATTAATTATCACAGTTTTAGTCGAATAAATTTGGATACTCCAAATAATATAAACACTAACCTTAAAAGTAGCAACAATGAAAATGCCATCGTGACAGTTTTGAGCTCTTATGGAATACCTCAACGTTCAACAAGACTTTTCTACGTGCATATCAAATAATAATTGGCCAGAATACTGAGAAGAGTCCTGGAGACCTGTGCGGACTTGCTGTCACTTGAAGCTCACAAGAAGTATAATAATCAAATACTGAATGGTTTCTGCCCAAACTAGAACCCGTCCTTGAGAATGGGACCCATAAAATTCTCGGGGATATTGAGAAATAAACGCGTCATCGAATTCAAGCCAGAAGACCAAATCTAGTTTTGATGAAGAAGAAAAAAAAAGGATTTGCCATCATATTTTTTTTGCCGTTCCGACGGATCAAAGAGTGAAAATTAAAAGATGGACAAATACTTGCACCTTACTAGAGAACTAAAAAAAAAACAATTGTGGAACATGTGGATGATGGTGATACCAATTGTAGTTGATGCACTTGGAACATTCCCCAAAGGCTTGGAAAAAAGGTTCGAGGAATTAGAAATCAGAAGAAGAATCGAAACCATACAGACCACAGCATTGTGAAGATCAGCAAGAATACTGAGAAAAGTCCTGGACACCTAAAGAGACTTGCTGTCACTCAGGCTCCAAAGAAAGATCACCAGCTAACTAGTATGAAAAACTTGTAAGAAGTAGTATAATCAGCACCTGTCCTAGAAAATGACATACACACAAACTCCTAAGGGACTTTGACATACAAACGGATCACCTAATCTCGGCCAGAAGACCAGATTTTATAATAATCAACCAAAAAAAACGAAATCTGCCAAATTGTCGACTTTGCTGTCCCGGCTGACCGCAGAATAAAACTGAAAGAATGTGAAAGGAGAGTTAAGTACCTCGACCTTGCTAGAGAATTGAAAAAAACTATGGAACATGAAGGTCACAATTATACCAATTTTAATTGGTGCCTTTGGCACGGTAACTAAAGGATTATTAAAGGGACTGGAGGATTTGGAAGTTGGCGGCCGAGTGGAGACCATCCAAACAACAGCATTATTGAAAACGACCAGAATACTGAGAAGAGTCCAGGACACTTGAGGAGACTTGCTGTTACTCAATCTCCAGTGAAAGACTATCAGCTAACGCCGATATGAAAAACTCTAATGAGTGAATAATAATAATAATAATAATAATAATAATAATAATAAGACCAGGTGATAGTCAACAGAAAAAAAAACTGAACTGATTGAATTGCAAACTTTGCTGTTCCAGCAGACCACAGAGTAAAATTTAAAGAAAGCAAAAAAAAGAAAAAAAATAAGTGCCTGGAACTTGTTGGGGAATTAAAAAAAGGTGCGAAACATGAAAGTGAGGGTGATAGCAATTTGTAATTGGTGCTCTTGGTACCGTTGCCAAATGATTGGTACCGGGACTGAAGGACTTGGAAATAAGAGGACGAGTGGAGACCATCCAAACTACAGCACTATTAAGATCGACCAGAATACTGAGAAGAGTCCTTGAGACTTGAGAAGACTTGCTGTCATTCAAACTCCAGTGAGAAATCATGGTGGTCTTCAAAGGAAGCATATCTCCTCAGTTCTCTTAGACTTTTCAAAGTATTCAAGTCAATTTCAAGAATACTGTGATCTGGATGTTTTCAACACTTCTACTGATTGCAAGTTTCCCTTGTCTCTTTTCCTGGCACTCAAAATTCCGGAGAATTTATGCGTCTCATTCTCTGAAACGGATTCTGGTTTGTGCATAGACCATCGGGTAGCATAGTGAAATTTTAATCTCTTCTACAATTCCCAGTGGATCACTTTGTTTTTATTATTATTTACTCATTAGAGTTTTTCACCTCAGCGTTAGCTGATGGTCTTTCACTGAAGTTTGAGGGACAGCAAGTCACCTCAAGTCTCCAGGATTCTTCTCAATATTCTGGTCGTTCTCGATAATGCAGTAGTTTGGATGGTCTCCAATCGTCCGCCAACTTCCAAGTCCTCCAGTCCCTTTAATAATCCTTTTGTTACTGTATCAAAAGCACCAATCACAATTGGTATAATTGCCATATTTATTATAATCATTATTATTATTATTATTATTATTATTATTTGTTGCGAGTTCTTCACTTATCTTTTACTGGAGTCTGAGTGACAAGAAGTCTCCAGGACCCTTCTAAGTATTTTAACCGATCTTACTCAAAAGAGTAAAATAATAATAATGATAATAATTATTATTATTATAATAATAACATGCAGCACAATAGCCCGAGTAGGCAATGTGGTGACAAAGATGAAATGGTAAAACTCATTAAAAGCCAATACAAGAAAGGAAACTGGAGGAATTGGAAATCAAAGGCAGAATCGAGACAATCCGGACTACAGTATTGTTAAGATCGGCTAGAATACTGAGAAGGGTCCTGGAGACTTTCTGTCTTCCTGACTCCTCTGAAAGACCACTAAAAAACTCACAAGGATTCAATAATTATAATAATATGACCCACTGGGAACTGTGCGAAAGATTAAGATTTGACTATACTACTCAGTGGTATATACATAAGACAGAATCCGTTCTAGAGAATTAAGATAGACTAGAATACTGAGAAGGGTCCTGGAGACTTTCTGTCTTCCTGACTCCTCTGAAAGACCACTAAAAAACTCACAAGGATTCAATAATTATAATAATATGACCCACTGGGAACTGTGCGAAAGATTAAGATTTGACTATACTACGCAGTGGTATATACATAAAATAGAATCCGTTCTAGAGAATTAAGATCGACTAGAATACTGAGAAGGGTCCTGGAGACTTCCTGTCTTCCTGACTCCTCTGAAAGACCACTAAAAAACTCACAAGGATTCAATAATTATAATAATATGACCTACTGGGAACTGTGCGAAAGATTAAGATTTGACTATACTACTCAGTGGTATATACATAAAACAGAATCCGTTCTAGAGAATTAAGATAGACTAGAATACTGAGAAGGGTCCTGGAGACTTCCTATCTTCCTGACTCCTCTGAAAGACCACTAAAAAACTCACAAGGATTCAATAATTATAATAATATGACCCACTGGGAACTGTGCGAAAGATTAAGATTTGACTATACTACTCAGTGGTATATACATAAAACAGAATCCGTTCTAGAGAATTAAGATAGACTAGAATACTGAGAAAAGTCCAAGAGAATTGAGGAGATATACTTCCTTTGAAGACCATCAGTTTGTAATAATGTGAAAATTTACAAATGATGATAATAATGATATAGAGACAAATACCTGGATCTTGCCAGAGAACTGAAAAAAAAACTATGGAATATGAGTGATGGTGATAACATTTGTAGTTCGTGCCCTTGGAACGTCTCCGATGGTTTGGAAAATAGGTGGGCTGAATGGGAGACAAGTGGAAGAATTAACACCATCCCAACCCACCACTATCAAGATCAGCTTGAATAGTTAGAAGAGTCATGAAGACCCAAGGAAATTTCCTATCATTCAGATTTCCATGAAAAATCACCAGTAAAAACCCTGTGTGAAAAACTCGCAATGAGTAAGATAATAATATTAGGTGTGTTGTGCTGGAGAAGTGCCTGTTCCTTGATTCGGTTAGTGTTGCATATTGACCTACGACTCGGCCGGGCAGTCAAAATAGGAAATGCACCTATGTAAATAACAGGTGCATCCGGTCGAGGAATATCAGAATTATAACCTTGACCGTGGATGGGTTGAATGAGTGCAATTTGTGACGCCAAAAAGAAGAAGGGGGCGTTGAACTATTATATAACTCAGTGAAGAAAGGAAGTCAGTTAGTTTGGAGACCAAACCAGTTGGGGACAAGATGCGGTAGAGAAAGGCAGCACCCAGCAGAGTGCGTCCTCAGGCCCCCGATTGAGCAGTTGCAGTTGGAGATCAGACGAGTAGGAGAACAGACCAGTTGGGAGAAATGCTGGAATGAGAACATCTCCCAGAGAGGCTTGGCCCCCAGGCCCCCGGTTGAGCAGCCCAGGAGAACGGAAAAGAAACGCGGTTATGGCCAATAGAACGGGGGTCAATATGTTGCAGTTCTGTTCGGTCTCCAACTCCCTCTCACACACAATCCTTTCAAATAAAGTGAGAGGTATATTTTTCTAAAAGAACTGTGTCGCTCGTCTTCATTGTGTCGCTGTGTTCTGCATGCATATGTAGATGTCTATGTATTATGTGTTTGTATAGTTGGTTTTGGTTGTGACTATACAACATTAGTCTCTGCTATATTTTCTGAGCAAACTTCACAATATCATATCTCTCTCTCTCTCTCTCTCTCTCTCTCTCTCTCTCTCTCTCTCTCTCTTTCAGTTATTTACTTGATATTCGCAATTTTTTCCACCAGCTTATTAACCCTTTTGGTCACTAATCTATTAACCCATTTGATCACCAATATATTAATCCTTCGACACAAATCTATTAACCCTTCTGTTCACTATACTAATATTTCGTCACCAATCTATTAACCCTTTTGCCACTCGTTTCGTTGAGTCCACTTCTATTTTTTTTCTGCTAACAAGTTCTATATCACTTACCTTAGTTATCCACGAAATTCTTTTTAGGTATATACATCCATGTTTACAATGCCAGCCGTCAAAAGAGCTGACCGTAACAAGTTTAAAAAACCAATTGAACATATTATAAGCATTAGTCTTTCATCTGATCATTTTTATTTCCTCGATTGATTCTTGGCTATGTTCTTTCCCTTGATCTCAATGAGTTTGAGTTTGATCTCAGATTATCGTAAGTTACTGTAAATTACGGTGTTTAAATCAACCTTTTCAGTGCACCATAACGGTACTAAATTGAAAGTGTACCACAAAGGTACGGAAAAGACATTCGTACTGAAAAGACATTGAACATGTTAATGACCGTATCGCTACGTAGTCAGACCTTGTTGTAACCCCGCCATGGTAAAAGTTGACGAACACAGGAAACTCTGTTTCATTTAACTACACAAATATTTATTCCCTACTATAATTTTTAAGAAGTCGCCGGTAGAAAGAAAGAGAGTATGAAAACTGAGTAGACCGTGTTAGCTGGGCAAGGAGAAACAACATGATGAAAAGAGATAGAGAGACAGATCCTGAATTTTCGCCTGTATTTCTATTCTAGTTCTAACATGCTTGTCCGCTGGATTTCCTCTAGTGTAAGGCCCCTTTTCGTAGCCCACCCCCAAAATGGGGCTTGTAAATAACAATTACAGACGCCGACTACGCCGATGACATAGCGTTACTGACGAATACGTCTAACCAAGCCGAGACAATACTGCATATTTTGGAACGAGCCGCTGCAGGCATTGGCCTCCATGTCAATGCACACAAAACTGAATATATGTGTTACAACCAAACAGGCGACATTACCACACTAGACGGAGCCTCTCTGAAACTAGTTGACAAGTTCACCTACCTAGGAAGTAGCATGTCATCAACCGAAAAAAACATCGACACACGACTAACGAAAGCATGGACAGCTATCGATAGGCTCTCGATCATAAGGAAATCAGACCTGACCGATAAAATGAAACGTAGTTTCTTCAAGGCAGCGGTTGTATCGATACTACTATATGGATGCACTACTTGGACGCTAACAAAACGGCTGAAGAATAAACTAGACGGCAATTACACAAGAATGTTGAGAGCAATATTGAACAAGTCCTGGCGACAACACCCCACAAGACACCAACTATACGGCTACCTGCCTCCCATCACAAAAACTATACTAGTTAGACGAACCAGACACACAGGACACTGCTGGAGAAGCAAGGACGAACTCATCAGTGATGTACTCCTATGGACCCCCGCATATGGCCAAGCAAAAGCAGGACGACCAACCTTAGTCACGCAGAGTTCAACTACCCACTCCTATACTTGCCCAGTGGGCTGGGGCTGTAGAATACACCGACTTCATCTCTGCAGAGGGGAAGACACCCCCCACAACGAGTGTTCTAGATATGACACTAAACAAACTGATGATGAAGTTCGAATAATGCTGGAGCTTTGTGGAATGCGGAGTACCTCTCCATTACTATCGCTCCCAAGTCCACTCTGGCTCGGTGTGGTAGCACCTGATAGGGTCCTATGAATGGGTCAAATAAAACAAAAAATGCGTAATTATGCTAAACTGAATTACTTGAAATAGAATTATTTTGGTATTCAAATTGTGTACTTATGCTAAACTGAACTGCTTGAAATAGAAATGTTTTGACATGTAAACTGCGTCCTTATGCTAAACCTAATTGTTTGAAATGGAACTGTTTCTGTATGCTAAAATGAATCGTTTGAAATAGAACTGATTTTTGTATAAAATAGGATTTGGTATTCAATAACCTACAAAGGTTGATATGCCCTAAAACCCAACCAACCAATCAACCGCTCCCATAGACTCTATATCTGCCTTTTTTTACTTATTTTCTTCTCTCTCTCTCTCTCTCTCTCTCTCTCTCTCTCTCTCTATCTATCTATCTATCTATCTTTCTCTCTCTGCCTCTTTGTCTGTCTGTCTCTCTATCTCCCCTTCCTTAGCCTTTCGTTTTTTTTATTACTTACCATATCACGTTATATAAGCTTAAAAAATCTCTACAAACCGGGTCGACTTATACAGTAGAACTAATTAACATCCAAACCGTTTAACACAAAGTAATCGACTAGTGAAACAAAACACCTAACAAACAATATACACCACATACCGTAACTCTAACATACGTCTACAAATATTTCTAACTTCAACTTGCGTTTAGTGAACATAATCAACAAACACTAAAATTAATATAAAACTCTAAAACTGTATAACAAATTAAGTATTATATTAACACTATATCACATACCGTTTTCAACAGTTGATGCACTGATTGTAAACACAAACTGGAACGTCACAATGTCCAGGCGGCCAGTCAGACAACTGTGGTATGTTGTATATCTGCGAAAATCCAAGACAGAAACACTAAATTACCAAATCATATGAATAAAAGCTCTAAAGTTTAATATTTCTGTATTTCATATGCGGCTGATATAATTCTGGTTTCAGAGAAAAATAACGAACTCTATACGTTACAGAAATAATGACAATTGAATGAGATTAGTGACAGTTAAATGTTGCTTTATTGAATATGCACACACTGAGATTATTACTATTCTTATATGGCCCAACATTTGAAGTAAAGGTTTCTTGAAAGTTATTCTATTGTCGATTAAAACCTTGATTCAAAAATACCGCACAGTAATTATATCATTTAATCATACACATTTATCAATTTAAAATACAATAAACTTATAATTGGCTGCAAAATATCATAGCATATCCTCATTTAGACGTGCTGGGTAAGTTTTGGCCAATTTGCAGACTACAGTATGTTTGCAGATCAACCGATACAGCAGCCATAGATATAACCCAGATGTCTTAGCTAAAATCTTGAGTTCGACTTATAGACCAGATTGACTTGTATGCTTCAGTTTCCTATAATTCTGTTGTTTCACACCCTTACGTCAAAGTAGGTATTATGTAATGATCGGATACTTTACTGGTTAACTGTTTTGGAAACTACCAACCATAATGTACATATTTCTATTTTTTGAGTAGAGTTTCGGCACTGCAATCTGTGGTCACTGGTTCGATCTCCAGTGGTGGAGATTACAGTTTACACTGCTGATGAGACCTAATAAGGTGAAACAGCTGTCCAGTGTTCCCGTCGTGCGTAGGTGTTCGCCGGATTTTCTGATCGGTGTAATTCAATTCACAATACCAACCCTAATGTTTCAATCTAAACGTACTCCCAAACCATGCCTGAATCCAGAATCATCATCTGATGAAAGCTTTGTTTGAAGCAGTGTTGCTGTACAATCACCTGTCATTGTATGAACTTATATATATATATATATATAGAGAGAGAGAGAGGGGGAGAAAGAGACAGATTACCTAAAAGAGCCAGGAGCTACCAACCTAGGTTTTACCTAACGGATCTTCAGGATAAATTTGACTAAAGAGGGTTGGCCCGAACGACATTTTATCATAAATTTTATAATAGAATATCATTTGGGACAACCCTCTTTCGTCAGAATTATCCTGAAGATCCATTAGGTAAAACCTTGGTAGGTAGTTTCTGCCTATTTTGTTATATACTCATCTACAGCATCATTACGACACCATAGATAAACACGCACGCAGGAATAACAGACGCAATGGTAAAGATGCAGGAAGACTTCTTTATAAAAATATTTACCTCTCACTTTATTGCAAGGGTTCGAAAAGGTTGGGTGGGGTTTTACTGTGAGAGGGGGCTGGAGACCGAACATAACTGAAATATTTTGACCCCAAAATTATGGCCGTCAGCGTTGTGTCTATCTCGTTCTCCAGGGCTGCTCAAACGGAACCCAGGAGCCCACTCTGGTGGGTGCTGGCTTTCTTTACTACATCTCGTTTATCTCCGGCTCCAACTCTACTCGCCTCCTCTCCTCTTCTGTTCAATTCGTCGGCCTTATATTACCTTCAAACTCCCACACGGTGATATGGACACGCCTCCACGCCTCCGCAACTTCTTCCGATATCTAGCGACCGGGATGTTTCACTTCCGCTACCTTTAAAATGGCCTGTGTGATCGTCATCGAGCGGAAATAACTGTCATCCAGTTCAGAGGTCACTCTCGTCCGGTGCGTCAGTCTATGAGAGTATCATGGGATTTTTTACGTCGTCCCATTTCATCAGCCAATTTCCGCACACGCGATTTCCTCTCATAACTGCCATTAGAATGTGTCACTTCCTTCCAGTGCATCACCTTGAATGGCATTTTTGGCCGGGTCAAAAGGTCAAAACATAACAATTTTAGGGATTCTAGTTCTGCTCTGTTTAGTATATTGAGCACTTTTACGTATTAGCTAAGGTAAGTTGATTATTTTCAAGCAGTACAGATGTTTTTAGTCTTTTCTTCTTTTTTTAAAAGTATTTTTCCTGATATCAATTTAGAATACATTCTTTTATTTACAAATTGCATGATCTGTTTTTTACCTCGCCAGTTATAGAAATAGTTATCAAAATAATATATATATATATATATATATATATATATATTCGAGGTATTGTAATATAGGGATTTGGTTTGATTTCTTTGTTTAATGGCATATCAACCTTTTCGAGTTATTTATTACCAAAGCTGAAAAATAGTGGTGGTACTATCTATAATGAGATTCATACCTTTCTGAAGGGTATTAGTCCGAAAGTGAACGCAATGGTACGGCTAGAATTCGAACTCGCTTTTGGCGATGTCGCTCTTCAACACGTTAGCCATTATATCACGAAGACCCCCTCTTATTTTCATGATTTTTCACTAATTTTGTAATCAGTCCTAAATAGTTGCATTTTGCTACTTCTTCCAGAAATTCATCTCTAATTTTTACGATTGTTTTTTTATTAGATTAAAATGGATAACTAATATTATTTTACATCTGGTCATCTTTGAATATATTTCACTTCTCTCTTTATAGAGTTTATTTATCATCAAGTCTAATTCTCTGACCCACATCATATTAGTACTATATATATATATATATATATGTGTGTGTGTGTGTGTGTGTGTGTGTGTGTGTGTGTGTGTGTGTGTGTGTATATATACGAGGTTTGTTCAAAAAGTTATAATCTTTGCATGGATTTTAGAATCGTATGGACCTCACCAGCGTAAAAATTAAGATAAATTCAAATTAGTTATTTTTTAGATTTATCAAGTGTTACGGTTGCATTAACGAAAATGTTCAGCAATGAGCCTTCTTTCAGGGTGAGGCAAGGAACCCGTATATATATATATATATATATATATATATACAGACATGCTTTATCTAACGATTATATTTCTTCAATGCAAGAAATTTAAGTAATTAATACAACATGAAATGGGGAGTAAACAGATTCTTTTAATTCTTATCCGGTGTGTCTTTCCCATATGTGTGTGTGTGATTGGTTTGGTTTTATGGCATATCAACCATTGTAGGTTATTTAATGCCAAATCCATTTTATACGATTAAGCAGTTCTATTTTAACCAATTCAGTTTAACATAAGTACACAGTTTAAATGTCAAAACAGATCTATTCTTAACAATTCAGTTTAGTATCAGTACACATTTTAGTTTATTTAACCCACAGATAGGACCCTATAAGGTGCTACCACTCCGAGCCAAAGTTAATCTGGGAGCGATGGTAATAAAGGGGTCCTCCGCATTCCCCAAAGCTCCAGCAATACCGAACCACACCATTAGATTTTTTAATGTCATAAACAGGACACTCGTTGAGGGAGTCTTGCCTCTCTGCAGAGATGTAGTCGATGTATTCTACATCGGCAGCCGACTGGATCACAGAACACTCGTTGGGGGAGTCTTACCCTTCTATAGAGATGCAGTTAGTGCATTCTACAGCCCCCAACCCTAGCTGACTGGGCCTCTGTGTGTTGTGAGGGATAGAGAGAGAATGTGTACGCGTGTATGTATCCACTATCTGATTTCTCCATCTACAGTCAGCTATTTTTAGGCACGATATATATATATATATATATATATATATATATTTACTAACTTACTAACTAACAGCATTTACGGTGACAGAGAAAAAGAAAAAAAAACCGCCAGAATCCGGATAAAACAATATATCACGACTCATTGTCCGGGGAAAAAAGAAAAAAGTTGTCGGGCGAAAAAACGAAAAGGCCAACCTTGTCACCCAATTGAAAAAAATCAAGAAATACGCAATCAGTTGGCCAAAAGAACAAAAACCCACCGCAAAATGCTGCGATGCTACAATTACAAAGAGTGCTCAATACTAGGTAGAGCAAATTACAAAAATTGATTCGCGAGTCAGGACTATCCTACTACAGTTTCGCCTAAACGACTCCTCAGCGTATCTAATTCCGACTGACGACAATTGGAGAAAACTCATTCTTATATATAAAACAAAAAAAATCCCACACATATATATATATATATATATTGGGAGGGAGGGAGAGAAAGAGGAAGGGGAGAGAGAAAAGATTTCAGAGTATTTATAGAACATAGAGCGAACAAAACTTGTCGAGAGAACCACGCTCTGGTCGTGCTTCTCTTACTCTGACCGATTCGCTCGCTCGATCGTGAGTTACAAGCCACCTGACATTCGTGCTAGAGAAGCCAAGCGTTTGTGTCGGGTGGCTGAGACCGACAACACTCTTGTACTCCATTCCCGTAACTCTGGGTTTTCAGCAAGGCAATTGTCAGGCAGGTCGATACAACTGGTAGCTGCGATCAAATTAGTGGAGGGTCAAAAGTGCATGTTTGAGCAGAGTATAAATACTTTGCAAGGCTGTTAGATTTCTGTTACGGAAGGTTCCATATTATTACTATCAAATGTTATTCAGATTGATATTTTATAATTAATGTTAATATCAATTATTAATCTACAATCCATATTATTACTATCAA
>OY757924.1:74980320-75042820 GCA_963585895.1 Sepioteuthis lessoniana | reverse complement strand
TCTGATCAAAATCAGATCGATAAGCCTGCCAGAGTTTCGAAGAGGTGGTTGGTTTTGTTGAAGAAGGACACCGAATGTATTCGGTCAGCATGTGATACGGTCATGGGGTAACTGGATCCATGCTGAATAATGGAACTACACCGATATATATATATATATATATATATATATATATATATATGGTAGAGGAATTATATTGTGAATTGAATTACCAGGACCAGAAAATGGACATATATATATATATATATATATATATATGTGTGTGTGTGTGGACTTTTGGCTCAGTTGTAGTTTCGGCTCTGCAATCTGTGGTAGCTGGTTTGATCTCCAGTGGTGGTGGTTATGAGACCTAATAAGGTCGAAACAGCAGTCCAGTGTTTCCGTATGTCATGCGTAGGTGTTTGCCGGATTTTCTGGTCATGGTAGTTCAATTCACTACACCGTGATTGTTGTCACCTTAGTATAAAATGTAACACTTATTTTCTTATTCTAATCGATCTCTCAAGGCCGATTCTCAGAAGTATTTCGAATGCTAGTCTGTAGCCCAGGCACCGGTTTGCTGTCAGAAATTGTCGCTCTTTCCATAGAAAAAAATAGAAAGCATTACTTTTGGAACCTACCTCTTTATAAAAGAACACAGCTAACTAACTTAAAAAGGATGGTACATATTCACACTAAGTGCCCGTGGTATAATAGTTGTTGTCGTAAAAAATTGTCACGAGTTCAAATCCTGGACGAGACTGGCAACATTTCACATAGCACTAATGTTGTATACCCACGATAATGATAATCATAATGATATCAATGCAACTGTGTAATATAATTGCGGGGGGGATTATATTATCATTTTTTGTTTTATATATTTCCCTTTCGGTTTAGTTAGGCTGAGAACCTTTCGCTTAGTGCATGGGTTAGTTAGTTCTTGGGTTAGTTGAGTTCAGGTGTTCACGTGCGTGCGGGGCGGATGTGACAATCAGAGATGTCATAATAAAAACCCCAGATAGGAAATGGACCGGGGCCGTGCGTGACGTCATGCCCGGAAGCGCTGAGGATATGGGGGATTTGAAAAAAAAAAGTTAGTTGAGATTCGAGGGTTAGGGTTAGGAAGGAAATCGATTTTCGGAGCTCGCCAAGGCCAGACCAGTAGTTTGCAGCGGGGGCCGCACGTGGTGGGGTTCTGATGGGAAAGTCAGCATAGAAAGAAATTGAGTCTCTCTCTCCTCATGTCGAAAAACCTTAAACTCAAGAAGGTAATAAATAGCTTCGTACCTGAACCAATTTCGTGTATTTCGGATTCCCTATGTCTATTTCGCGTGTTCGTATCTTGGTCGTATTTTTGGATCTATGTTACAACAGTACATATACAATACACAGGCGAATACAATACAGGCGGTAACAGGCGGATGCAAATACAGGCGGACTCTTTTGCTTCAGGTACGAACCATTTATTAGCTTCTGAGTTCAGTTCTTCGACACCAGGAGAGAGACAATTATTAAAAGTCTTTCGTAATTATACTATGCTAATACCAACTCCAACGTTCGGCACATCTCGCGGTGTTTTAGATTCCTATTTATTATTATTTATTGCTGGTCGGGACCTGCAAAAATTAACCGCCGCCGCAACGGTAGACAAGTCAATTCTATGGAAGAGAACTCCATTCTTTGCCCCAATGGCAGAAGCTTAATTGTCTACCTGCATGGTCCAAGCTCAAATCTCCAACTGCATGGTCAGACCCCAACTTCTCAACATCATGGTCGGCCCTCAACCTCTCAACACCATGGTCGTACTTCAACTCAATCTTTTTCAAAATCTTCCAAATTTTCAGCCCATCTCTTCTGGGCATGATGTCATCTACAGTCCAGCCCCATTTCTGTCTGGGGTTTATCATGACAATGGTGATTGTCATATCCTTTGCGCGCAAGCGTAAACTGCCCCAATTGACTATACACCTGAACTATTAACCCGAATAGTTCAAAGCCCCACCAAACTGAATGATAAAATACAATTAACGAAAAATGAATAAATAAAAAAATCATTCCTTAATCATATAACGCTAATGCCTTTGGGAAAAGTATAAATTCAATTATTTTCCCTCCAGCTATAAATAAATAGTCGAGCAGACTGGGTTCTTTAGCCTTGGTTAAGCAACCAGTCTAGGAGAAAGGAAACTCTGAATTTAAACCTTTTAAACTCCTTTTAAGAATTGTCCTTTTGTCACATCATGGCCATAAGTAGGGGTAAGTAAATGCATACGCATTTAAACTAGAATTTTTCTAATTTTCTTTAAATTCTATATGATGAGCAACTTTGGCTGATGAAAAATAAACGCTACAACTTATTAAAAACATGCTCAGGATGTAATATGTCAGTTTTAATGAGTTTTGCGGCTGAAATCCTCGTTTCTGATAGAAGTGTTTGATTCTACGTTCTTCAAACACGCTACAACCTTCGTAGATCATTTTTCTTACAAATTGAACGATTTACCATCTACTTTCAGTCTCTAATGTATATACTGATCGATCCTCTCCAGACAAACTTAAGAGATTCTTGCCAACGTTTTAATGTGACGACGATATGTTGACCAAGTCTCAAAAGAGTATAGAAGGATAGATAAAACGTATGTTTCATAGATACAGAGTTTGATTTTGTTGGTGATACCTTTGTTAAAAAACAAACAGTCTTTAAGCTTTCTGAATGCATTGCTGGCTTTTTATATCCTTAGTTTTATTTCAGGGTCTAGAGTCTTCAATTGTAATCAAGCAAATCTAATCTTGTATCTTGTATCTTGGAAGAAGATGTTTAGTTCAACATACTGTGGTTGTCCTGGAGGTTGATTGAAAAGGTCTTTCGTCCTTTTCACACTGATAAGAAGCTCAAAAGTAAAACATTTACCATCTGCTTTCAGTCTTTAATAAATAAGAGAGATTATATTTTTATATGTAAGTGTTCTTGTCACTTTCTATACCGGTATGCAACAATTTGTTTTCAAGTAACTAATAATAATCTTTTGTAAATAATTATAGATTCAAGTAACTATTGTTAATAGAAATAATTTACACAATTATTTATGGTATTAAGTATTTTTATTAAATACCAATAGTTTCCAAAGATATCTATTTGATTCATGATTGGAACCTAAACAGGAATTAACGCAGGGTTAGAGTGGACCTGGGAGTCATGGTAATGAATAGATACTCCACTCTCCCCCGATCTTCAGAACTGAAGCCACGTTAAAATTAGAGCTGGTTAGTGTTATAGCCATGATATCCCTTTGAGAGTGGCTCGTCCTCCCTGAAGGGAATAAAATCAGTGAATTATAAACTCCGCCGACAAGTCGCACGCCAATCCAAACCTGAATGCCTACCATTCAATAAGAAATTGGAAAGAATTTTTTCCATTGCTGAAATGAAAATTTCGCCCTTGTATGCCATTTTTTGCCGGGTTACGATTCTACATAAACTATTTCAGAATTTGTGTAAAAGATAGATTTTTGAGACTACGTTCAGCGCATTTTGAGAATCCTTACAAAAATACAATTCACTGACAAATTAAACTGTAAATTCATTTATTCTCTATGAACTTTTTAAGCGTATTGGTCTAACAAAAAACTTACTATGTTTTTTTTTTCGGGCTACTCATATATATACATATACATTACATAAGCTATATATATATATATATATACGTCTCTCTCTCTCTCCCTCCCCCTCTCTCTCTCACTCTCTCTCTCTCTCTCTCTCTCTCTATGTTTCTGGCCCTCACTTTCTCCCCTTTCTCTCCGTTTTTATGTAGTTCTTTCTCAATGTTTTTGCCCACATTTATACGATATCAAGTATTCCTATCTGATACAAATAATTTGCATACAGTTGTTTGTTTTCAAGTATTCCTCACTGATACTGATAATCTGTTAGTCGATTTCATATTAATTCATTTTAGGTTTTATCTTGCTCCACTGGCCAGCATTTGAGCACTTTTCTGATTCAAGAAAAATCGTGGTCATAATGCTTTATTCATTTCGCAATATACATACATATATATATATATATATATATATATATATATATATATATATATATATATATATATAATGTCTATGTCTAGGTATTTGGCCGTGAATGTGTTGATATGTCTCCAATCTGCTTCATTTCAAGGTTTGTAAATATTTTTTGCACTCAATCTTCCTTTTCACCATCTTGGTCAAAAATGCTATTATAAAGAACAAAGTAATCATAGTCACGTCGCCAAGAATAATTGATTTAGTAGTAGTAGTAGTAGTAGTGGTAGTGGTAGTAGATGCTGCTGCTGCTACAATTGTTTTCGTTGCTTGTCCTCTTCACCCCATATTATCAAAATTTTTGCTTTTGGTGTCGCTAGGAATAATGGCATTGATGATGAAAACAATTTTGAGAGGTTGATAAAGAATTACTATCTTATAAAGATGTGAAATATAAAGAGAAGGGAGAATGAAAAGATTAAAAGGGGAGTAAAGGAGAGTTTTGTTAATCATATTTTCAACCAGACATACTATGGTAGGTACATGACTGAATTCGCAGTAACGTTTTTGCAATGACTTGGAAGGTATTGGAGGATGTCAAAGAGAAAGAAAGAAAGAAAGAAAGTTGTAAATATTAGAAAGACTGGATTTTAAGAAAGAAAGAAAGAAAGAAAGAAAGAAAGATTTTTGTTAATATTGGAAAGACTGGATTTTAAGAAAGAAAGAAAGAAAGAAAGAAAGAAAGAAAGATTTTTGTTAATATTGGAAAGACTGGATTTTAAGAAAGAAAGAAAGAAAGAAAGAAAGAAAGAAAGAAAGAAAGAAAGATTTTTGTTAATATTGGAAAGACTGGATTTTAAGAAAGAAAGAAAGAAAGAAAGAAAGAAAGAAAGATTTTTGTTAATATTGGAAAGACTGGATTTTAAGAAAGAAAGAAAGAAAGAAAGAAAGTTGCAAATATTAGGAAGACTGGATTTTAAGAAAGAAAGAAAGAAAGAAAGAAAGAAAGAAAGAAAGAAAGTTGTAAATATTAGAAAGACTGGATTTTAAGAAAGAAAGAAAGAAAGAAGCAAGGAAAGAAAGTTGCAACTATAAAAATAATGGATTTTAAGGCAAAAAGAAAGAAATGAACAAAAGGCAACGTTGATTTGGAAAAGTAAGGGTGTAAATAACATTTTTTTTCTTCTGATGACGATGTCTCAACCCAGCATATTAGCCACAATGCCAATTCTCTCAGAAACAAAAGGAATGTTAGTACTAAAATAAGACAACTAATCCTTGGCACAAGTTCAAGACTTTGAACCAACCTATTGAGAATTGAACTTACCGACAACGGTGTAGAATCCTCGTACGCCAACTACAAAACGAAAAAAAATGTACACCGAAACAAAAAATTGTTGAAAGGGAGAAAAAAAAAAAGAAAAGAAAATCACAAATAAAGAAAGAAGACGAAAAATAATAACAAAGAACCCAAATCTAAATTGGAAACAGTAAAGATGTTGCATTGAAATAAAATAAAAACTAAAATAAGAACAAAAATTGCCCAAAAAATCAATGTTTCGAGATTTCTCCATTTTGTCTGACCAGAAGAGGGTTTTTCTATAAATTTGCTCTCAATTCTGAGAGGTTTTTTTTTCCACGATACTTACCAGGTGCGATCGTGAATCTGCAAACGTAAAGCCGCGAGTTCTCTAACAAGCTCAGTGAAATACATCATTATATGCAGTATTCATCATGTTACCATTTTCTCCTTTATGTTGCGACTAAAATTTTCGCGAAACAATTTTCCCACGGATAACGTTCCCATCGTTTTAAGAAAGATAAAGAAATAATTTGTTTCTAATTCAAAAATCAAGGCGTGAACGTCAATCATAGTCGTTCAATTTTTATATACCCGTAGCAAGGATACCCAGCTATGCTGGGGTGACAAAATAAAGTTTAGATGTTTTGATGAAAAAACTAATATGTATATGAATATATAAGTTATATATATAGTCATCCACTGTCAGTTTCGTTGTATCACAACTCTTCAGTGTGGCTAGACAGGTAAGACGCTTGAAACTGGGATCGAAACCCAGCCAACTCTACGGTAGACTTAGAATCTTACCGCTCAGCCAACAACACGGGAATTATATGGCATTATATAGTAGCTTTCGTTTGTTTACATTTTCCTTACCGGATATATATATATATATATATATATATATATATATATAGTGTGTGTGTGTGTGTGTGTGTGTGTGTGTGTGTGTGTGTGTGTGTGTGTGTGTGTGTGTGTGTGTGTGTGTGTGTGTGCTCATATATTGATGAGGTTGAGGTTTTATTTGTCAAAAACAGAGAAGAACAAATAATGAAACATCTATATATTCAGCTTTATATTCAATACACTTCTTTCCAGCAAGTTGTTCATAACTTAAAGCACTTCTGAACACCCCCCTCAATGAGTGTCCTGGATATGACACTAAACCATTTGTTGGTGAGGCTCTGGTAATGTTGGAGCTATGGGGAATGCGGAGTATCCATTCACACCATCGCTCTTTAGTCCACTCTGGTCCGGAGTGGTAGAACCTGAAAGGGTCCTATCTATAGTTCAAATAGAACTGGTTGACATTTAAACTGAGTGCAAACAATTGACCTTTGCTAAATTGAATTCTTTAAAAAAAGAACTGTTTGATCATTTAACTGCGTGTAAATAAATGAGTGATGTTTAATTGGATTGTTAGAGTTACATAGCTATACTTGGAACCTTTTAACTTTGACTCATGCTCAATTGAATTGTTTTAGATAACATTGTTTGATTATTGAACTGTGTATAAACTAATGACTGATGTTAATGATAAAAAGCAATACTTGGAACCATTTAACTTTCTTGACTTATGTTTACAAATCATGTATATCTAATATATATGAATAATCCGGATTTGACATTAAATAACCTACAACGGTTGATATGCCATAAAACCAAACTAAACCAAAATTACTTTATAGTCGATTTTTTATGTTTAATTGAATTGTTAGTGAACTTGGAACTATTTAACTTTGTTGACTAATGTTTATAAATCATGTATATCTAATATATATATATGTATAAACCGGATTTGGCATTAAATAACCAACGGTTGATATGCCATAAAACCAAACTAAACCAAAATTACTTTATAGTAGATTTTTGATGTTTAATTGAATTGTTAGTGAACTTGGAACTATTTACCTTTGTTGACTAATGTTTATAAATCATGTATATCTAATATATATGAATAAACCAGATTTGGCATTAAATAACCTACAATGGTTGATATGCCATGAAACCAAATTAAACCACTCAATTGTTTGGTCCAGTCTGATAGAACCCATCCTTCTCCAGCTCTATGACTGGTTTAAATTCATACTTTTCCTTCACCTAAACCGGTTTCCATACCAAGTGTGACGTGGTATGCTACCAAGAAAAGGAAGGAGAGGTCAATTCCCTAACCCTTCTGTGTTTGAATCAACAGGCACAAAGACTGACCGTTAAAACGATGTGAATGCAGGTCAGCTCCTCGCACTCTATGACCTGCAGTCTGTTGAACAAAAACAGGAATCCAGGTCACTCGAGTATCGTGACCGGATGGAATAGTGGGAGAAGGAAAAAGTCAAATGATTGGCCCATAGACCCTTAGCACCAAAATGCCATTTTTCCGTTAGAGAAATTTGGGAAAAAGAATCTTCAGTTTTGGGGACAGAAGTCGGCGGAGAAAGATGCCGATTTACAGTCAACTCCGGGGAAAATCTCCCGTAAAAAGAGTCTTTAGTCTTTGGACAGAAGTCAGCAGAAAAAGACGCTGATTCAGCCGATTTCGGTGATGTCACTCACCCGTAAAAAAAGAGAGAAAGGAACCTGAAATAAACCTCGTCAAAGACAAGTACAACATAAACTGTTTTCCTTCTACCCTTCCAAAATATTGGAAAGTTATAAGTAAGCAAAAAAAAAAAAAAAAAAAAAAAATGAGAGGAACTGAGAGGATTCTGTTTCATCATTTGCAAATTAGTGAATCAACTTTGTTACATGATTCATTCCGGCGACTTAGACATTTTCTCAAGTAAAAGAAAAAGAAAGAAAGAAAGAAAGACAAAAGGAGTAAGAAGAAAAGGACTGTTGAGAGACATTGATGTTTGATACTTCCTGCTGGCTTAATATTGCCGGTATTTTAAAAAGAAAAGAGAAAAGAAAAAGGGACTGTTTCTTAAATCTTCTCATTTTTTGTTTGGTCATCGCCTATTAAAATTTTGTTATATTTTAATTGCACCTTTATGTTAAAATCTTTTGGTTGTGTTATTTCCTCTATCCATTCGTCTTCTGTTTCAGCTTCGTATCGCCGTCATTAATTCTCGCTAAAAGTCTTATTGCACCTTAAAACATTACAAATGAATTTTGGAAATTTGACTGCAGTTAATATTTTCTAGCCTCGAAGTCTGTTTTTCCGATATCTGAGGGGGTATGAAAACGATGGACTTGGTGGGGTATGTGAAAAGGAATTGGAAACCCACTTACCAGCGTCGGAGATCAGTCTAGCCCCAAATTAACCACCACATTATTAGCCGGTTTACCATATGCCCGAAATAGGAGTCTTGACGAGGACTTATTTTGCGGAGGGTCAAGTGCCAGACTGCCCTCGACGTCACATGTGCATAAAATGGACTCTCGTCCTGGAATAATTATTTATGCAGCGTCACACAAGGTTTAAAAGTCCTATTATTATGGATGCATAATAGTTGGATTCATGCCTTTCCCAAGAGTATTAGAACGATATGAAATACAAACAACCTCGTTCGGGAGTTCAACTCGAGCAGTCGAGTCAACTTCCAATGATAACCTGTAAGCCATAAGCGCCTCTATTGCCTTCTACTTCTTCAAATGTCTAACCATTAAGATGCTTTCTATACATACTCATCCTAAACTGGATTGCTTGAAAAAGAACTGTTTTGACATGTAAACTGCGTAATCATGCTAAACTGAATTGTTTAAAATAGAACTGTTTCTGATATTGAAACTGTACCTACACTAAATTGAATTGTTTGAAATAGAACTGTTTGACATTCAAATGTGCGTAAACAAAATATTAAATCAATTGTTTAAATTAGAAATGTTGGACTAAGCTGAATAGCTTGAACTAGAAATGTTTTTGACAATTAAACTGTGTACTTATGCTAAACTGTATCGTTTGAAATAGAACTGTTTAAAAATAGATTTGGGATTAAATAACCTGCAAAGGTTGACACGCCATAAACCTAAATAAACAAACTAATATATTTGTACTTTATTAGTTTGTACTTAATTGTCTCTGATCAAGTCCACTTCGGGTGAATGGACACGAGCTTTCAGAAAATTGAGAAGAGAACAAGTCCCTATATCTCGATTGCGTATTGGTCACAGAAGACTTACTCATTCTTTTATACTCACAACCACAGTGTTTGGCATGTCAAACGCTTTGCACCGTTAAACACGTTCCCAAAGAATGGAGAGCTTTTGCTCTGACCAGAAAGCGATTTTTCAATGTAAATAGTTCGAGCGATTTGTTCGAGAATGTCAACTTGGATGACGTTCTGTCTTTCTTGGGAAACACTGGGCTGTACCAAAGAATATAATACCACCTGAACACAATGTTAACATGTTATTAGGACCACTCCCTAACCTCTGGACGTAGTGTGGCCCCAGACGGGCTAAGCTGTTGCAAAGATCCACCTGCCAACAAAAAGCTATTTGCTCACAAATCACATATATATTTATATATATAAATAAACAGGATCTGGCATTAAATAACCTACAAATGTTGATATGACATAAAGGCCAATCAATCAATTAATTGTCTCTATTTCTACACTGTAAGCATCTTTGTACCTCATAAGTCTCTTTATATTTTTACTTTATGATTTTAGCTTTTATGAATATATAGTCTTTTTTAACTACTTATTCCTGAACGTCCAACATTTAGTTGGCACTGGTAAACACTTAATCTTCCATGGTCAGGAAAATTATCTGACTCGGCGTCCAGGCTCCTTCTTGTTGGTTACATCCCTCCTCCTTGTACCAAAAAGAAAGGTTAATTTTTGGCACCATACACCGGTATTCGAAAGAGTCCCTACACAAGACATGACTTCGTATTACCCAAGAAATGTGAAATAGTAAATATCTCTACCTTGACATGAGAAAAACATGGATCTGAACGCATCTTTCCAAAAAATTTATTAGACAAAAAATATTTTCGATAATTATATCAAAATCTCTCTCTCTCTCTCTCTCTCTCTCTCTCTCTCTCTCTCTCTCTCTCATACACACACACACACGCAATCTCTCACTTAATCTCTCTCTCACTCTCTCACTCACACATACACACACTCAAACGCACACACGTACACATTCTCTCGCTCTCTCTCTCTCTCTCACGCACACTCTCGCTTTCTCTCTCTCTCTCTCTCGTTCACTCTTTCTCTCTCTTACACACACACACACACACGCGCACTCTCTCTCTCTCTATCACGCACACACACACACACGCACTCTCTCTCTCTCTCTTCTCTCTCTCTCTTGTACACACTTTCTCTCTCTTGCATACACACACATACTCTCTCTCTCTCTCTACCAAAAATGTTAACATAGGGACTAGAATAATCCAAGGAAAAAAAGGCTCCTAAACAATCATAACTTTAAATAACCACTTTAACCACAAACAACTTGCACACAGTAATATAGTTGTGTGTGTTCTTATCTAATAATAATGATTATGTAGTTTCAACTCATTATTTCTATTTTATAATAGTCATTTGTTTTCATACAATGATATGGTTTCAAGTCATTAATAATAATCACATCCTTTAGCAAACAATTGTAGTTTCTATTAACTATTCTTAATTCAAAATACTTTTGTTAATATGGCATCAAGTATTCCTACTGAAAATTTAAAAAATTGAAACATCTATTTGACCCAAAGTTTAGAGCCTAAAAAGTTCAACCACTCCGTTTCAAAATTGACAAGGAAGTAATGGCAATGAGGAATTGTTCCACACATCCAAGATCTCCAGAACTTGAACCTCTCCATCAAATACAGTTTAGTGCCATATCAACGACAACCCTTTGAAGGGGTCTTTCTTTAGGGGTATAGTTAAACTATTCTAAGCCCCTACGACTTGGTCGTATCACGATCATTCGATTTCCCAGTCGGCCAAATCGTAGAATACACTGTGTCTCTGTAGAGAAGTAAGACCTCCACGACTGTCTTGAATATGACACAAAACCACCTGAAGGTGAGGCTACATCCCTGGAATTTTGGCAAATGTGGCGTACCCCTTCATTGCCATTGCACACAGGTCAGCTGAGGCCCCCCATGCTAGCACCAGACAGAGTCCTGTCTATAGATCAAATAGAACTGTTTGATCATTTAAGCAGTGCGCAAACAAATAACTAATGCTAAATTGAATAAAAAGGAATAGAACTGCTTGATCACTTAACTGTGTAAACAAATGACTGATGTTTGATTGAACTGTCAATGATACATAGCAATACTTGGAACCATTTTACTGTGTGCAAACGAATGAGTAATATTGAATATAATTATCAGTGCTAAATAGCAATACTCGAAACTCTTTAACTGGGTGTCGAAAATGAATTATAAGTGTTAGATAGCAATAATTGAAGCCATTTAACTACATAGAAACAATAGAAATTCTAGTGTGCAAACAAATTAGTTCTAACTCATTTAAAAACGAAAATACCAACCAATTCTATGTGCAAACAAATGACTGATGTGAAATTGTGACTGTTATATTGCAATACTTAAGGTCATTTAGCGATGAACAAACAAATAATTGGTTGTAAGTGAAAATACTTGAAACCATTTAACTGTGCACAACAGAATAAACTCAGGTTCATTTAAAAATGTTATTTACAAAATGTGTTTACGGATTTAATATATGCATACGGACTGAATTTGGTATTAAATAACCTACACTGGTTGATATGCCATAAAACCAAACCAAACCAAATCCTATATATTTAATATATATGTATAGAGGATTTGGCACTAAATAATCTACAATGGTTGATATGCCATAAAACCAAACCAAACCAAATCATATGTATTTAATATATATGTATAAAGAGGATTTGGCATTGAATAACCTGCAATGGTTGATATGCCATAAAACTCAACCAAACTATATCCTATATATTTAATATATATGTATAAAGAGGATTTGGTATTAAATAATCTACAATGGTTGATATGCCATAAAACCAAACCAAACCAAATCATATATGTTTAATATATATGTATAAAGAGGATTTGGCATTAAATAACCTGCAATGGTTGATATGCCATAAAACCCAACCAAACCAAAGGATAATTCAAACTGTTTTTTTATCAAGGTAGTGAGCGTGGATGTCTATACAAAAACGAATTTTTTTTTTGTTTTTTGTTATTTTTCCAGCTTTCCTTTTCGAGGGCGTCTAGTGTTGTCTTTCTGATACCTGCTACAGCTGTATAGAGCATTCATCATACAGTTTATGGCTGATCACGTGTGAAGGGAAAAGGAGAGTAATCAACCTCTGTGAAAGTGAGCAAAATAAAAGAGAGCAATATTGCAGAATAAAAGAGATCGCTCCGATAACTATCAAGGCAATCAATATTTTTCTAATTTTATTGTATTAGGAGTACTTGAAATAGAACTTATTACCTTTCTAATTTTTTCTTTTCTCTCTTTTTATTTGCCGACACAATTTTGCTTGAATTTTGAATACAGCTTTTATCAATCGATAAGAGTATTTTCTGGTATACGGTCTTTTATATATGTTAAAAACAGTGTGCATGTGTATAACATAACCATTTGCATCGTTCCACGTAGTTGGCTATCTGTACCCAAGCAGCACTATGTTCCACTCGTGTAAAGATATAGTTTGGTTTAGTTTGATATTTTTAACGGTATATCAACCCCTAATAGACTATTTATTTCTTCTTATTTAGTTTGATTTTGCTGTTTTTGAATGGCATATCAACATTCGTAGGTTATTTAATGCCAAAGCCATCCTTTTAGACGAACTGTCGTGGTACTATTTAACTAGGGAATTCGTAACTTTGCCAAGGGAATTAGTACAAAAGTGACTGTAATAGTGTGACTAGATTTCGTACTTGTTTAATCCGATGTCACAGTTCTACAGTGACCATCCACTACTATTTAGCTATTTTGTTGTTGTACTGGAGCTGACTGCATCTCTGCAAAGGAGTAAAAACCCCTTCAACGAATACCTTGGATATGACATTAAACAATCGGATGGTGAAGTTTGGGGGAACGTGGACTACCTCTTTATTGCCATCACTCCCAGGTTCACTCTGGCCCGGAGTGGTAGCACCTGATAGGGTCCTATCTATGAGTCAAATTAAACTAAACTGTATACTTATGTTAGATTAACTTGTTTGGAATAGAACTGTTTTGGTAAATAAACTGCATACTTATGCAAAACTGAATCGTTTAAAATAGAACTGTTTATATGTATATGTATAAAAATGGATTTGGCATTAAATAACTTACAATGGTTTATACACTATAAAATCAAACCAAACCAAACCAAACCAAATATTTCGTTCTCGAAAACCGTATATATATATATATATATATATATATATCAAGACACATCGACACTACAGAGTTCCCTAACTATCTCTCACCATCCGTCCCTATCATCTATCCCTTCTGGTTGTCCTCTAGGTAGTATCCTGTGTCCGCGTAAAGCTAACATATGTAAGTCTCTGCTGGTCGGCCAAAACAGGTGTGTCCACATATAGGACTCCACAAGAGAACGTCGTTTATGAGTTTATCCTTAATTCTCCAATATGTCCTCTTTAACTTACTTGAATGGTTTCTGAGATGGGAAGTAAGTGGCCGTGCAGCCGCTGTTTTGTCGTATGTTGCTTCCATGACTTATTCCAAAATGTACGTAAAATTTTTGCATAGTTCTCCCCAAGCCTTTTTCTCGATGCGTTTTGTAAGCGTTTAAGTGGTGCATCCATTGAGTAGTACTGACACAGCTACAGCTTGAAAGGAATCCCGTTTTATTTTATCTGATAGATCAGATTTCCAATTGATCGATAACCCATAGAAGTCCACGCTCTTGCCAGGAATATGTTCACATCTCTTTTTGTAGATGATTTGTTACTGTCGTGGCATGTAAACTAGTCAACTAATGTTGTATTGTCTTTTATGGGTTCATCAACGAAATAATCAAACATGATTTATGAAATTCAATTAACGAAACGAAAGCCACTTCTTTATAAAAAAAGCTCTCTCTCTCTCTCTCTCTCTCGTTTTATTCTCGGAAAGGGCCCACAGTTTGTTATATGTTTGAGAAATAGATGGAGAGACATATACTCAAGAGGGGTCTTCTTCTTACTCCATATCTTCTTCCTGGAGCCAGGGAGTGTCAACGTTTGCACCCCCTTGCAAGCCATATCGTTAGAGACGACACTAACACCTCTGATCGGCTGCGTATCCCTGGCTCGACTCTCGATTCTAACTGAATTGACAGTCTAAATCTGACCGTGTGGTTCTCACATCACGTGGTCTCCTTCCGATTACACACCTGCTCGACCAGCCTACCCCGATCCATTACCATACCCCTGTTTACTAATCACGTGACAGCTTGTCAAAGCACACGGGGTCACCAGGAACGAACCCAAAATCCATGTCAACAGTCATTATATAACACTAATTTTATAGGCTTGCCACAAAGAGCGGAAATAGTTCTTTTCTTGTTTGAAATATATATTTATAATTATATATAACATGACAATTTGCATCATTCCGAATATTTGACTATTTCAGATTTGAAAACAGAACACATTCGTATAACATAACTAATTATTCGTAGTCATTAACTACTCGTATTTAACTATTTCCACCCAAGCAGCACAGTACAAAAAGTTCTACTCACGTTTGATTTGATATATTTAATGACATGTCAACTCCTTATGGGTTATTTAAAAGCGAAATCTGATTAATTAATAAATGTTTTATCGTAACCGTGTTTTCATTTTTATTTTGGTTTGGTTTCTTTGTTTAATGGCATATCAAGTCTTTTTATGTTATTTAATGCCAAAACCATTCTCCTAGAAGAACTGTAGTGGTACTATTTAACCCATAGCTGGGAGGATAAGAGGGGTATTTGCCCAAAAGTGAACGTAAAAGCGCGACTGGAGTACAAACTCGCAGACTACGATTCCACAGTCCATCGCTTTAACCGTTACAACACGAGGACACCCCCACCATTTTTATTTTTAGCTGGTTTAATGATATATCTACTCTTGTCAGTCTACTTATTTAATATATGATTTGTAAACACATTTTGTTGATAAAATATTTGAATGAGCCTGAATTCATTTTTTGGCACTCAGTTAAATGGTATTGCAATGTAATATCAATAATTTAATTTCGGCGCACAGTTAAAGAGTCTCAAGTATTGCTATTTAGCACGAATAATTCTATTCAGCATTTCTTATTTGTTTGCACACAGTCAAATTATTTCAAGTATTGCATTGTATCTCTTACAATTCAATTAAACATCAGTCATTTGTTTACACACAGTTAAATATCAAACAGTTTTATCTCTAGCAGTTCAATTTAGCATAAGTCATTTGTTTGCACATAGTTTAAATGTCAAACAGTTCTTTTTCTAGCAGTTCAATTTAGCATAAGGCATTTGTTTGCACACAGTTTAAATGCCAAACAGTTCTTTTTCTAGCAGTTCAATTTAGCATGAGGCATTTGTTTGCACACAGTTTAAATACAAACAGTTCTATTTCTAACAGTTCAATTTAGCATAAGTCATTTGTTTGCACACACTTTAAATATCAAACAGTTCTATTTCTAGCAGTTCAATTTAGCATAAGTCATTTGTTTGCACAGTTTAAATGTCAAACAATTCTATTTCTCGCTGTTCAATTTCACATAAGTCATTTGTTTGCACACAGTTTAAATGTTAAACAGTTCTATTTCTAGCAGTGCGATTTAGCATAAATCATTTGTTTGCACACAGTTTAAATGTTAAACAGTTCTATTTCTAGCAGTTCAATTTAGTATAAGTCATTTGTTTGCACACAGTTTAAATATCAAACAGTTCTATTTGACCCATAGATCAGGTGCTAATTGGTGCTAACACTCCGGGTCAGAATGAACCTGGGAGCGATGACAATTAAGTGTTACTTCATATTCGCCAGGGCTGGACACCATTAGATATTTTTGTGTCATATCTAGGACATCGTTGTGGGGTTACCCCCTTTGCAGAGATGCAGTCAGTGTATTCTACTGCCCCAGCCGACTGGAATTTACGTTTTCAAAATTTTATGGCAAAAATATTTTTATCACGCTGTCTATAATAATCAGTTTTTCGCACTCTGTCATGTTTGAAGAATTCCTGTCCAATATTTTAAATTTTCAGCCCTAAACTAACTCCACTGAAAAGAATTTCAAGATTCCATGTACGGACCCAAAAATGTGAATAAACAAATTTATCAACAAAAGAATGGTAAAAACGTTGGAACAATAAGACAAATGATAAACTTTGCACTATCGAACCGATCCTAGAAGAATTGGAAAAAATCAAGAATAAGGAAAGAGGAAGTCAGTCTATCTCGATTATTCAAAGGCCACACATATCTCACCAATTGATACTTGCTTAAAGAAGATCAGCCAATGTGCTCAATATGCCAAGCTGCTCTCACAGTGAAACACATCTTGACTGAATGCACCTAAACCTAGCCTCTATAAGGCCTGAATACCTTAAAGAAAATTATGCAAAGGAACTATTCGAAAATGTTTGAATCGATAAAATAAAGCAGAATATATATATATATATATATATATGTGTGTGTGTGTGTGTGTGTGTGTGTGTATCTATCTATCTGTATATATATATATATATATATATACCAACAAAACAAGACCATTCAAAAGGCAAGAGTTGATAAAGTAAAATAATCAACTCATCTTTTTCTTGTTTCCCAACAGCTCCTTGATAAGCAAAACTATTTATCCATCGATTCGCTAAAAATCATATACACAAAAAAGATTAGGCATTAAATAACCGACAAGGGTTGATATGCCACTAAACGAAATAACCAAACCAAATTAAATTAATAATTTTCAAAGCTATCAATTGAAAGGACCATAGACTGTACTACCACAGGGGATCTGGGAGTAATAGCAATAAAAGGATACATCACACTGTCCAGATCACCCCTGGATGCAATTTAGTGTCAGATTCAAAACACGTAAAATCTTGGTAAGCTATTGATAGAATCAAAAAGTATCGAGACTAAATCTTAAAATTTTAAAATTTAGAATATAAAATAATACGTGTGCGTACGTAAGAAACTCATGATTAGGTCTGCAACATTCAGTTCAAATTCTCGATCATTTTGATTTGCAGTCCCCATATTTTTTTATTAACAATTTTACTTGAGAAATACAGGTTTGTGAAGGTGCATATACATCAGACCTTGGCCAAACTTTTCTTCTAAAATGAAAATTCATTTCAAGCGTAAAATTGCAGTACGTAGATGACATGAAAGAAAATAAAATGGTACCTCTTCACGATGTATCAAAGGAGGACATTCAGAGTTACTTCACTTCTTAGGGCAATGAAAAATGCATTGGAATACGAATGTTAAATGCCAGGGGAATCACTTTCAAGATGAACAACGTTTCATTCATTGTTCATTTCTGCCTTGGTAAATACAGCTTCAGTCACAATACATTTTGAAGATACTTCGTATGTTGAAAAGAGTCCGTATATGCATAATATAACTATTTGAATTGTTCTCAGCCTTTGATCATTCTGACTCAAGTAGATCTTCACAAGAGTTCCACTCAAGTAAAATCTTGTTAAGCTGTCGATTTTCACGAGCTATTACACGAAAGCGACACAAATATCACCCAAATATATATCTAAAAAAAAAGTTTTGCTCACTCAAAACCTTGTTAAGCAGTCGATGGTCACAAGCTTTTAAACTAAAGTTAGACAGAGATATTTTGATTTACATCTAAACTACTTTCTGAATTCGAGGCGTCAAGACTGATCATGCAGTATCCACAACACGGAATAGTATGGTGTGGGAGATGTTACATCACAAATATTTTGGAGGTGCCCGTGGTGTAATGGGAGGTGCCCGTGGTGTAATGGGAGATGCCCGTGGTGTAATGGTTATCGTCGTAGGAAATGGACACGGGGACACGAGTTCAAATCCTTGACGAGATTGATTGCATTTCACATAGCACTAATACCCTTGGGAAAGGTATGAATCCAATTATTCTTCCTCCAGCTATGGGTAAATAGCAGGACAGACTGGGTTCTTCAGCCTTGGTGAGGCTATTAGTCTCGGAGAAGGAAAACCCTGAATTAAAACCTGTTAAACTCCGCTTAAAAATTGACCTTGTGTCATATTCTACCCGAGTGGAGGTTTGGGTAAATAGGGTTACATTACAAATATTGACAACTTGAAGCAGGGTGCTGATTTAAAATCTCTTCTGGTAGCAATAATTGATAGAAAAAAGAATAAAATCAGGTTTATGTTAGCTAGACCGAGGCAAAAGTCCCGTCTAACAAGTTTCACTTTTTTATTGTAGCGATAAAAACAGTCATGGTATGGAATTATGTATTTTTAGTCAATAAACGACGTCGATAGGTTAACGTTGAAGGCCCCCGATGTCCATTGTTCATACAAAAATGAAACAGCAGCAAAACGATCCCGTGTTGAGTTTTTTGGTTAATAAGAAATGGATTGTACGGCAACACTTTTTATAAAATAGGATTGATTTTAACGGCATGTCAACCCATCTACGGTTATCTTATGCCAAGAAGTCAAGTAATTGTGTACATTATATTTTTATATTTACATTTTTACGTAGTTCTTTCATAACAGTTTTTTTTTTGTTTTGTTTTTTTGTTTTTTTACACATCATCATTGTTATGACCGATTATTAGGGGGTGAATAAATAAATAACTCCACACGGAGATATGAGGTGCAAACACAAATGTATCCAAATCTCTGAGGAGGTCCTCCTTGGTTCAACGTACACGAAGACAGGCAAGGTGCTTACTACAGCTGCTACTTTTATTTCTGCGTATATTACACAGAAGGCACAAGGCCTTGAGGTTTTGGGGGAGGGGAAGGGAGCGGTCATTCTTTTCTATATATTCTAATTAGACCTAGCTAGCCACATTTACCGACCCATTCAGCAGTACAATATATAACCATTCATCCATCGCCATATGCGCAGCAATCACCAAAATACCACATTTGCTCTATGAAGAAGTCCTACTTAAAATCCCGAGATTGAAGAATGATTTTTATTTACAAGTATGATTTATTTACAATGAATGTGATGGGAATGGGAGAAAAAACCCTGAAATATATACAAAAACAAAGGAAAAATCCCCCGAAAAATCCCTACGTCGACCATCAGCCTTTGGGTCTGACTTGAGGCGAGGAAAAGTCCAACTCGCCTTTCGTCTCCACACTGAGTCCCCCGTCAAGACACGGCCCAGATATGCAAGTCTTTCAGCAAGCCAGTGGCTCTCCAGATCAGGCATACCCAGACCCCCGTTGCGTGTACGTTGGATACAGACCTGTCTACGGACCATCGGCCTTGCACCTCCCCAGACAAATCTGGAGAGGGATCGTTGCAGCGCCAACCGATGTGCCATAGGCAGAGGGAGTACAGCCAATCGGTAAAGGATCAAGGGGAAGACGTATGCGGCGCACGCCTCCGCCCTGCCCTTTAAGGACAACCTCCTTGAAAGCCAGATTCCCACCTGAGCATTCACCTTAGCTTGTACTTCCGACCAATTTCGCTCCAGTTGGAGGTCGGGCCCAAACCACACCCCGAGGATGCGGATGGGTCCGTCACTCCAGCGGAAGGGCCCTGGAAGAGTATTGCTACCCCTCCAAGCACCAAGCCGCAAACCTTCGCTTTTGTCAAAATTGACCTTGACCCCTGCAATCCGCTCATACTCGACAACCGCCTCTTTCACAGCCTCTATATCCTGGAGGCGGGATACAAAGACTGTGACGTCATCAGCGAACGCGGAAACCCTAGCCGCAAGACTGCTACTGCTCTCTGCTCTACCAGCTTAATTCTTGATTAATATACCCTTTGGGTAAGTCCATTATTCTGGTCATAGGTGAGTCACCTACAACAACCATATGACATCAAGGTTTGGTTTGGTTTGGTATGATTTGGTTTGTTTGATTTAGTTTGGTTTAGTTTGGTTTGGTTTGGTTTTCTGGTATATCAACCATTGTTGGTTATTTAATGCTAAATCCTGTTTATATGTATTAAATATATGATTTGTAAACGCATTATGGAGATAACATTTTAAACGAGCCAGACTCTACTTCGCATACAGTTAAATGGTTTCAAGTATTGCAATATAACAGTCACAATTTAACATCAGTCATTTCTTAGTACACAGTTCTATTTAACCCAGAGATAGGACCCTATTATTCCGGGTCAGATTGAACCTGGGAGCAATGACAATGAAGGTATACTCTGCATTCCCCAAACTCCAGCATTACTCGAGTCTTACCATCAGATTGTTTAATGTCATATGCAGAACACTCATTAGTTGGGTCTAACTCTTCTCCAGAGATGCAGTCAGTGTATTCTGCAGCTCCAGCCGACTGGGCGAAGCAGTTTAGTACCACACTCAAAACCCCCTTTTGGGTGGGAGGGACTTACTTTTATGCCATCAGCCCATTCAAAAATTCACTGACAGAGTATTAACTCAACAAAATCTAAATTATTTTTATTAGCTAAATAAAATTTAGCCTTATATGATCGAACGCTTTCTTGTCAGAAATCAAAGTTATGATCCTAGATGGATAAACACATACGAATCGATTAGGGAAAAGAATAATTTTGATATAAAAAGGAAAACGTATATGTCTAAATAAAATGCAGTTGACCTTTCTTTTGTCTTTCGTTGCATTACTTCAAAGAGATATTTGTTGATCCACTCGACCAGATTCATACGCAGTAAATATATTCACACAGACAGACAGACACATACACACACACTTGTCCAATGAGGTGATGTAGATGGGTTGTCGTGCGCATGCGCAGGAGAGGATTCGTGTATCATGGACTTTTTTTTTCATTTGCACACGTTTTCATGCGCACCTGCAAGCGGTTGTCTGAATGGATGTATATGATGTGTTATTATGTTTTGACACCTCGCAGTGCTTGGCTAATGAGTTGACCTCTCACGAAATCTCAGTGCAATCTGAAGAGAGTTTTAATTAGTGTCAGACAATCGAACAACATTTCTCTTGTTCATCGCCCGCGAACCCCGACACGGATTTCGAGAAACCAAAACAGTTTTGCTGCGCATATAAATCTTATCAGTCTGCTAGTTTCTAATGGCTTCATAAGCGTTTTAAATCATAATTACCATTCTATTGATCAACCACATCATTATTAGTATCTATTCATTAGAGTTTTTCACATCAGCGTCAACTGATGGTCTTTCACTGGAGATTGAGTGACAGCAAGTCTCCTCAAGTCTCCAGGACTCGTCTCAGGATTCTGGCCGTTTTTAATAATGCTGTTGTTTGGATGGTCTCCACTCGGCAGCCAACTTCCAAATCCTCCAGGCCCTTTAATAATCCTTAACTTACCGTGCCAAAAGCACCAATTACAATTGGTATTATTGTCTCCTTCATGTTCCATATTTTTTCAATTCTCTAGCAAGGTCCATGTACTTATCTCTCTTTTCACATTCTTTCAGTTTTATTCTGTGGTCAGCCGGGATAGCAAAGTCGACGATTTTGCAGATTTTCTCCTTTTTTGTTTTTGTTGATTATTATAAGGTCTGGTCTTCTGGCCGAGATTAGGTAATCCGTTTGTATGTTAAATTCTCAAAGGACTTTATGCGTGTCATTTTCTAGGACAGGTGCTGCGTTGTGTATATACCATTTGTTAGTATGATCAAATTTAAATTTCTTGCACATTTCCCAGTGGATCTTATAATTATTATTATTATTATTATTATCTTACTGATTTGAGATTTTTTCACACCCACGTTAGCTGATGGTTTTTCCCTAGAATTAGAGTAACACGAAGTCTCCTCAAATTTCCAGGATTTAGCTCTGTATTCTAACCGATCTTAATAATGCTGTAGTTTGGATGGTTTCTTCTTTTCCTCTGATTTCTAAGTCTTCCAGTCTCTATCAATCGTTTGGGGATTGTTTCATGAGCACCAATTCCAATTGATATCGTCGTCACCTTCATGTTCCATAGATTTGGGGGGGGTTCTTTGGCAAAGTCTAGGCATTTAACTCTCTTTCCGCTTTCTTTTGATTTTACTTTGTGCTTTACTGAGACGACAAAGTTCACTCTCCGACATGTTCTCTTTTTCCCTATTTTTTTTGTTTTGTTTTGTTGACTCACTAAGTCTGGTTGTCTGGCCGTGATTATTATTATTATTATTATTATTATCTTACTCCTTTAGAGTTTTTCACATCAGTGTTAGCTGATGGTTTTTCACTGGAGTCTGAGTGACAGGAAGTCTCCTCAGGTCTCCAGGACTCGTCTCAGGATTCTGGCCGTTCTCGGCAATGCTGTCATTTGGATAGTCTCTACCCGTCCGCCAACTTCCAAGTCTTCCAGGCCTTTTAATAATCCTTTAGTTATTGTACCTAAAGCACCAATCACAATTGGCACAATCGTTATTTTATGTTCCATAGCTTTTTCAATTCTCTGGCAAGGTCTAGGTACTTATCCTTCTTTTCACAATCCTTCAGATTTATTCTGTGGTTTACCCGGACAGCAAACTTATTGTTATTATTATTATCATTATTATTGTGAGGTTTTCACATCAGCACCACCTGGAGGTCTTTGACTGAATTCTGAATGAGAACAAGTCTCCTCGGGTCTCCTGGACTTTACTTAGTATTCTAGCCGATCTTAATGCCATGGTCTTGGTGGTCTCGATTCTTCCTCTGATTTCCAAGTCCTCCAGTCTTTCTTCCAAGCCTTTGGAGACCCTTCCAAGCGAACCACCTACAATAGATATCACTGTCACTCTCATGTTCCACAGTTTTTGTTTGTTTGTTTGTTGCTGTTTCTTAAAATTTGTTTGTTTTATGTTCTCTGGCAAGGTTTAAGTATCTGTCTATCTTTCTGCTTTCTTTTATTTTCACCCTGTGGTCGTTGAGAATGGCAAAACCCACTAAGTACCTTTTTTTTCTTAATTAATTAGATCTAGCATTGGTCTTCTGTCCGAGATTTAGTTATCTGTTTGTATCTAAAAATTCCTGAAAATTTGATGTGTCTCATTCTCTAGATCGGATTTTGGTTCGTGCATATACCATTTGGTAGTATCGTCTAATTTTGATCTCTTGCACAATTCCCTGTGATATTCTTTCTCACCAAGTCATGCCATCTCTTGTACTCCTTTTGTGCTTCTTTGATGCATTTATTTCATTATTTTTATTACTATTATTATTATTATTATTATTATTCGGGAGTTTTTCTCATCGTTGTTAGCTGATGGTTCATCATTAGAGTCTAGGTGACATCAAGTCTCCTCAGGTTTACAGGACCATTCTCAGTATTCTTGCCGATCTCAACGACCACGTTGTTCGAATGGTCTCCATTCTTCCTCCGATTTCCAACTGTTCCAGTCTCCTTTACAAACCTTTGGGGACCATTCCAAGCAAACGAATAACAATCGCATATTCAACAGTTTTCTTAGTTCTCAGGCAATATCCAAGTATTTGTCCATCTTTTTGCTTTCTTTTATTTTCCCTATGTAGTCTGCTCGAACGGCAAAATCTACTAAACGAGCCCTCCACTCTTTCTCTTCTTTTTTTTTTGTGTGTTAATTAGCTCTAGGCCTAATCTTCTTGCCGGGATTGGACGATCCGTTTGAATCTCAGTCTCAGAGAATTTTATGACTCTCATTTTTCAGATTTGTATATATTCGATTTGGTAGTTGGTCAAAATTCAATATTTTCCATAATGCTAATTTCATCACCTTTGCTACCCAGTCGTGCCTAGTCTTGTACTCCTTCTGTGCAAGTTGGTTGCACTCATTTACAATGTAATTAACCATTTCATGTTTTTCTCTGCATAACCTGTACTTGCTCTTCCGTTTTTCGCTTTAACAAAATAGGTCTTTATGGCATTGTTTTGTCTTGATGTTAGAAGAGCTTTAGTTTCTCTTTAAGATTTCCCTTTCGTAGCTATGTCCACGTTTACTCGTGTTTATTCACGCCAGTTTTGTAGCTTGAAATATCCATACAGTTGTTTTCCTTCCCATTTCTTATTCTTGTTTTTGTTGCTTTTGTATCTGTATTGATATTGCCACTGCTGCAATCGCCAGCTGTAATTTATATTCCTTTATGTTGTGTTCTGGTTAGTGAACACAAGTAGTAGTAATAATAAGACAAACCACGATATGTGAGGAAAATAGTTATATTTACAGGAAAGAGTATTTACAAGAGAGAGACTGTTTGTAATAAGAACATAGGATTAGTGATAGAGTAATGATATACTTCAACAATAGGAACGGCTCTTCTGGTCTGACTTGTAGGCTTATTCCCAGACTGATCTCCGCTACTGCCATATATGGCAGATGGAACAGCTCATTATGCTGAAAAGGTAGGTGATACCCAACACTTTGCTCTTTTTAATATAATCCTTGAGTCTTTATATTGATGCATTCATGCCTTCCTTAATACTATCGAGTCCTTTTCTGTCATCTTTACTTGACACATACTATTTGTCTATGTTAGGCCTGGTGCATAGTCATCAATTTTCTGCCCCTTTTGTCTACCCTAAGTATCTTAAAAGAAGGACAGCCCAGTTGTTTGCCCTTTTGATGAAATTTCTCTGACAGAGCTTTATTTCGAGAAACTTTCTCCTTCTTCTGAGATACCCTTTTTTTCTTTTTTTTTTTTCTTTCTTTCATTTCTCCTCGCTTGATGATGTCTACTTCCAACATTCCCAAGTAGTTGTAGTTTTCTTTCTCTTCAAATGTCCTAACGCATTCTTGATTAGCGAGTAATGGGTTTCTTCTCTCATCAGTGTGTTCAGGATTTTCTAAATCATAGATAAACACATTATCGATCTATAATCGTCGGGGATGGTTTCTTTTTTTTTTTTTTTATCAGTGCAGTTTTTTTCTCTTCCAACATTTTTTCGGGTACGCTTTCTTCTTGTATGCTTTTGTGCAGTCATTGAGCTAGCCTGCATGAATGAACGTGAATCTTTAAAACCAAAATCTATGTATACCATCATAGCTTGTCGTTTTGCAATTTAGTATTTTCTTGAATGCTGCTTTTAGCAAGTCCACGTGTATATTCACCCTGGATCTTCTTCGAGTTCTTGTAATTCTTTTTCCCTATTATTTATCCATTCAGCCTTTCTGTTATGTTTTTTCCGTTCCCATATTTTACTCCAAGGTAGTTTTGCTTCCTTTGCACCCGGTTATCCATATACCCTTGTGCATTCTCCACCTACTTGTTGGTAGAATTTTGTGGTTTTCTTCGAGTTCTAGTAATTCTTTTTCCCTATAATTTTTCCATTCAACCTTTCTATTATGTTTTTTCCGTTTCCATATTTTACTCCAAAGTTTTGCTTCCTTTGCACCCGGTTGTCAATATACCTTTGTGCATTCTCCACCTACTTGTGGGTGGTATTTGGGAGTTTTCTTCTTTTAGTTTTCTTGTAATTATTTTCATTATTTTTTCCTTTCACTATTTCTGTTATGTTCTTTCTGTTTCCATATTTTACTCTAAAATGTTGTTTCTTTTACCACCGGTTGCTGATTTGTCTTAGTAAAAACCCTACCAATTTTGATAGAATTTTCTTTCGTTATTCTTATTTGTATTGTTTGACCATATCACGGTATTTCTTGAGTCTACCTTCTTTCGCCAATTTTTTAAAACTTATTTCTTTTTTGGATAAATTCATTTTGTAAGACTTGCCTAAGGCTGTCTTTTTAGGGTCATTTCTTTCCATGGGGTTCCTTTTTGTCTCACCTGCCTTAGTAGTTTTGCTTGTTGTTGTAGTTCCTTTGTTTGTCCTTCTAGCCTCATTTCTCAATATGGTTTTGCATTTCTGTTCGGATTCCTTCGGAGGATACCTTTTTTTTTCACTGACTAGTCTTGCTCCTAAATAGATTAACTCGTTCGGTTCGGGAATGTTGTCCTTAGGGACATGTTACAATATTTCATTTACTTTTTCGGTCTCTAACTTGATATTTTTTTAGTCTTGATTCCTTAGGAATGGTAATATAGACTTCTGTTCACTCTTGATTTTTTATTCGTTAATTATACATTTGCCCTATCTTTTTGTGTTAATATTGATGTGTTTCTGAGTTCAATGAAGATTTGCTTTTCAATAATTTGTTTTTCAATTCGTTTGGGGAGCTCACTTGGTTTAACTGTTCACATATTTCCAGTATCTTTTCGTCAGAGAACCAGCCTTTCTTTAAAATCAACCTGGCTTGATCGCCAAATCTTTAAATTTAATGAATTCTCTCCAGATCTCCTTCATCTGTTTTTTTATCCCTTTTTGCGCAGGATTGCTTTTAAAATAATAGTGGATCAATTTTTAATCATCTCTAGTCTATATTTCCTTTGATGTCTATCAGATGCATTGTTGCTTTGGTCTTCTTTTGAGTACCTGAAATAAAAACAGCCATCATTGGCAGGATGCCGGTGATGTCTCCCTTATTCACAATTAAGGGAATACATACTGATAATGACACCCACACATGTTATCAGGGTCCTACGTTGATTTGGTTTTGTCATTTTTCATGGTTAGTGTAATGTGGCTATATAAGATCTAGAAGTTGATTAATATCAGTGTTTTTGCCACAGAGGTGACCAGGTACTATTTTTAAAAAGTGAACTGAAAACCTACGCCTTCTGAATACTAATTATTAACTTAGTATAAATCCAACAGCCACTTTTTTGTCTGAATTTTAAGACCCAGTTTACTTAAGTAAGCTACAAGATTTCATGTGAGTTTGTGCACGACTGCTACCGATATCTAGAAACTTGCACACTAGATATCCCTGTTGATTCAATATCATACTTTCACTGGACTTCTGAATCTACTATTTTCTATTGCCTTTAAAGACAGTTTGCTAATTTATACTAATCTATCACCCTTTTTGCAAAGATGATTCCAGTCACATGACCCGAGGAAGAAAGAGAGAGAGAGAAAGAAAGAGACAGAGAAGCAGAGACAGAACGCTAGTTATAGAATTACAGTCTTTCTCTTTTGTTAACTTTCTTTTCCTTTTATCTACTTGGCAACTCATTAAATTTCCAGGTTTTTAATGACTAAATTTTATTTCGATAAGTAAGGCAAAGCTTTTTAGAAATGTTTTTTTCTTTTTCATTTTTTTTTTTTTTTTTTTTTACAAGCAGGCTAATTTCAACAAATCTCAACAAATATGAGTATAGTTCTTCTTCATCTGGGTCTTCACCGTTTTTATTGAGATATCGTCTCGGCCATCACTCCCCCGCCGTCTTTAAATGTTCTTTCTTTAAAAGACAATTTGTTCACTCATGCCTATCTATCCCACTTCGTTAGAAAACTTTGGCAAAAATAATTCCACTCACGTGACCCTGGGACCGGGAGAAAGAAATATACAGAAACGCCGTTCATAGAATCACTGGCATCTCTTTTTTATTTGACTTTTTGTAAGTCTTTCTCACCATTTATAACTGTTGGTTTTTAACGGAAGTTTGAGTGATAGCAAGTCTGTTCCGGTCACCTGGACTTTTCTAAGAAATCTAACTGATTTCATCCCCGTTATGTTATGAATCTCCTTCATCATATTTCTTTAATGTCGACTCCATACTCAAAAAACTTTCCCTTGAGATAAATTTTCAATTCAAAAACAGGAAAATGACCTGACTAGTTTTTTTTTTCTTTTCATCTGTTTGTTATGCCTCCTAGGGCATCTTGCCTTTCAATCATCTTCTCACATCAACTTTTGAATAAAAAAGGAATTTTTGCACAGAACATTAAAACTAAATCTATATACAAATCAAATGCTGTTAAGTAATTAATCCGACAGTTGCCAAATATCCTCTCACATTCTTTTTCTTACGATTTTTTCTGAAATCATCTAATTTATTCTTAAAGTTTTCTATGCTATTTATTTTGTATCTGATTTGAGAATTAGTTTAAAAAATATATGACCCTATTAGCAAAAAAATCTAAATCGTTAATAAACTTAGTTTTGGAAGTTTACCTTGGTAGTAAATTTTCCGTTTTAGGAGAAATATTTTAAAGAATGTCAGCTATAATTAGAAATTTCATTAATTATTTAGCAAGTTTCATTTAGATCACCTCTCATTGTTTTTTCTAGTAAAGTAATTAATCCAAATTTCTCTCATCTCTCTCTGTAACAGTAATCTTTTACTATTTTTGTTATTTTTGTCCCTCTTCTTTCTATGCCTTCCAGTTTTGATCAGTTTCAGCAAGAAACCAAAGGTTTCTGAGCTTGTCAAATATATTACTAAAATTCCGATTTCATATATATATATATAAACCTTTTTGTATTCATATATGTAAATATATGCACTATCTCTTCCATTTTGTTTCTCTCTCTCTCTCTCTCTCTCTCTCTCTCTCTTTCACTTGTCTTTTTTTACTTTTCTCCATAGCACGCATTCCCTTCTCTTCTGTCTGAAGTATGTTAAACTCTCTCTGCCCTCTGTCTTTCTATATCTTTTCTCTCTCTCTGTCTGTCTCTCTCTCTATATATATATATATATATATTCTCTCTCTCTCTCTCTCTTTCTCTCTCTCTCTCTCTCTATATATATATATATATATATATTCTTTCTCTATATATATATGCCCTCTCCCTGCCCCCCCTCTCTCTCTGTCTACCTATATTTCCTGTCATCATTATAGCTCTGAAGCTGCAACCTATTTGATAAGCCTGACAACGCTAATAGATTTGTTTGTTCTTTAATCGCGTCTCCTTTGAATTTGTTTCGTTCATTCATTCTCTGGTAAGATGTCAAAGAGCAAACCGTCCTGCTTAAAGACGAGAACAGATCGATAACGATATTGGGCTGATGGCCAATCATCCCATTCTTCAAAATCAATGATGCTACTGAACGAATAGACCGACACACAGACACAGAAAAACCGAAATGGAAAGAAACGAAGATAAAAGAGACTTATTCAGTGAATAAAAATAAAAGAATTTAAAAATAAAATAAATGTGTATTCTCAGTGAAATAACCCAGACAAAATATTATCTTTTGATGGCCTTTATCTAGTTATATATAGAATACAGTGAGACTATACATTAAAAATTAGATAAACAAAGCCAATTTTACCCCGAGGCAGGGTACCCTAAAGCTAAAACCAAAAAAAGAAGCTGAATTACATCTTTCTCGTAACATTTAAAATCACTCTTCCACCACTCGTTCAATAATTTAAGAACCGTTTGGACATTTTCAAATTAAACCCCGAAGTAAATTTTCAAGAACTAGCATACATGAAAAGACTACATGCTGTTTTGAACACGTAAATTATGTAGAAACATTCAAAACAGCAGTTGTACGGCCACTTACATCCTATCTTACTAAAAATATAAGTGAGACTAGCAAGATAAGTTGGAAACTGCTGGTAAAGGGAGGGCTAATTCATGACCCATGTTCTCCTATGGACTACTACACATGGGCACAACAGCAAACCCTTACATTTATCAGCCCTTTGCAGACGATAAATGCCACCTAAATAACTTACCAAGAGCAATAACCAATAAGGATGGATAGCGAGAAAGAGTCTAGGGAATCCGTGCTGCTAGCATGTTTTGATTATGATGATGAGGGAGGGATACTGACTTATCTTAAATCCACCGGCTAAGCCCAGTCGTCTTGGGCTATACAATACGACCACTGCATCTCTGCAGAAGACTAAAACCCAACCCCAACGAGTATCCTGTGGCCCAGTCAGCTGAGGCTGTAGAATACAACAACTGCATCTCTGCAAAAGGCTAAGACCCCACCCCAACGAATATTCTGTGGCCCAGTCAGCTGTGGGTGTAGAATACACCGACTGCATCTGCAAAAGGCTACACCCCACCCCAACGAGTGTCTCGTGGCCTAGTCAGCTGAGGCTGTAGAATACACCGACTGCATCTCTGCAGAAGGCTAAGACCCAACCCCAACGAGTGTCCAGTGGCCCAGTCAGTTGAGGCTTTATAATACAATAACTGTATCTCTGCAGAAGGCTAAGACCCCATCCCAACGAGTGTCTTGTGGCCCAGTCGGTTGAGGCTGTAGAATACAACGACTGCATCGCTGCAGAAGGCTAAGACCCGGCCCCAACGAGTGTCCTGTGGCCTAGTCGGCTGAGGCTGTAGAATACACCGACTGCGTCTCTGCAGAAGGCTAAGACACCACCCCAACGAGTCTCATGGATATGACATAAAACTATCGGATGGTGAGACTCTGGCCTTGGAGCTTTGGGGAATGTTCAATACCCCTTTATCGCCATTGCTCCCAGGTCCACTCTGACCTGGTGTGGTAGCATCTTTTAAGGTTTTATCTATGGGTCAAATACAACTGATTGACATTTAAACGGGATGCAAACAAATGACTTATACTAAATTGAATTGTTTAAAATAGAACTGTTTGATTATTTAACTATGCGTAAACAAATGACTGATGTTTAATGGAATTGTTAGTGATACATAACAATACTTGGAAAAATTTATATGTATGCAAATGAATGAGTAATATTTAATAGAATTATTAGTGCTAAATAACAATACTTGAAACTCTTTAACTGTGTGCCAAAATTGAATAATTGGTATAACATAGCAATTCTTGGAACCATTTGATTGTGTGAAAATCAATGGATATAATAATTAATGTTAAATAGCAGTTCTAGTAACAACTTCACTGTGTGCAAACAAATGGCTATTTTTTAAAAGAATTATTAGTGTTAGATAGCAATAATTGAAACCATATACCGGACATTGGTATAATGGTTAGAGTGTTCGTCAATGGCCCGGGAGACCCGGGTTCAATCCCAGGTCGAGTCATACAGAAGACTCTAAAAATGGTACTTGTTGCTACCTTGCTTAACACTCAGTATTATATGGTAAGAATCAGCAGAAAAGTGGAGCAATCCAGGGACAGGAGTAGCGCCCCCCTACATCCGTGTGTAGTAGCTAACGAAAAGGGAGCCTTCGGGTCACCCTCGACTACGGTCGCCAACTTTACTTTAACATACCTTTATAAAAAGAAATAGCAATACTAGTGTGTAAACAAATTAGTTCTAACTCATTTAAAAATAAAATTACTTGCAAACTATGTGTGCAAACAAATGACCGATGTGATTGCAATATTCCATTTAGCTGTTTGCAAACAAATGATTGGTAGTAAATAGAAATACTTAAAACAATTTAACTGTGTGCAAAAGAATAAAATCAGGCTTATTTAAAAATGTCATCAACAAAATCTGTTAATAAATCATATTGATTTATTAAATATGCATAAAGAGGATTTGGCATTAAATAACCTACAATGGTTGATATACCATAAACCATAACCAAGCTAAATCCTATATATCTAATATACATATATAAAGAGACTTTGGCATCAAATAACCTACAACGGTTGATATGCTATAAAGCCTAATCAAACCAAATCAAATCATATATCTAATATATATGTATAAAGCGGCTTTGGTATTAAATAACCTACAATGGTTGATATGCCATAAACCCCAATAAAACCAAATCATATATATTTAACATATATGTATAAACAGGATTTGTCATTAAATAACCAACAATGGTTGATATGCCATAAAACCCAACCAAACCAAATCATATATATTTAATATATATGTATAAAGAGGATTTGGCATTAAATAACCTACAATGGTTGATATGCCATAAAACCAAACCAAACCCAACCAAACCAAATCATACATATCTAATATATATGTATAAAGAGGATTTGGCATTAAATAACCTTCAATGGTTGATATGCCATAAAACCAAAGCAAACCAAACAACCAATTTATTCACGAGCTTCACAACTTAAAACACTTAATATTTACCTCGAATCAAATTGCTGAAACCAAACTGCACTTTATTTACTGGACTACACACCCGGCCAAAAACAATACATTGGAACGTCTGAATGGTCATTTTATTTTAGACTAAATAACCACAAACACTTAATAAAATCTATCGTTTACAACAAACTAATACTTTGTTTCTGCTCAAAGACACCCTACAATTTTTTTTTATTTAGCAGTAAATTTGCTTGCCAAGTCGGCTGGGTCTTTAGAATACACCGACTGCTTCTCTGCAGAGGGGTAAGAACCCCCAACGAGTGTTCTGGATATGACATAAAACTCTGGCCCGGAGTGGAAGCACCTAATAAGGGTCCTATCTATGGGTTAAATAGAACTAAACGGTGGTTGGCGTTTGCTGTTTTTATACATTTGAACTGCGTATTCATGCTGAACTGAATTGTTTAAAATAGAATTGTTTTGACATTAAAACTGCGTATTTATGCTAAATTGAATTATCAGAAATTGAACTGTTTTAACATTGAAACTGTACTTACACTAAACTGAATTATTATATATAACTGCTTTAATAGTTTGAAATAGAAATGTTTTTGACAATTAAACACTGTACTCATGCTAAACTGAATTGTTTGAAATAGAACTGATTATTTACATAAAAACGGATTTGGCGTTAAATAACCTACAAAGGTTGATATGCCATAAAACCCAAACCAAACCAAACCAAAAGTAAATTTGAATGGAAATTGCTTTATTTATCAATTCAGTAGATTTTAAGTGTATTGCTCTAATTATTTTTAAAAATCGCAATTATGTGCCGTTCTTATTTGAATTATTTTGCATATATAGATAAAAATGTATTGAAAATTTTAGCAGTATAGAGACAAATATATAATGTTGATTAAGTTTTTTTAACTCTTATTTCGTGCTAATACCTTAGTAAAAGGCAAAGATCAATCCCTTTTTCTCACAGATATCGGTAAATAGTTGGGCAGACTGTGCTCAATTGCCTTGGTAAAGCAAAGAATCTAGAAGAAGAGAAATACTGAAATCAAAGCCCCTTCTAACACATGTACCAGCGATGTGACGTGAGGTATATCCCTCGAAATTCCGACCAGGACTTTTGGAATTCATGCTTAAATGTGGCACAAGGCCATATCAATGAGACACCCACTGAGACTCGAACTCACTCGTGCAGGTTTGCTAGTCTAGCTTGCTAACCATTACACCACCTGAGTGGCCAGAGATGCGATGTGGCACAAGGCAATATGAATGCGAATAGTATCACTTTTGTGAAGAACCTTATTTTTGCAAAGAACCTCACTTTTGTGAAGAACCTCCCTTTTGTGAAGAACCTTACTTTTGTTAAGAACCTCACTTTTGCAAAAAAAACTCAGTTTTGTGAAGAATCCCACCTTTGTGAAGAACCTTAGTTTTGTGAAGAACCTCACTTTTGTGAAGAACCTTACTTTAGCGAAGAACCTCACTTTTGTGAAGAACCTCACTTTAGCAAAGAACATTACTTTTGTGAAGAACCTTACTTTGGTGAAGAACCTCAATTTAGCGAAAAACCTCACTTTTGCAAAGAACCTCACTTTTGTGAAGAACCTTAGTTTTGTGAAGAACCTCACTTTTGCAAAGAACCTCTCACCTTTGCAAAGAACCTCACTTTTGTAAAGAACCTTACTTTTGTGAAGAACCTTAATTTTGTGAAAAACCTCAATTTAGCGAAAAACCTCACTTTGTGAAGAACCTCACTTTTGCAAAGAACCTCACCTTTGTGAAGAACCTTAGTTTTGTGAACAACCTCACTTTTGTGAAGAACCGTACTTTAGCGAAGAACCTCACTTTTGTGAAGAACCTCAATTTAGCGAAAAACCTCACCTTTGCAAAGAACCTCACTTTTGTGAAGAACCTTACTTTTATGAAGAACCTTACTTTTGTGATGAACCTTACTTTTGGGAAGAACCTTACTTTTGCAAAGAACCTTTTTCGGTGAAAATCCGTACTTTTGTCAAGCTGAATAGCCGGCCATTACCTAGAAATTTCTTTGCGGCGAGAAGAGTTTGTTTTCATTAGAATTTTATAAAGAACCTGGACTCGGATAAACATACAGACAGCCAAGCATAATAAATTTATATATAGAGATATATTACTTGTAATGATAACTTTTTATATCTCTTACAAACCGTACCCAAAAGAAAATATTGCTCTAAGTATTTGATCAAACACAAAATACGGCAAATTGAAGCATACAAGTTGATCCTTTGAATAAGTCAACCACAAGATTTTTGAGAATTAATTTTTATTTATTGCGGACATTTTTGTCCTCATCTTGGTAGTTTTTTTTGGTGGGGGTGTTTTGTTTCTTCTTTCACTAAATTTCACCTCTGGCCTTCTTCAGGTGATTTTTACCGTGACCTCGGATAGGAATGCTGAGTCTTTTAACAATAAATAAAAATTAATTCTCAGATCTAGAAGCCTCATCTCAAAATGATTCCAATTAAAGATAATTACTCAAGATTTTTAGCTCAAATTTCTGGGTTAGACCTCCACCTGGTGTATAGATCGACCCCGAATCATATAGCAGGCTACTAGTAGACCAAAACTAATCCAGTCGACCTAAATGAGGATAGGTTATTATAAACTGCCGCAAAAGCATTTTATAACTTTGTGGTAGTTTAGTTTGGTTTCTTTGTTTAAAGACATATCAACTTTTGTTGGTTATTTCATGCCAAAGCCATTCTTCTAGAAGAACAGTAGTGGTACTATTTAACCCATAGCTGGGAGGATAAGTGTGTTCATACCTTTCTATGGACGTTTAACATATCAATACGTGTGAGTATATACGTTTGAAACAACGTTTTAATCGTCAATGATTTAACCTTTAAGTGACCTTTGTTTAAAATATTGTGCTATAGAGGTATACTTGTTTGTTCGTTTGGGTTTATGCTATATCAACCTTTGTCGGTTATTTAATGTCAAATCCATTTTCATATAAATAAACAGTTCTATTTCAAACAATTCAGTCCAGCATAAGTATACAGTTTCATTGTCAAAAATATTTCTATTTCAAGCAATTCAGTTTAGTCAAACAATTCTAATTCAAACAATTAAGTTTAGTATAAGTATAGTATTTGTTTACGTACAGTTAAATTTCATCAGCAGTTCTATTTCAAACAATTCAGTTTAGCGTAAGAACAGTTTCAATGTCAAAAACAGTTCCATTTTAAACAATTTAGTTTAGCATACAAAAACAGTTCTATTGCAAACAATTCAGTTTAGCACAAGTACGTATTTCAAAAATCAAAACAGTTTTATTTCGAGTAATTCAGTTTAGCATAAGTACGCAGTTTAGTTCCATAATATTTTCCATGTTTTATGGAATTTGTTTTTTCATTGCTCTTTTTAGTGTAATTCTTTGTTTGCACACATTCATATAGTTTTAAGTATTCCTTTACAAAATTGACAGTTTATACATTTATATGGTTTCAAGGAAATGTTCTTATTTAGTGATAATTATTTATTTGCACACAGTTAAATAATTAGAAGTATTCGACTCTAGTACAAATAATTTATTCTCAATTAAATGGTTTTAAAAAACTATCCTAACTCCACATTCACTTTTGGAATAATACCAATGGGAAAATAAGAACTCCGTCAGCTATTGGTTAAATGGTATTACAACAGTCCTTCTACAAGAATATCTTTCATATTCAATAACCCAAGTCGGTTGACTTGCCATCAAAAACAAATAATGAAATAAATAACTTAACGATAATAACAATTATTTGTTTTCACATAGTTATAGGGAAGCAAATATTCCCATCTAATATGAATAATTTTCAAACAGATTATTTTAACGAAGGATGGGACCCGGAACAAGCACTCTCCGGGGCAAAGTGAAACTGGGAGTAATGGCAATGAAGGGGTATTTCAAACTCTAGAACTGGTGCATCATTACTTCATGAAGTTAAGGACATTCCACCCTTTCAATTTGTTTGATTTTAAATAAGATTTTAGGATATGAAAAAAAAATTGATTTCTTTTCATTTAAAATTTAAATTCTATTAGAAAAACATTTTCCTGGAAATTAACACTCGGGGTCACGATGATATAAGACTAAATGCATACCTTGTAGATTGCAATAAAATTTCTTTTTTTTTTCTCGGGTAAAATACTCTTTATATATATATATATAAAGTAAAAAGTAAAGTTGGCGACCATAGTCGAGGGTGACCCGAAGGCTCCCTTTTCGATAGCTTACTACACCAAGGTGTAGGGGAGGGCGCTACTCCTTTCCCTGGATTGCTCCACTTTACCCTTGAACCGTACCTTATAATGCTGAGTGTTAAGCAAGGAGGCATCAAGTACCATTTTTTGAGTCTTTGGTTTGACTCGACCTGGGATTGAACCCAGGTCTCCCGGGCCATTGGCGAACACTCTAACCTCTAGGCCAAAGTCCGGTAATATATATATATATATATATATATATATATATATATATATATATTTCTTTAAGAAAAAAGCAAAAACAGGTCACATTAGGATTATAAATATATTTCCATCCTGTTATGGGTTTTTGATATAAATCAAAAACACCAAAAAAAAAAAATTAACAGGCAGTATTCGACTCTAGTACAAATAATTATAACTAGTACAAATAATTGTAATGTCTGCTCTGTAATGTCAGTTACAATGAGCTCTTTACCAGGAAAGTTTAAATGTTCACTGTTGAATGTTTTGTTTTGTCCTATTGGAATTACTTCTAACTCCGGTTTAACTGGACCGAATAATATATATATATATATATATATATATATATATATATATATATATAAACCAAACAGATTAAAAACAAATTATATTTGTTCAAATGTGTATAACAAATAATATATTCCACAGAGGCAAAAATACCCAAGCCCAGCCGCTGGGGATTTGCTTTCGGTCTTTGAACGTCCTACTTCGAGAAAAGCGAAACGAGTTAGGGCAAGGTAATTCCAGATGACACACTCTGCAACGTCCGATGCGTCAGACCAGGAACATTCGCAAACTTCCAAACGAATTTGCAAAAGTTACAGTCGTTTGAACAAATACGCGTCTCTTGCGAGGTGACAACTGAACGGGAGAGAATGCGGTGAAATCAAACATAGTTGTCTTTACCGAGATCAGTTACCTAGATGTTGTTTTTTTTTTAAATGCTATGCTCCAATGACCACAGTTGTGATATATTTCAATAAAGTATGAAGTAAAAATATTTGAATCATAAATTAGCAATTATTAAAAGTTAATTTTCTTTTGAACCAAAAACACTGGGATTTTATCTTTTCCATTGTAATATTACGGAATATAATTTAATCAAAACGGTATTAATTACTTATTTGAACAAATTCTATATGTAACAGTAAAAAAAAATAATTGAACTGTTTATATGTAGTTATAAAAGATTGCTTTTTGGTTACAGAATTTCAATCACTTCCTGAACTCCCTTAAAACCTTAACATACTAACCCGAACCGTTTGGGCAATCAACTCTGATGTATTGACTTCCTTACTCCTCCCACACCTCTCATCATCTTTCACAGACTGCCTGCCTTCCTTGAATCTCTTATGCCACTCAAAAACTGATGCTAGATTCATGCAAGATGCTCCAAAGGCAGTCTGAAGCATTTCGTACGTTTCAGTGGTATTTAAAGTTTAAAACAGAATTTTATTGCATATCGTTCTTCTAAAGTGTCAGATTGCATTTTTAAAATTTACCAGCTGTGACAATCAGGCTTTAGTCGGGTGTATTCCAATTCCTGATGTAGCTGTTCACTTAAACCTGAAATCATAAAAATTGGTCTGTCATCTCATTAGATGTATATCAATGATATACTGAATTTTCAAGAGTCTACGACAATTTTAAATGCCTGTACCAAAAATGTCTAGAAACTTATCGTATGCACCTCGTATATATATATATAAATATATATATATATATATATATATATATATATATATATATATATATATATATATATATATATATATAATGATCAAAATTATTGATATTATTCTTTCATTTATAGCTCATTACAACATATATGTATATACAGATATACACACACACGCACGCACATATATATATGTATTTGTATCTATGTATGGGAATGAAAATGGTTATCTTTATTTTTCTTTCGCATATTATCATATAGTATATGCAATATAACTATCATATATATACGTGTGTGTGTGTGTGTGTGTGTGTGATAGATATTTTGTACATAATATCCGATAAAATTTGAAGGAAAAATTAATAAGGATGTAATTTTTCTTTCTCTGCATATATATATATATGTGTGTGTGTGTGTGTGTGTGTGTGTGTGTGTGTGTGTGTGTGTGTGTGTGTGTGTGTGTGTGTGTGTGAGAGAGAGAGAGAGAGAGCCTGTCTGTGTGTGTCTGTGTGTGATAGATATACTGGATATAATATCTGATGAAAACGGAAAGAAAAATTAATAATGAAGTCATTTCCTTCCTATACATGTGTGTGTGTGAGAGAGAGAGAGAGAGAGAGAGAGAAAGAAAGAAAGAGAGAGAGAGAGAGTGTGCACGTGCGTATATGTGTTCGTAACGAAATCGACCAATCAATAAATGTACTTGTTGTCCACAATTGTTAGTATTTAAATGAAGTTGTAGAATTTCCTGAATCCAGTAGTATTGACTACACTTGCATCTTACTATAACTTACTTTATGTAGATATGCTCGTGGGTGCAGAAAGGTTCTAGGCCACACGAAGAAGACTATGACCAACTACCATGGAACCTCGATATTAATTCTCAAATTCATTTCGCTGTTCAATGCACTTGGCACATCTTTTCTCTAGTTTCTTCATCCTTTGAAAAATTCAATAAAAATATTAAAAAAGGAAATTTCTTAAAATCAGAAGCACATGCGTATTTGTACATCACTTGGAATATTTGTATTGATAACACACGTATAAGAAAGAAAGAAACAAACAAACAAGCAAACAAGAAGCAAAAGAAAGAAAGAAAGAAACAAAGAAAAAAAAACAAAGAAACAAAGAAATTTTAATAAGAAAGAAACAAAGAGAAAGCAAAATAAATAAAGAGGAAGAATTGAAAGAAAACAAAAAACAAACAGCAAAAGAAAGAAAGAAAGAACTCAAAATATGAAAGAAACATACAAAGAAACAGCTAAAGAAAAAACAAAGAAAAGAGAGGAATGAAAGAAAACAAAAAAAAAACAAACAGCAAAAGAAAGAAAGAAATAAACAAATAAACAAATCGCTAATGAAAGAAAGAAAATGAGTGAAACTAAAAAAAAAAAAAGAAAGTAAGAAAGAAAGAATGCAATTCTAAAGAAAAGTCCTTTTTTTTTTTTTTTTCGTTTCACTTCTGTTCTTTCTCCAAGTCTAGACGATCTTAATAAGTAGAATCTCCCAATGGTTACATGTAAGCGTGAACAAGTTGCAAAACATAGAATTGAATGCAAACGAAACGAAATCGAGCATCAAAAAGAATAAGCACAACAAGCAAAAATAAAAGTATCTAAAAACAAAAGTGAATCAATAAACAAAAGTAAATAAATAAATAAATAGACAGACAAAAACAAAAACTAAAGAAAAGAAAAAGAATGAAAAACTATCCCAACATATTGAGGAACAACAATTATCGTGTCTCGAGCTAAAAATAGAAAGAGAACGAAAAACAAGAATTGTGAAGATGCTTTCAAGTTACATTTCAAGAGAAATGAGAGAAAGAATTGAAGTCGCCAGACGTGAACAGTTTTCTACGTTCCCGCCACACGATATGTTAGCCTCCTGTCATGGTTTTCACTCAACTATCAAACGCTTTCTAGAAAATGAATTGTCATATAGACAAACCTATCCAACGCCATCTACTGACATGTCATTGTATAAGGAAACATTTTGAATTAAATAAAATGGCACACCCGGTCACTGTAGCTTCTTAACTGTCAAAAAGTTTTCTTTTATACGGACTTGTTTCATGACAAGAAAAACAAATGCTGAAATTCAAGATTTTCGTATTAGAAGTCTCTTAACATAGTTCTGATGGTCAGTTGATTTTATGGTATAACGGGCCGAGTGGATTACTTAATGCTAAATCCTGTTTACCACATATGTGTCTATACATGTGTGTGTGTGCGCGTGTGTGTGTTGTAAGTGAATAGTTCAAAGCTCTGTGTAGGTTACGATTGGTTGGTTGTTTGGTTGGGTTTTATGGCATATCAACTATTGTTGGTTATTTAATCCTATTTACCAACCCCTCCACTCGGGCATGATATGACACAAGGTCAATTTTTAAGCGGAGTTTAACAGGTTTGAATTCAGAGTTTTCTTTCTCCTATACTAGTTCCCTCACCAAGGCTGAAGAAAACAGTCTGTCCTACTATTTACCCATAGCTGGAGGGAGAATAATTGGATTCATACCTTTCCCAAGGGTATTAGTGCTATGTGAAAGGCAATCAGTCACGTCCAGGATTTGAACTCGAGTCGCCGTGTCCATTTCCATTTCCTTATTTAATACTAAATCCATTATTATACGTATAAACAGTCCTATTTTTTAAAAAATCAGTTTAGCATAAGTACTCCGTTTAAATATCAAAAACAGTTCTATTTCAAACATTTCAGTTTAGCATGAGTTCGCAGTTTGAATGTCAAAACAGTTCTATTTCAAACAATTCCGTTTAACAGAAGTACACAGTTTATTTCTATTTGACCTATAGATAGGACCCAATAAGGTGCTACCACTCCGGACTAGGGTGAACTTGAGAGCGATTGCAATAAAGGGATACTCCGCATTTCCAAAAGCTCCAGCAGTACTGGTGCCTCACAATCAGATTTTTTGGGGTCATATCATTTGAGGAATCTTACCTCTCTGTAGAGATACAATCTGTGTATTTTGCAGCTCCAGCTGATGGGGCCTGAAGGCTCCCGAGTTCCACATAAAACACCAGAAGAAGGCCGAAGAATGCATCGGTTGAAAAGTTTTGAATATAACAATAAAAATGAAGACAATGGTCTGAATACACTAAATGATGAAAATTATCAAACTTTATGTGAAAAAATTTAAATATATATCAAAATAATTGAAAATGAAAAGTACCATATTTTAATATGAACCAACTTGGAGTCATTCGTTATAAAAATCGACTTTGTAATCTATATAGCCCATAAAATAGTAAAATGGAGGTGTAACGTAATGGCCAAGGAATTTCGGTTCATGCCTCTGAGTTTAGTAAGGCTGAGAAACTTTCGGCTCAGCACATGGTTTAGTTAGGTGCAACATTGAGGCAGGTGTTAACGCGGGCGCGCGCTGACGGATGGAGGTATCACTCAGATGTCACAATAATCCGAGACGAAACGGGTGACGAAGTGCGAGTGACGTCACGCACCGGGAGCGCGCAGAAGTTTGTGGAGAATTGAACGAAAGTTAGAGAGTTGAGTACTAGACGCCAAACGAGGAGGATCGACTTTTGGAGCTTTCAGACGCGAGGTGAACTTGCGCCCTATGGGGGCAGCTCGTAATGGGGGCCAAATGAATAAGACAGCATAGAAGATTGTGTCTCTCCTCCTAGTGTCGAAACCTTTCACTCAAAAGTAATAAAAAGGTTTCGTACCTGAACAAACAAGTCGTTACGTGTTTTCGAATTTCGAGATTCCTATGTTCTTTATATGTTCTATCGTTACGAACATTATATGTCTATTTCGCACATGGCGTTAACTGTGGCTATGGAACAGAGGTGCCAGTAGTGTAATGGTTATCGTCGTAGGAAATGGACACGGCGACACGAGTTCAAATCCTGGACAAGACTGATTGCATTTCACATACCACTAATACCCTTGGGAAAGGTATGAATCCAATTATTCTTCCTCCAGCTATGGGTAAATAGTAGGGCAGACTAGGTTCTTCAGCCTTGGTGAGGCAACTAGTCTAGGAGAAGGAAAACTCTGTATTCCTCCCTCCACCTATGGGTAAGTAGTTGGGCAGACTGTTTTCTTCAGCCTTGGTGAGGCAACTAGTCTAGAAGAAGGAAAACTCGAATTCAAACCTGTTAAACTCCGCTTAAAAATTGACCTTGTGCCATATCCTGCCCGAGCGGAGGGGTTGGGTAAATATGATAAAAATAGTAAATAACTTTCAATATATGTAATTGCATTTCTATGTTCTTAATAAATAATACCTAATAATGTGTTTCGATTGTACAATTGCCTACGAGTAATGAGAAAATCTCAGTATCTTTGTTTTAAAGGAAAGATAAATGATATAGTAGGAAGTGTTATAAGAGTATTAATTGATGTATGATATTTTTTGTGAATTATTTTCATGCTGTAATTTTCCTTTCCATAAAATGATCATTTATAATCAATAATACTAAAATGACCCAAAGTGAAACTCTAAAGTGATTTTTGCTTCTCATAGAAAAAATTCAGTTGTACATGCAAAAATACATGGATTCAAGTATTTCTATCTAACACTTATAATTCTATTTGATATCAATCATTTATTAGCACACAAATAAATGGATTCTAGTATTTCAATTAAACACTTATAATTCTATTTGGTATTAACCATTTGTCAGCTCATAATTAAATGGTTTCAAGTATTGCTATCTAACACTTCTAATTTTATGGGTTCCAGTTTTGCTTTCAAACACAAATTATTCTTTTTGATATCAATCATTTTCAGAGCACAATCAAATAGTTTCAAATATTTCTATCAAACATTTATTATTCTATTTGATACTAACCATTTGTCGGCACACAAATAAAGGGTTTCAAGTATTTCTATCTAACACTTATAATTCTATTTGATACCAACCATTTGTCAGCTCACAGATAAATGGTTTCAAGTATTTCTATCAAACACTTATAATTCTATTTGATACCAACCATATTTTAGCGCTCAATTAGATGGTTTCAAGTTGAGTAAAGGATTAAAAAGTTCTGTTTAATTCATAGATTCAATCCTAACTGCTATTATGAATCCGGGTCACAGTGAATCTGGGAGTAATGACAATTCAGTGATGCTCCTTATTCCTCAAAACTCCAGAACAGGAGCTACACCATCAGATAGTTTTGTGTCATACTCTGAACACTGGTTTTAGTGGAGGTGGTGGTCTTCCCCTTTCTGCACAGGTTCAGTCGCCGTAATCTACCCACATGACTAGATTATTTGGCATCGCTTATGTTGATTGTGGACCATTAGATCAGCGGTAACGTTTCGACTCTGCTGTCACTGGTTCGATCTCCACTATGGAGAGATCGCAGTATACACTTCTGATGAGACGTAATAAGATCGAAATAATTGGTTCCGTGTGTTGAGCGCAGTACTTGCCGGTATTTCTGGTCATGGTAATTATAATTTATAATCGACAGCAGAATTTTAGTTTTTTAAATAGGACAAGTCTCTTAACGAAGTGACCGGTTGATGACAATTAAAAAAAAAGGCTATAAAATCAGTCATTATTTACTGTAGATTATTTTAAGGGTGAAGTATAAATATCTAAAATACCGCAACCTAAATACTCTTCAGTTAATAACGACAAAAATATGATTCCTGAAATTTAAAAAATATTGAAATTAAGATTTTTTTTATTAGACAAGTATCTTAACGAATCTTGCAGACACATAGCTTCATGATATTATTCAGTAATTCCTTGAGACCCTTCCTGATAAGTGTTCCGTTCTGTTCCATATGAGTATCATGGGAATGATCATAAACGTCATCCTGTGCTAAGGCTTCGGTTCTGGAGTTTTCTGAGGATGGAGTCACACTTTCATTGCTATTATTCCTAGGTATACCCTGATCCGGAGTGGTAGTACTTGTTAAGGTTCCTATTTATTGGTTAATTAGATTTGATTGAAAATTATCAGTATTGGATAGGAATACTTGAAACCAAACAGCTGTGTGAAAATTATTTGTATTTAGAATAATTACTTGAAGTTATATTTATTTACTAAGGATTTTTACTGAGATGAGTCAAAAGTTTTGTAATATTAGTCAACGTGAGACACAATTCTGTACCTACAGACGCTTTTACACAGAATATAAAGCTGATGAACCACACTGGACAGTGAGACACTGAGCTCGCTTGATATTCTCCAAGTGCAATTCGTTGAATTTGCATTAAGGGATTAAAGCAACGCTTCGAAATTCATAATTTTAGTCTTACATGACATCTGGACACTTTTTACACCCAAAACACATTTCGTTCCAAAGCAAAAGCAGAAACTGCATTCAAAGATTTGTTTGCATCAGAAACTTTAGTTTTATCGTGCAGCCATAAATAAAGTTGTTAATCGATAACAGAAATGTATCGATGCTAAGGGATCAAATTTTGGCTGATTAAAACACTTTTAAATTCATTAATTCAGGAAAAAAAGGTGATTCTAAAATCGGACATTATCTTCTGAGCAACCTAAAAAAAAAAGGATCATGTTTAGATAGATTAGTACAAATCCTTGATACTTCTCAACAGTAATTGTTTATGAAACAAAGGTTTGTGCAAGTATATCACCATCGATACTCACCAAATTTAGTACTGAGGGAGTCATTCTTTTTTCCAAAAGTAAAACTTCATCTCAAACGTAATCGTTTTCTTAAATGATATTCACTTCCACTAAGTTCATCTCGAAATTCATCTCACATTTGTGAAGGTAAATGTCATTTTAAAAAATATGATTGTGAAGCTTCACACGTCAAAATAGGGACTCTAGGTGCGCTAAGGCCAATGGAAGGGTGAGTTGAATCAAGTTTTTTGATTTGGTCTGGTTTTATGGCATATCAAATATTGTTGGTTATTTAATTCCAAATCCATTTGTATACATATAAACAGTTCTATTTCAAACAATTCAGTTGAGTATAAGCACATAGTTAAGTTCTGTCAGACCTATAGATAGAACCCTATCAGGTGCTACTTCTCCGGGACAGAACGAACTTGTGAGCGATGATAATAAAAGGGTACTCCGTATTCTCTAGAGCTCCAACACTGTTGGAGGCTTACCATCAGATTGTTTAGTGTCATATCCAGTACACTCATTGGTAGAGTCTTACCCATCTGCTGAGATGCAGTCGGTCTATACTATAGCCCCACCCCAGCTGACTGGGCCAGAAGTAAGTGTGTTGAATGCTAAGGAGGCTGTTTCTTGGTAAATAGAGCTTCCGTCTCCATTTCTTCTTAAACCCCTTTATGGAGGTGCACTTAGCGTAAACGTTCTCCTCAAAGGAAATGGATTCAGCGACCAGAGTTCAAATCTTGAACGAGGCTCTTTGCGTTTCACTTCGTAATAATATCCTTGAGATATAATGCATCCGTCAGTTCTCCTCCTAACTGCTGGCAAATTGTGGGAGAGACTGGATTCTTGTATTGGAGGTGCCCATGGTGTAATGGTTATCGTCGTAGGAAATGGACACGGCGACACGAGTTCAAATCCTGGACGAGATTGATGGCATTTCACATAGCACTAATACCCTTGGGAAAGGTATGAATCCAATTATTCTCCCTCCAGCTATGGGTAAATAGTAAGGCAGACTGGCTTCTTCAGCCGTGATGAGGCAACTAGTCTAGGAGAAGGAAAACTCTGAATTCAAACCTGTTAAAATCTGCTTAAAAATTGACCTTGTGTCATATCCTGCCCGAGCGAAGAGGTTGGGAAAATATGGACTGGATTCTTTGGGTATTGTTTGGCAACCAATCTAGGAGAAGATAAAATCTGAATTTTAAACCAGCATTACTCCGCTTTGAAATTGAACTTTGGTCACATCCTTCCATTGGAGAAGAGTTCGGTTAAATACATACTTGTGGAACACACTGGAGCATTATGAACTAACATCAGTAATTGTCAAGAAAAACACAGTGAATACTTAAGGCGAAAGACATTAGATTTTTGGAGAGATATATAACATCTATATTTTTCGTATCATACGACTTTCTCAGACCTAGATTTTAGTCTAAATATTAAGAATTCGCACAAACTTTACACGTATAGTAGGCCAAGAGTAGGCCTTGGCCAACTAGTACGCCTATAATTTCCACTTGCAAAAGGTTTCAATTTAGGTCTCAGAAAGTCGCATAATAGGCGAGTATCCATGGTAGTCAGGCTTATATTAAACTTGAGAGTGAAGATTTTGCCCGGGAAACGCCAGTGAATTACAAATACACGAAAATTAACGTCTTTGTGTCTAGGAATGAATGGCAACTGCAGAATGCTAATTTTAAAGCCGAAATAAAAAAAAATCTTCGTATCACAAAGACATCAAAATCCACTTTTCCCCATATTACGCGTGCGTAAAAGAGTAAAGATTTCATCCAGCCAATCAAATGGGATTCTGGAACCACGCCTCCTCGCGTGTGAGCGTGCTTGTCCTTAGCAAAAACGCCAAGTCGAAGAAAATAAGAATCATACAAAATATAATAATAATAATAATAATAATAATAATAATAATAATAATAATAATAATAATAATAATAATAAAGATTTATTCGCGTGTGTACGTCATACAAAAAGCAAATCATTTCTTCAATTGACGCGTCAACTTTTACCAATTTTATGGACGAGATTCGCAATAAATAATACATTAAAAAGCCCGCGTATTTCTGTCTCATTCAAAATACGAACAGCGTTGTCAGAGAGACGCCATTTTGGAAAAAAAAGCACTCAAGGTGGAAATTTTTTTTAGATTCTATTTCTGTCTATCTTTTTTTTTTCTTTTGTTTTTCCTTTTGTTCTAAAGGGATTTTTTGTCTTGTAAATATATATATATATATATATAACTTATTCTTATTTTGTCTGTCAGTTTAAAATATTCTTATATACCCTAGTTTATTCAGACTTTCTGTTTCAGTTCTATTTTTTCAGTAATATTTCTACTGCTATTGATTTTATTAGTCTCCAGACGTCTCTTGCGATTTCAGCTGCCCTATTGTCGACCAATATGAATTTATTCATATTATTTGTTTGTTGCTCATAAGGAAAAAAATAACAGTTTAGTTTCTTCGTTTTTTAAAGGCATATCAACCTTCGTGATTTATGATAATACCAAAGCAATTTTTGCAGAGCAGCACTATTTGACGCCTAGCGGAGGAATAAGGTGGTTCATACCTGCCTCCTATCACGAAAACTATTCAAGTTAGACGAACCAGACATGCTGGACACTGATGGAGAAGCAGGGACGATCTCATAAGGGATGTACTCTTGTGGACCCCCACACATGGCCGTGCAAAAGCAGGACGACCAGCACGAACATACATTCAGCAACTATGTGAGGATGCGGGATGTTGTCTAGAAGACCTGCCTGAGGCGATGAACGATAGGGAAAAGTGGCGAGAGAGGGTCAGGGATATCCGTGCTACCAGCACGACATGATGATGATGATGATGATACATTTCCAAAGCGTATTAGTCCGAAAGTGGACGTAATAGCACGACTGGAATTTGAACTCGATTACTTCTAGGCCGCAATCGAGTACGTTAACCACTTTGCTACGGGGATTATCCTCTACAGTAAAACAGGCAATGTTTTCGCTTTGTTTATTTTAATAGTTAATTTCTTTGCTATCTGGAGTTCATCATCATGTAACATTATAAGCGAACAGAGAAGTTGTTTTTTAAGTAAACAATTGGGAGAAAGACGAGCTGACAAAGTTCAACATCTCATCCGGTACGCTAAGTATAAAACGATATGCTAGATCTAACACCCAAGATTGAAAATAGCAATTGACCAATACTTGTCGATTGGTTTGGTTTGGTTTGGTTTGATTTTAGGGCACACAAACCATTGTAGGTTACTTAATACCAAATCCTCTTTATACATATATATCAAATATAAACGTTTTAGTTTGGTACTATTTACCATCCCCTCCGCTCGGGCAGGATATGACACAAGGTCGATTTTTAAGCGGAGTTTAACAGGTTTGAATTCAGAGTTTTCCTTCTCCTAGACTAGTTGCCTCACCAAGGCTGAAGAACCTAGTCCGTCCTACTATTTACCCATAGCTGGAGGGAGAATAAGGGGGTTCATACCTTTCCCAAGGGTATTTGCCCGAAAGTGAACGTAATAGTGCGACTGCAGTACGAACTCGCGTACTACGATTCCGCAGTTCATCGCTTTAACCATTACACCACGAGGAAACCCGTTTTGGTTTGGTTGGGGTTTTGGTATATCAACAATTTATATGTTATTTAATGCCAAACCTTCTTTATACATATATATATCAAACATATATGATTTGGTTTGGTTGGTTTTATGGCACATCAACCATTGTAGATTATTTAATGTCAAATTCATTTTTATACATATTATATATATAACTTCTGAACACATTTTACGGATAACATTTTTAAACGAGCCTGGGCACTTTTTTTTGGCACACAGTTAAATGGTTTCACTTATTTCAAATATGAATAATTCTATTCACTCTCAATCATTTTTTCACCAGGTAAATGTTTTCAAGTATTGCTATGTATGATTATCAATTCAATTAAATATCAGACATTTGTCTGCACACAGTTAAATGATTAAACAGTCCTATTTCAAGAAAATTCAATTTTGCATAAGTAATTTTTTCCACTCAATTTAAATGTCAATGTACACAGTTTAAATATCAAACGGTTCTATCGGACCCATAGATAAGACCCTTTCAGGTGCTAACATTCCGGGACAGAGTGCACCTGGGAGCGGTAGCAATGAAGGAGTACTTTGCATTCCCTAAAGCTCAGATTGTTTATTGTTATATCCAGGACACTAATTGGTGAGGTCTTACCCCTTTGCATAGATGCAACCAGTGTATTCTACAGCTCCAGCCGACGGGGCTAAGTAATTGTCGAAATCACTAGGTTTGATTGGCTATCGAAGTGGAGGCTGGTTAGACGATACCACCCAAGCAAAGTAGTAAGTGTTCTCTGTACAGCATTCATTTATAACTAAAATGCCAAGTCCGTTTTAAGAGGATGTCCTCGTGGTGTAATGGTTAAAGAGATGGATTGCGGAAGTGAGGGAGTTCGAACTCCAGTCACGCTATAACGTTCACTTTCGGACAAATACCCAAAGGAAAGGTATGAATCCCCTTATCCTCCCAGCTATGGGTTAAATAGTACCATGACTGTTCTTCTAGAAGAATGGCTTTGGTATTAAATAACCCACGAAGGTTGATATGCCATTAAACCAAACCACGTCAGTTTTACAAAGAGTTTATCTGCCGGTATCAAGGCCGGAGTATGAAATTAAACTGCAGCTGATGGTGAGGCTCATTCATTAACATTACTCTCAAATCTACTCTGACCCGGAGTGGTAGTACCTATTAGGTTCCCATGAATGGGATAAACCAAACTGTTTTTCTTTTTCTGAGATTATCATTAACATTAAATTATTTTATTCGCGTTGAATGGCAATACTTAAAGTTATTTAACTGTGTACAAACAAATAATTACCATTAAATTAAAAAGGAATATATGATCAATAGAATTAGTAATCCTTAATAGCAACACTTGAAACCATTAACTGTGTGCAAACAAATGACTAATATTAGATACAAGTATTAGCGCTAAATAGCAATACTTGCAACCATTTAACTGAGTGCAAACAATAAATAGTAATACTTCAAACAATTTAACTGTGTGAAAACAAATAGGATCTAACTCATTTGAAAATAAAGTTACCTACAAACTATTCCTTTATATATATATGTATATATATATATATATGTATATATATATATATATATATATATATATATATATATATATATATTCTTAAAGAATAAACAAAACCGGTCACATTAGGATTATAAATGAGTTTCCTCCTCATTTATCCCCCTTCCGTTTTTTTAATGAGGAGAAAACTCTTCACCCCTCTTCTAGCCCCTCCCACCCTTCTTTCCTGTGTCTATTCTGAATTATTTTATCCATAAGATCTGAAGAAGTCCTGTTAATTTTTTTTTTTTTGTTTTTGATTTATATCAAAAACCCATAACAGGATGGAAATAATAATCCCAATGTGACCGGTTTTTGTTTTTTTGCTTAAAGAAATTATTGCTCTGTAATGTCTGTTACATTCAGTTCTTTACCAGGAAAATTTAAATGTTCATTGTTGAATTTTTTTTTTTTTTTGGTCCTGATGGAATTACTCCCAACTCCGGTTTAACTGGACCGAATAATACTTTTATATATATATATATATATTGTCATCCACAGACAGACTGTTCGTTGTATCACAACTCTTCAGTACGGATAGACATGTTGGACGCTTGAAGTTGGGATTGAAACCCATCCAATTTTTCGTTAGATTTAGTGTCCTACCACTCGGCCAACAAGCGAACCACTTCAGCTCGGGCATTATAGGGCATTAAGTCGTATGTTTCGCTTGTTTTACAATTTATACCTTACCGGATACCAGAATGCCTAATTCGTTCGAAGAGCTTTGCCATTATGCGAGTGATAGCCGTAAATTCTTCAGCCAGAATACTCAACTCCAAAGGATTTAGCATTTATATACTATCAAAGATTGATATGCTATTAAACTAAGTAATATAACCTCACCATCGACTGGTATTTTATTTTGAAACTGAACAGTGATTTTTTAAAGAGGATATGCTATTTCTCTTTTTGTTTCTTTTATAGATATAAATGCTATATTTCTTTTAAAGTATAGATTTGAAATCTCATTTAACTGGAAACATTTCCATTTATTCATTTATTTTTTAAAAGATTTTCTCCACTTTATCTATGAATTGTGAACTTTACTGTAAGACATCTAAAAATTCAATAATATTTTGGCAAAATTTCCCAAATGTAAAACTTATAATATAGGTTTTTAAAAAGTGTAGACCACGTAAGAATTTCATTTATTGTTGCTTCTGTTATAGCATATCAACTATTTTAAAATCTATTTTTAAAACTTGCTAATTCTATTTAATACAAAATGATTTTCTCTTTATTTGCTGAGAATATTCAAAAAATCTATAACAAAAGAGGTATTCTTTTTGTAGTTTGGTTTCATGGCATATCAACTCTTTTTAGGTTATTTAATGCCAAAGCCATTCTCCTAGAAGAACAGTAGTGGTGCTATTTAACCCATAGCTGGGGGGATAAGGGGGTTCATATATTTCCCAAGGGTATTTGCCCGAAAGTGAACGTAATAGCACGACTGGAGTACGAACTCACGTACTACGATTCCGCAGTCCATCGTTTTAACCATTACACCACGAGGACACCCCCTTATTACTTTTGGTCATCTTTATCAAATACATGCATACGTACATGTGTACATATATACGTGTGGAGTTGCTCGTGGTGTAATGGATAGCTTTGTAGAAAATAAATTGGGCTACCAAAGATCAAATCCTGGAAGTGATTGTATGCATAGTGCTTATAACATTTGGAAAGGTATGAGTAAATAACAGGGCAGACTGTGCTTTTAAATCTTGTTATGGCAACTGGTCTTGGAAAAGGCAAACTCATAATAAACATCTGTTCGACTCCGCTTTAAAAATTGACCTTTTGTCACACCCTACTTGTGCAGAGGGGGAGTTGATAAATACCTATATATACGTGGTGAATTCAATAAGTTTCCAGACTTTTTTGTACAGGCATTTAAAATTGTTGTAGACTCTTGAAAATTCGGTATGTTGTTGCTATATATCTTATGAGATGACTGACGAATTTTTATGATTTCTGGTTCAAATGAACAACTACAGCAGGAATGGAAATACACCCTGATTGTCACAGCTGGTGAATTTCAAAAATGCAATCTGGACGTGAGGACACTTTAGAAGAACGATATGCCATAAAAGTATGTTTTAAACTTGGAAAAAATACCACAGAAACGTATGGAATTCTTCAGACTGACTTTTGAGCATCTTGCATGAATCGAGCATCTGTTTTTGAGTGGCATAAGAGATTCAAGAAAGACACGGTGTCTGTGGGGGATGATGAGAGGTGTGGGAGGAGTAAGGAAGTCAATACACCAGAGTTGATTGGTCAAAGAATTAGGGTTAGGGTTATTATGTTGAGGTTTTAAGGGAGTTCAGGAAGAGATTCTGTCGGAAGAGGCTAGCACTCTTCAAATCGGGTCAGTGGCATTTCCACCAGGACAGTACACCAGTTCACAACTCCATCCTTGTCACAGACTTTTTGACTAAGATGGGCATCAAGACATTTCCTCACCCTCCCTTAAGTCCAGAATTTGCTCCTTATGACTTTTGGTTATTCCGTAAGCTCACAGGCTGTCGCTATGAGACAATTGAGGAGATGAAAGTGGCTGTGACGAAAGTCATTGGCACATTCACACAAGAGGACTTCCATCGGGCCTTCCCGAAGTTGTTGGAACGGTACAACAAGTGCATTGCAGCCGGAGGAGGCTAATTCGAAGGGGTGTCGAGTTTCATGTGTGTACTATTAATAAACGTGCCCATAGGAAAAAGTCTGGAAACTTATTTAATGATCCTTGTATAGTGTATATTTTGTAGGCAAGTTATTGTTTAGACAAGTTTGTTTAACGCTCATAGAACGTAATTTTTTATGATTTTATTATTCTCTCTGCAGTTTTCTTGTTAGTTTCGTTGTATTTCGATCCTTTAGTTATTTAACTTCCAGGGTATTATTTCTTTTCGTTGGTATTGTTTGTTTGTTTGTTCGTTTGTTTTAGTTTGGGCACGAAATTTATTTTTTAGAAGGGTTCATCATACAAAACATCTTCAACAACTAACATGCAAACCAAAGCACCCTCACAAACAAATCTTTCCATAGTTGCATGTTGGGAAAAATGAATTTTCTAATCGCTATTATAAAAACCCATCTTGTATACCTCGTATGGTATAATGGTTAGCAACCTAGACGAGCAAGCTATTGCATGTGAGTCCTACAAGATATTTCATACATCTAACTTTGTGTCACAACTAAGCCAAGTAAATTAAAGAAGATTAACGTAACTGATATTAGCCACTTAAGGCGCTTCTTCTGTAAGGAAAAGACACCTTACCAATGCTAGATTTACCTATTTGGAATTTTACCCTTTCTGGATTTTAGTCCAGTAGGCTGGGGCTAAATATACCAATTGCCTCTCTGCAGAAATGTAAAAACACCACAACCAGTATCCAGGTTATGACATTAAACAATCTGATGGTGAGGCTCCAGTAATGCTGGAGCTTTAAAGAATATGGAGTGCCCTCATTGCCATCACTCCAAGGTTCACTCTGGTCCGAAGTGGTAGTAACTGATAGGGTCCTATCTATGGGTCAAATAGAACGGTTTGACATTTAAACTGAATGCAAACAAATGACTTATGCTAAATTGAATTGTTAGAAATAGAACTGTTGGTTCATTTAACTGTGTGTAACTAGTGATACGTGGCAATATTCGGAACCATTTAACTGTGTGTAAAAGAATAAGCTTAGGCTCATTTAAAGATTTTATCAATAAAATGTGTTTACAAATCATATATTTAATATATATGTATAAACAGGATTTGGCATTAAATAACCTCCAATTGTTGATATGCCATTAAGCCAAACCAAACCAAACCTTTCTGGATTTAATACTAAACTGGATTATATAATCTTTTTTTGGTTCGGGACTTAATATCAATCATTTGTTGAACTAAACTGTTTTCACGAGTTTATTTTCTGTATTTTGGATTATCGTTCCATTTGTCATATCTTCCTACAAAACCCATCTGTCACAAACTAGTATGAAAAACCAGCAAGGAGCAAATGAATAATAATGAAAATAGCCTGACTTTGACAGAAGCTGCTAAAAAAGGCCATAAAAGCATTACTGGGTTGGCAGAAAAAATGGCCAGTGGGCATTGAATCAAGAAGACGAGCCCTTTGGTTGCTGTTTCTGGGTTTGATTTGGTTTGGTTTAGTTTGGTTTTATGGCATATCAACCGTTGTAGGTCATTTAATGCCAAATTCATTTTTATACATAAAACATTTCTATTTTAAACAATTTAGTTTAACAAAAGTACAGTTTTTTTGTTTACACACAGCAAAATGTAAAAACAGTTCTATTTCAAACAGGTTAGCATATGTACACAGTTTAGATGTCAAAAACAGTTATATTCCAAACAATTCATATTGTAGCATAAGTACGCAGTTAAAATGTTCAAAAGAGTTCAATTTCAAACTATTCAGTTTAGTCAATAAAGTTAAATGGTTCCAAGTATTGTTATATATCACTAAGAATTTAGTTAAATATCAATCACTTATTTACAAATAGTTAAATGTCAAAATAGTTCTATTTCGAACAAGTCAGTTTAGCATAAGTACACAATTTAGTTCTATTTGACTTACAGATAGGACCATATCAGGAGTTACCACTCGGGGCCAAAGTTGATCTGGTAGCGATGGCAATAAAGGGATACTCCGCATTCCCTAAAGCTCCATCATTACTCACCATGAGATTGTTTAGTGTCATATCCTGATTACTCACAGCAGGAGTCTTACCCCTCTGCAGAGAAGCAGTCGGTGATTTCTACTGTCCCAACCGACTGGGCTAACCGTTTTGGGGGATGCAGGCTGGGATATAATCAATCTCCAAGTAGCTCATCTGGACAAGGGGTTTTTAGTTTTGAAATATCTGAAATCCAAAATGAATCCAAGATTATAACTGATAAAACATCCCCAAAAACATTGATCCCATATGGATTTAACGTCAAACTGAATGGCTCGGCTTTGTAATTTGATGGACAGATAGAAGGTGACACATAAACACCTCAGTAAATAAACCAATCAATCATGGCTACTTTGAAACATGTCCTATTCAAGCTTAACAAATGGAGAGCTCAGTGCCAGTTGTCCTGACAGCAGATACATAAAGGTCAGTTGAAGATACTTGGATGCCAGAAAATAATTTTCATTCAACGAATTGATCTGTTACGTCTATAATTAATTTTTGTTGCTTCTATTGTAATTTCTCAACTCTTTGGAAAACTGCTTAAAAACATTTTTATAAAAATCTTTCTACCAGAGGTGACTACGGTCGAAACTAATTGAGAATAATCAGAAAATGAATGAAATAAAAGGAATATTCCTTTTGTCTTATCACTTTTGTTCTTTTATATATGTGACAATACCCCCTCGACCCCCCGAATACGTCAACTTCTTCGAACCATTTCACTTCTTGGCCGGTGATCAACTAGTGGTTCCGATAGGGGTATCGCACTTTTCTTTACGGCTACAAGAAATACAATCAAGAGAGTGGGAGGAAAGAGAACAAATGAACAAAATACTTGGGTTAACTCAAGGTGCAAGAGAGGAGTTATGTAACATTGCATTCCCTTATGCATATGTAGACTAACGCTAGTGTGGATTTCTAGCGAAATTTCTACAAAGCTACTAGGAATTCCAAACTATCTTGACCGGTCTTCCCTCACTGCTCTGGACTGTCTCTCTCATGCCAACTGTTCTCTCTGCTGTCCGGTGTCGACTGGCTACTCGCGTCACCCTTCGCCAACTGCCTTCCTCTGGGTTCCTTTGTCCAACTCTCTCTCTTGCGTTCCCTTACCAACTTCCGGTCACATCGAGATCGCGGGCTCAGGCCTTCGTTTGGTTTCGCGCCAAAACAGACAAAGGGATCGTCAGCTTGGCAGACCACCTACATAGTGTTACATATATATATATATAGTGATACACAGAAGTATCCGGGACATTAATTCTTTTTAAAGTTTCTATTTCATTAATAGCATACTTTGACAAATACTAAAAGATTTATTCACGAGTGTACGTCATACAAAAAATAAATCATTTCTTGAATTGACGCATCGACTTTTATCAATTTTATAGACGAGTTTTGCAAAAGACAATACATTAAAAAACCCGCGTATTTCTATCTCATTCAAAATAGGAACTGCGTTGTCATAGTGACGCAATTTTGAGAAAAAATACTTACGGCTAAAGATATAGATTCTCTCGCTTTCTTTTTCTTTTGATTCTATTTATTTCTTTTTCAAACAATCATATGTTTTTCAATGGTTGATTGATTTATTTAACTGCATTTTAACTTGTCTGGAAAGATTTTATGGCAAGAGGTTAGGACAGCGTTCATTTCACTTTCATATCAACTTCTTTTTGTGTGTAGCTGGGGGTTTTTTTTGGGGGGGGTTGTTATATGTTTTTGTTTTTTGTTTTTGCTTTTTGTTTTTTTGTTTTGCAGACAAGTGACATTATTTGATGTCAATTATTCTTATCTAACACAGTTATTTGACCGATAGATGGGACCCTAAGAGGTACGACTAATCCGAACCAGAATGGACCAGGGAGTAATTGTAAATAAGAGGTATTTCACAATCCCCTGAGTTCCAGAACTGTAACCTCACCATCGGATGCATTTATGTGTTATACCCGGGAGATCCTTTTTGAGGAGGCGTCTTACGCCTCTGAACTAGATAAAGTCAGCATTTTCCTCGGCACACTAACAATATTTCTATTTGATATCATTGTTTGATTGGAATATAGTAAATATTAAAGATATAAGGAGAAATAAAAAGCATTTTGATTTTAGATTAATTTATTCATAAATTTGAATAAGAAGTGTCATTCGACATTTTGGCACATGTTCCGTAAATATAAATGAACCTAGATAAAAACTATTTGGGATTATATTCTATTCAAATGATTAATTTGCAAATTTCTGTCGACTTATCAGAGCATGCCACACACCGTGTGCGATAAAGTACAATGTATCCGTCTACTTTGACTGATCACTTATGATATAGATTTACCCCGTCCCAGTGTATAAACAGAATGTGACACAAGGTCAATTTTTAAGTGGAATTTAACAGGTTTGAATACAGACTTTTTCTTTTAACCGGTTACCATTCCAAGGTTAAAGATTACATCCTGCCCTACTATTTATCCATAACTATAGGAAAAATGACTGGATTCATTCCTTTCCCAAGGGTATTAGTGCCATCTGAAAATACTTGCTGTCTCATCCAAGATTTGAACTCGGGTTGCCGTGACCATTTCCTAGGATGGTGACTATTATACCTCAATCATTGAAGATATGTATGGTATGTACAATGATTCACCCTATGTGATCTCTGAAAAATTCAACAAATATATAATTATCTGTCCATCAGTGTGATTAGAGCTATCATTCAAAAATCGAAGAAAATGATCCGGCTATTGATTAGCCCCGAAAAAGAAGTCATCTTCATAAACTTAGAGAAATGGTGGTTTGCGCAGGCGAAAATTTAGAAATTAGTATATAAACAGGTTGTTCATTAGATTTTTTTTTCTTTTTATGTAGCTATAAATAACGGATAAGATATCAAATATTTTTTTCTTTAAAAGCCGAGTATTCTGGCTTTAAAGAATATTCCTTACTCAAACTAATCCTCCGAACAAAAAAGTATGGAATCAACACACATAGTGAATGTTTACTTAGTTTTTTTTTTAAATTTATTTTATTTAGCAGTAAATAAACTAATAACAAGGATGTCCTCGTGGTATAATAGTTAACGTGATGGGCCACAACATAAGAGTAAATAGTTCGAACTCCAGTTATGCCATTACGTTCACTTTTGGACTAATATTTCTAGGAAGAGTATTAGTCCCTACTATTAGTTGAATACTGTCTTTCTACAAGGATAGCTTTGGTATTGAATAACCAACAAAAGTTTATATGCCATAAAATAAAGAAACCAATCTAATAGCAAATGAGGCGCAAAATATTTTTCTTTGAAAGCTGAACATTCAGGTTTCATGAAATATGCTTTAAACTCATTATGGCCCTCTCTACTGGGACTGCAGAATACACCGTTTGCATTGCTGCAGCGGAGTAAGACTCCCCCAACGCGTGTCCTGATATGACACTAAATAATCTGATGGTGAGGCTTCAGGAATACTGGAGATTTGGGGGATGCGGATTACCACTTCATTGCCATCGCTCCCAGGTCCACTCTGTCCCGGAGTGGTAGAACTTGATAAGATCAAATAGCACTAAACTGTATACTTATGCTAAACGGAATTGTTTAAAATAGAACTGTTTTGACATTTAAACTATGTACTCATGTTAAACTGAATAGTTTTAAATAGAACTGTTTATACGTATAAATATGGATTTGGCTTTAGATAAACTACAATAGTTGATAAGCCGTAAAACGAAAACCAATGAAACAATTACACAATTAAACACTCTACTAACCATGGCAAAATTTGTAAAATTACCACTCTTAAAGAATGGTTACTGAGGGTTTTTTTTAAATATTCATCAAGCAGTAAATAAACTAAAAGCACGCAAGACGCAGTTTTTAATAACTGAACATTTCGTTTCATGAACTATTCCTAAAACAAAAATTTAAATTAATCTTATTAATTGATTAATGGTATTATGTACAATGCAGAGGAAAATATTTTGTGATAACCCAATGTTGAGGAAAAAAATTATACCATAATCTTATAATTTGAATTCATAAAACAAATACCACAAAAGAAGATCTATTTATGGCGATTCAGGAACTTAGAGTGTTCGCCAATGGCCCGGGAGACCTGGGTTCAATCCCAGGTCGAGTCATACCAAAGACTTTAAAAATGGTACTTGATACCACCTTGCTTAACACTCAGCATTATAAGGTACGGTTCAAGGGTAAAGTGGAGCAATCCTGGGAATGGAGTAGCGCCCTCCCCTACACCTTGGTGTAGTAGCTATCGAAAAGGGAGCCTTCGGGTCACCCTCGACTATGGTCGCTAACTTTACTAACTTTACTATAATAAAGAATATTATTTTAAATTCGTGAAATCCATACCAGAAAAAAAATTAGGCTCCCAAGTTCGACATGAAAGACCTGAAGAAGGCGGTAGAACTTATCGACCAAAACGTTGTGAGTAGAGCAATGAGGATAAAGACAATATTCCGAATATTCTAAGTAATAAAAAAAGAAAAAAATGAACCTATCATAAAATCTCTGGGAAGAGCAATGACGATTTAATTCCATGTTTGTTTGTTTTGTTTTTTTTTTGTTTTTGTTTTTTTGTGGGACGGAAGAGTGTCAATAAATTCTATTGAATAATAATATGTATTTTTAGTACTGTTGATTTAAATGTGAATTAATATTTGGATTCTTTAAATATAAATCCTATACCATTATGATAAAATCAAAGAAAACGGCTTCGAGCTGACAAAGAAAAGAAGCAGAAAGTACCCCGCAAAAACAATTACCGACGCCGACTACGCCGATAACATACCGATTCTGGCAAATACACCCAACCAAGCCGAAACACTACTGCATAGTTTGGAACGAGCTGCTGCAGGCATTGGCCTCCAGGTCAATGTACACAAAACGGAATACTTGTGCTTTAATCAAACAGGCGTCATTTCCACTCTAGACGGAAGCTCTCTGAAACTAGTAGACAAGTTCACCTACCAAAGAAGCAGTGTCTCATCAACCGAAAAAGACATCCACGCGCGGCTAACGAAGGTATGGGCAGCTATCGATAAGCTATCGATCATATGGAAGTCAGACCTGACCGATAAAATGAAACGCAGTTTCTTCCAGGCAGAGGTCGTGTCGATACTGCTATATGGATGCACTACTTGAACACTAACAAAACGGCTGAAGAAAAAGCTAGACGGCAATTACACAAGAATGCTGCGAGCAATATTGAACAAGTCCTGGAGGCAACACCCCACAAAGCACCAACTTTACGGCTATCTACCTTCCATCACGAAAACTATCCAAGCTAGACAAACCAGACATGCAGGACACTGCTGGAGAAGCAGGGACGAGCTCATAAGTGATGTACTCCTATGGGTCCCGTCATATGGCCAAACAAAAGCAGGTCGACCAGCTCGAACATACATACAGCAGCTCTGTGAGGATACGGGATGTAGCCCTGAAGACATACCAAAGGCGATGAACGATAGGGAGAAGTGGCGAGTGAAGGTCCGGGATATCCGTGCTGGTAGCACGACATGATGCTGATGCTGATGATAATTATGATTCTATACAATAAGTAACGTCTTGCTACAACTTGCCTTCCTGTTGATGTCTTCCATTCCTCATGAGGAGGAAAATATATCTGAGTTAAGTATTTCTCCTGGGTTGATGAATTGTTTCTTTATTTCGTCATCTAATTTATATATATTCTTAATATTTACAATATTCAGCACATGTTTTAGACCACCTTGTTAGCTTGGACCATAAAATATATACTGACTGCAACTTTTAGAGGGGTAAAACTCTCTTCAACGAGACTCCTGAGGATAACACGAAACTATTAAAGTGAGATTCCAGTTCTGAAGTTTTGGGGAATATGGAGTATCCCCTCAGTACCGTTATTCACATATCGACTCTGACCCGGATTGGTAGGAACGTTAAGGTCTCATCTAAAGATCAATCTAAATAGTTCAATCATTTACTCTATTTGTCCAGTCGGTTTGGGTTGTACAATACACCGACTGCGGTAAGCCACCCCACCAATGAGTGTCCTGGATATGACACTAAACAATCTGATGGTAAGGTTCTGATGATGCTGGAGCTTTGGGGAATGCAGAGCACCCCTGCATTGCCATTGCTCCCTGGTCCACTTTGGCCCGGAATGGTAGCATCGGATAGGGCCCTATCTATGATTTAAATAGAACTAAACTGCATACTGAATAGTTTGAATTATAACTGTGTGCCTAACTGAATAGCTTGAAATAGAAATGTTTTTCACAATTAATCTGTACTCACATTTAAACTCCGTTCTGATCCTAAACTGAATTGTTTGAAATGGAACTGTTTTTGACATTGAAAGTGTACTTACACTAAAATGAAGTGTTTAATATAGAACTGTTTTGACGTTTAACTGTGTGTAAAAAAAATCTAAACTTATACTAAACTGAAGTGCTTGAATTAGAACTGCATGACTAAACTGAATAGCATGAAATAGAAATGTATTTGACAATTAAATTGTGTACTCATACTAAACTGAATTGTTTGAAATAGGACTGTCTATTTGCATAAAATGGATTTGGAGTTAAATAACCTACAAAGAAGCCGTTTTCTTTGATTTTATCATAATGGTATAGGATTTAAATTTAAAAAATCCAAATATTAATTTACATAAAAACCAACCAACCAACCAATATTTACTCTGTATTTTCATTATTTGTTATTTGAAACCATGAAGATGTTTGATAATTATTTATACTACATAGGAGTGTTCAATATAATTTCTGATATTAAATAGCAATACATAAAACCGTTTAGCAAACAATTGATTGATATAAAATTGAACTATTTGTGTTATAAAGCAATATTTGAAACTATTTAACTGTGTGCCAACAAATAAGCTCTAATAACTCGTTTAAAAATGGTTACCTACAAATTATTCGCTAGCAAATAATACACACACAAATACATTAATACACATATAAAAACACACGTGCAAACACGCAAGCACCTTATAAGTAATTAGGAGAGGAAAACAATATGTTAAATGTACATATTTTTATTTATTAAATTGAGGAATTAATATTGTGAATTGAGTTACCATGACCAGAAAATCCGCCGAACAAGACTAATTTACGTTATTTGGCCGTGCAATTATCATGACTAGTGGATTTGGCGTCACTTGTTTGCGATATGAACTGGTGGCTCAGCTGTAGAGTCTTGGCAATGCAATCTGTGGTCGCTGGTTCGATCTCCAGTGGTGGAGATTACGGTATACACTGCTGATGAGACCTAATAAGGTCGAAAACAGCTGTCCAGTGTTCCCGTATATCGTGCGTAGGTGTTCGGCGTAATTCAATTCACAAAATGTTAAATATATTATTACCTAAAGTTAATATCAAAAATAAAAATGTCATCTATCAGTTTATAAACCAACTGCTTCCCCCAGCGAAAAAAGTGTCCTTGAATATGATATGAAACTGCATTTGGTAGTGAAGCTCCAGTTCTGGATAGCCCAGTTGGCTGAGGCTGTAGAATACACTGACTGCTTTTCAGCAGAGGGGTAAGACCCCCCCACCCCACCAACGAGTGTCCAGTATATAATACTAAGCAATCTGATGGTGAGGCTTCATTAATGCTGGAGCTTAGGGGAATGCGGAGTATCCGCTCATTGCCATCACTCCCAGGCACACTCTGGCACTGAGTGGTAGCACCCTATCTATGGGTCAAAGAGAACTTAACTGTATACTTATGCTAAACTGAATTATATCAAATAGAACTGTTTATATGTTTAAAAATGGATTTGGCATAAATAACCTACAATGGTTGATGTGCCATGGAGCCAAACCAAAACACACGCACACACACACACACACACATATATATATGCTAGCAGAAGAAAAGACAATAGCACTTTTATATAAAAAAATATGATGTCTTCTTTCTTATTACAAAATAGTTGAAATTAGTTACGTCAAGAGAAAGTCTG
>OY757924.1:74880320-74975320 GCA_963585895.1 Sepioteuthis lessoniana | reverse complement strand
TCTGGAAACCTATCGTATGCACCTCGTACATGTATAAAATATGTCTAAATTTGAGTTGATACTCAGATTTAAAGAACACAGACTACTGCATTGAATGTATAATCTATTCCATCTTATTACGTAAATATTTGCAAATATTTATGCATTGACAATTATTGTCTTTTCTTACAAGAAAAGACTTCGTATTATCTATTTTCAACAAACCTTTCACACAGTTTAAAGAAATAGAATTAATTCATTTGTAGATCTATATTTTATTCAAACATTTACACTTTTGTCCAATATATATATATATATATATATATATATATATAGTCGACGGTGATGCGAAGGCTCCCTTTTCAATAGCTACTACAGTGAGGCGTGGGGAAGGGCGCTACTCCTTTCCTTGGATTGCTCCATTTTATCTTTGATCCATACCTTATAATGCTGAGTTATAAGCAAGGAGGCATCAAGTACCATTTCTGAGTCTTTGGTATGACTCGACTTTGGATCGAACCCGAATCTCCCGGGCCACTGGTGAAAAACCGAGCCATTGGCCTAATTAGTACAGTGTTCGCCAATGGTTCGGGAGACCGGGATTCAATCGTTGGTCGAGTCATACCAAAGACTCAAAAATGGTTCTTGATGCCACCTTGCTTAACACTTAGCATTATAAGGTAAGGATCGAGGGTAGTGGAACAATCCAGGGAATGGAGTAGTGCCCTTCCTTACACCCCAGTGTGGTAGCTATTGAAAAAGGAACCTTCGGGTCACCATCGACTAAGGTCGCTAACTTTATACATATATATATATATATATATGCGGTTTTGGCAAGTGTGCGAGGAGCAACGAGAGACGACGGAAGGTGTACGAGTAGGAAGAGGCAACAGCGGCGGTGAAGCAGCGTCGAATCACCCGAAAAGGACATCGACACGCGGTTAACGAAAGCATGGACAGCTATCAATAGGCTATCGATTATATGGAAATCAGACCTAACCGATAAAATGAAACGCAGTTTCTTCCAGGCAGCGGTCACATCGATACTGCTATACGGGTGCACAACATGGACGCAAACAAAACGGCTGGAGAAGAAGCTAGACGGCAATTACACAAGAATGCTGCGTGCAATCTTGAACAAGTCCTGGTGACAACACCCCACAAGACACCAACTGTACGGCCACCTACCTCCTATCACGAAAACGTTAGACGAACCAGACATGTAGGACACTGCTGGAGAAGCAGAGACGAACTCATATCACAAAAAGTTAGACGAACCAGACATGTAGGACACTGCTGGAGAAGCAGAGACGAACTCATAAGAGATGTACTCTTATGGACCCCTACACATGGCCGTGCAAAAGCAGGACGACCAGCACGAACATACATTCAGCAGCTGTGTGAGGATACGGGATGCTGTCCTGAGGACCTGCCTAGGGCGATGAATGATACGGAGGAGTGGCGGGAGAGGGTCAGGGATATCCTTGCTACCAGCACGACATGATGATATATATATATATATATATATATATATAAGGATCGCTCAAAGAGATCGAAGCCTTAATCTGATTTTAGATTTGTCACACACCTTTCACATTTGTATCGACTTCCACTGTACATAAACAAAACAAAAAAACAGGAATCTGAATTAGTTTTCTACTTTAATTAGTGGCAGTATGTTGCAACAACAACAATGTTCGGCGTTTTCTGGGTAAAGCTTAGAACTTTGTGAAACGACCCTCGGATACATAGACAGATGTAGACAGACAGATAGACAAACAGAAAAAGACAAAAAGAAGTAGCGACGCAAAAGTCACAATTTTGAAAATAAATGATTTATTTTTATTTGTGATCTATTTTAGAGTTCCTGAGATAGTTCAACGTAATATCCAAGTCAAAATAAATATAATTAAAAGAAAATTTTCTTTCGAACTTTTATTAGGAAAATGTTCAATATATATATATATATATATATATATCATCATGTCGTGCTGCCAGCAGGGATATCCCTGACCCTCTCTTGCCACTTCTCCCTATCGTTCATCGCTTCTGGCAGGTCCTCAGGGCTACATCCCGAATCCTTACATAGCTGCTGTATGTATGTTCGAGTTTGTCGTCCTGCTTTTGCTCGGCCATATGTGGTGGTCCATAGGAGTACATCACTTATGAGATCGTCCCTGCTTCTCTAGCAGTGTCCTGCATGTCTAGTTCGTCTAACTTGGATAGTTTTCGTGATGGAAGGTAGGTGGCCGTATAGTTGGTGCTTTGTGGGGTGTTGCTGCCAGGACTTGTTCAAGATTGCACGCAGCATTCTTGTGTAATTGCCGTCTAGTTTTTTCTACAGCCGTTTTGTTAGCGTCCAAGTAGTGCATCCATATAACAGTATCGATACGACCGCAGCCCGGAAGAAACTGCGTTTCATTTTACCGGTCAGGTCTGACTTCCATATGATCGATAGCTTATCGATAGCTGTCCTTCGTTAGCCGCGTGTCGATGTCTTTTTTGTTTGATGAGACACTGCTTCCTAGGTAGGTGAACTTGTCTACTAGTTTCAGAGAGCTTCAGTCTAGAGTGGAAATGTCGTCTGTTTGATTAACGCACAAGTATTCCGTTTTGTGTACATTGACATGGGGGCCAATGCCTGCAGTTCCAAACTATGCAGTAGTGTTTCGGCTTGGTTGGGTGTATTTGGCAGAATCGGTATGTCATCGGCGTAGTCGGCGTCGGTTATTATTTTTGCGGGGTACCTTCTGCTTCTTTTCTTTGTCAGCTCGAAGCCATTTTCATTGATTTTATCAATGGATGTTCTAAGCACGTAGTCTAGACAGTTGATAAAGCGGTATGGGGCTAGTGTGTCCCCTTGCAGTACTCCTGCTACAATGTCAAAGTATTCTGTGTCTCCATCCAGTGAACGTACTTTCACTTTGGTATTTCTGTAGAGAATCGTTATTGCTGCGACGGTCTCTTTTGGTAGACCGTATGCTAATAGGATTTGTTCCGTCTTCCCTCTGTGAATGGAATCAAAGGCCTTGGTAAAGTCGACGAATAGTATTGTCGCCTGTAGGTTTTTTGCCCGTACGCCTTCAAGTATTCTACGGATAGTCAATATTTGTGAGGTCGTGGATCTATTTCTTTGGAAGCCATATTGATTTTTAATTTCATTTGTATATCTGTTTCTATATCTCTGGTGGTGTGAAAAAACATGAGGCAATTTAATAAAAAATATTACACAAACTAATATAGGGGGAAAATTCAATAAAAAAGAAAAGACTAAAACTCAAAATGACTTATATTGCGGTGATTCCAAAATACAAACTGTAAAATTTTTTTTTTCCGTGAAACTCTGCCTTTGAAGTAGGTTACGAAAATTCATCCTTGTCAGTCCACTGCCTTTTGTGTTGAATATGGTCATAAGAGATCCATTTTTTAACTGTATAGATATTCTTGAGGAACGGGTAATTTCTCTGCCTTGAAAGAATTGTCAATATGAATATGCAATCTTGTGGTCCTATGCTAGTCACGAAGCCCAATGTGGTTTGACAACTAGTTACAGTACTTGTGGCTGTTATGTTCGTGACTACTACATTAGGTTCCGACTGTTTACTTTGTCAAGTCCTTCCGTGCCCACGCTGTGTTTGAAAGATCTACGAAGGGGAGGGGAGTAACACAATTTAGCCGGATCTTCTTCTGACGGTCAGGTAATGTGAGTGGCTAGATCAACCAGCAACTCAAAGAATAAAGAAACCCATTGTTAACAAACAACAAAAAATGTTTTTTTTATTGAAACACGTTTGTGAGACAATAAATAACAAACAAACGATGTTTGCTTTCCTGGCAAAAAGAAGAAAGAAAGTCGAGAGAGGAAGAGTATCTTCTTTATTCTTTACAGACGAAGTACGAGGACGTTAAACGCCTAGCTAGCTCACTTTTCGTATCTTTTTCAAATGTTGGCAGATTGTGGATTGAAATGTGTTAAAGTCAAAAGCTAATTCTCGAGAATTTTTGCACGGATTGTATTCAGACAATTTTCATAAAGCATGTTGATTGATGTCTGATTAGCGTCCCGGTCTGGTTTCATCTCTCAGTGTTATATCGCCAGAATAAAACTTTGAAAATCAGCTTCAGACCTGGCGGTCAATAATGATATCTACTCAAATGATATTACATGTCGAATATGAACATTCAATTCGATCATTTTAGAGACATGAGATTATATATTAAATCATGATGTGCACTTTTTTACTACCGAAATAAGAATGACTGATAAAAGCGCTCTTTAATCAAGTAATTTCCGGTTGTGTTTAAAACATTGGAAGTTTAAAATTCGTACTTATAACTTGTTTTTAAAAAACGGAAATTAATTATAACTCAACCAAATGCCTTTTGCATCAAAAAACAAAAAGGAAATGAAAGAAAACGTAAGAATCTTCATCTGAGAACGTGATATTGAAAAATGTGTTATCCTTGTAATGAATAAAGGAAAAATAAAAGCAACGCAAGGAATAGAGGTAGATAATTAAATAAGCATTGGAACTATTGGAGAAAAACAAAGCAACAAATATGTGGAAATATTACATGATACCGTTAAAAAAGATGAAATAAAGAAAAGCAATGAAAAATTGATGGCAATATCAAGAGGCTTTACTTATGAAAGGTAACGTTGACAGATTATATATTGAGAGAAAAGAAGGAAAAAAGAAGAGATCTCCTCAACATTGAGGATTGTATGAATCTACCGGACATTGGCCTAGGGGTTAGAGTGTTCGCCAATGGCCCGGAAGACCTGGGTTCAATCCCAGGTCGAGTCATACCAAAGACTCAAAAAATGGTACTTGATGCTTCCTTGCTTAGCACTCAGCATTATAAGGTACGGATCAAGGGTAAAGTAGAGCAATCCAGGAAAGGAGTAGCGCCCTCCCCTACACATTGGTGTAGTAGCTATCGAAAAGGGAGCCTTCGGGTTACCCTCGACTATGGTCGCCAACTTTACTTACTTATTACATAAAAAATCAGAGAGATCTATTTTCAATATGTACTGTAACATTGCAATTAAGTCCTGAGCCGCTAAACAAGTGGGAAAATATGTCAAGTCGTTTGATGGATAGCCGTAGAACTCGAGGTCAGTCTGAGACAAGGGCTTTTATTGGATGGTGACCAAAACGGTTGTACAGTTTACCAGGCCATTAGCCTAATTAGTAGTATATTTGCCAATTGTCTGGGAAATCGGGTTTCAATCCCATCTCGAGTCATACCAAAGATTCAAAAAATGGTACTCGATGACGACTTGCTTAACACTTAGCAAGGTAAGGATAAAGTGGATCAATCCAGGGAATGGACTAGCACCCTCCCCTGCACCGCAGTGAAGTAGTTATTGAAAAGGGAGCCATCGGGTAACCCTCGACTAAGGTCGCCAACTTTACTTTTTAGTGATCCGACCGATCCAAAGCTCCATCTTGCTCTCAAACTCCCTGATTATGCCGAGTGACTAATGAAGAGAAAAGTCGTCAATAGATAAAAGCAAAATGTACACGTGAAGTGGTGGACGCCTTATCATCTGTCATCAACGGTTAAGATCCAGGCTGACAACATGAAGGGGACATCAGAACGTTCGGGATGACAAGACAACCGACCGGAGAGGATGCGAAGGGAAGAACGAACTAAAGTGAGGAGAAGGGAGCTGACCGATCGTCCGAGCAAGGCCAATATATTACATATAAATATAGCATAGAAAGGACAGTATAGAAAAAAATGCAGTATGAGGTTCCCCGTGGTGTAATTGCTTATGTGCTGGACTGAAGTTAACAAGTTCGAGCTTAACTCAATTTTTTTTACATTTACTTTCGGATTAATGCCCCTGCGATATATATGACCCCTCCCCCCTGATTTACCCCAGCTATGGTAAATAGTGTCACAGCTTTATTGATGGTTTGGTTTGGTTTGGTTTCTTTGTTTAATGGCATATCAACTCTTTTTAGGTAATTTAATGCCAAAGCCATTCTCCTAGAAGAACAGTACTGGTACTATTTAATCCATAGATGGGAGGATAAGGGTGTTCATACCTTTCCCAAGGGTATTTGCCCGAAAGTGAACGTAATAGCGCGACTGGAGTTCGAACTCGCGTACTACGATTCTGCAGTCCATCGCTTTAACCATTACACCACGAGCACACCCCCTCTTTATTATTGAATAACCCAAGAAGGTTGATATGTCATTAAATAATGAAATCAAAACCAAATGCAGTTATTGAGTGATTTGAAGAATTCGCAATGAATACAAAGAGAAGCTAATTACGACAACAAGAAGTGAAAATAAAGACATAAAAATTATAAGTTCAAACGTAAAAAGAGGAATAATAAAATCAATAAAATAAAAATAAACACAAACGTGAACACTTCAGATAACAAGTGCCCGTGGTAAATGGTTACCGTCGTAGGAAATGGACACGGCGACACGAGTTCAAATCTTGGACCAGGCTAATTGCATTTCACATAGCACTAATACCCTCGGGAAAGGTATGAATCCAATTATTCTCCCTCCAAATAATAGGACAGACTAGGTTCTTCAGCCTTGGGGAGGCAACTAGTCTAGGAGAAGGAAAACTCTGAATTCAAACATGTTAAACTCCCCTTAAAAATTGACCTTGTGTCATATCCTGCCCGAGCAGAGGGGTTGGGTAAATAGGGATAACAAAGTGAATCTCAATTGATAACAGCTGAAAATAATGCCAAATGAATCCATGTGTGAAGAGAGAACCGAAACAGTAAACTACACCATAAGCGAACGCAGCTAACTGGCACAGAAGGAGTACAATTTACGTTCAATTTCGAACTTAGGTAAGTTATGAAATCCTTTGTCTCCCCATTAGCTAAATAGTACCTCTACTGTCTGTCTACAAGTATGGATTTGGCATTAAATAAATCACGAAGGTTGATATGCCATTAAAGAAAGAAAAGAAAGAAAAAAAGAAGTACAAGCACAGGAACAATAATCCGTCGGAAATTGTGCAACTAAGCCTATTAACCATTAACCCAGTCATAAGGCCTCGTGACTCGAGTCACATGCCAGCTTTGTTTCTCGGTGCATCGATCAGTTCGTGTGGCTCGGTCGCTTGGCTTCGTCACGTCGGTCTAGGCCGCCTGACATAGAAGCCAGCATTCATGTCACGCGAGCTGAACAACTCTCCTCGTGTCTCACGTGTGTGTGTGTGTGGGGGGGTCCTCCAGGCTCTAAACCTCTCCGCGGGGGGGGGGCTAAGATTTTCGTGTGGTGCTTGAGGCACCCCTTTTTAGGGGAATGCCGACGGGTTCCGATGCATTTTTGGAGTCACCAGGCGTGACTGGGCAACTACCCTGCACCTGGACCCACCCTAGAAAGCCCTGATACCGCACTCGTCCGGTTGGTGGGACGTTCAACAAATATCATCTTTAACCCAGTCAGCAGGGTCTGTTGAATACGCGGACTGCACTTCGGCAGAGGGGTAAATGCCCGCCCTACGAATGTCTTGTGTATAAAACTAAACTATCTGATAGTGAGGCTTCAGTTCTAGAACTTTGGGGATGTGGAGTACATCTTCATTGGTATTACTCCAGGGTCTACTCTGTCCTGAAGTGAAAGTGTCTGTTAGAGTTCCCTCTGTCGATCAAATTGAACGTTTTGATCATTTACTATTTTTGAAACCATTGATAGAATAATAAGTGTTAAATAGCAATGCTTAAAATCCTTTAGAATTAGTAGTGTTACCAATACGTGTGACAATTTAACTGTGAGCAAACAAATGATTAATATCAAATTTAATTATTGATGATAGAATTACTTGAAACTAATTAACTGTGTGCTATCAAATGAATAATATTCAATTGGTTTTTTTGTATTAAATAGGATAATTTGACTCTATTTAATATTGATAAATAAAACTTAGTCTTAGCAATACTTGAAACCATTTAACTGCGTGTAAATAGAACTACTAGTGTTAGCTCGCAATACGCAAAGCCATTTAACAGTGAGAAAATAATAAATTGTAATACTTGAAACCATTTTACCGTAAGCAAAGAAATGAGTTCTAACTTGCTTAAAAATAAAGTTACCTCCAAACTAATCACTTAGAAATCATATATATATATATATATATATATATATATATATATATATATATATATATATATATATCACCAACATTTGGTATTAATAAGATTTAGTATACCGTTAAATTAAATAACCAAACCACCGAGTCATCAACCAGTGGAATGCATATTCTCTCTCTCTCTCTCTCTCTCTCTCTCCGTCTCTCTCTGTCTCTCTCATGATACTTTACAAAATATGAAACCAATGGTTCACGAACTCGATGATGACACTAATCTCTAGATATTGTCGCTGTTTTCTTGAGAGTAGATACATTAGAACTATATCTATTCAAAATCTATATAGATAACAAACTATGAATGTCCATAGATCTAATAAAAGAAAATGGTTTCTCTTTTAAAAATAGGCAAGAAGCATACAATATACTGGAGAAACTATGACTACCCAGATGATCTAGCGCTTCTCAAAAGTTTATCTGCTCAAGCCGAATGCTTTCTACATAGCCTGGAACAAGCAGTAAGGGGCATTGGCCTGTACGTGAACGCAGATAAAACAGTTCTAAATAAGATGGAGCTATCTCTATTTTAAGTACCAAGTCTCTGAAATTAGTGGCCGTCCAGCAAAGACTGACATACTACAGCTCAGTGCAGACACTGAATGCAGTTTAGCAGACTTCCCAGAAGTGATGTATGATAGGGACGGATGTTGAGAGCTAGTTAAGGGACTCAATCCTTTATGCCCGACTGTAATTTTTTGTGTATAGGCAGCATTATTTTTCCAGATTTTTCAGACCAAAATATGGAGTGCGTATTATACTCGATAATTCTATCATTAATGGGTTGTTGTTTTTTTTTGCTACATGCTTCACCATATTCTGGACAAGATGAATGACAGTAACTTATATCTATAATCAAAACTAATGTGATTTACACCATTACAGGGAAATATCCACGGGACTGTGTGTTTGTTTATAATTTTCTTTCTCTTAACTTGAGTTTATTTTCGCTGCAAACTTGTTAAAGTTTCTGTGTATTTCCTGTAAATTCTTTATAATCTTTGTCTTTAAGACATAATCTTATTTAGCCGACCGTAATCGAGGGCGACCCGAAGATTCCCTTTTCAATACTTACTATACCGAGGTTTTAGGGAGGGCGCTACTTCTTTTCCTGGGTTGCTCCTTACCCTTGATCCGTACTTTATAATGCTGAGGGTTAACCAAGGAGGCATCAAGTACCATTTTTGAGTCTTTGGTATGACTCAACCTGGGACTGAACCCCGATCTCCTGGATCATTGACGCACACTTTAAACATTATGCCAGTAGACTGGTTAAGACATAATGTAAACGATACAAATCCTTACTCTTGCTTAAACAAACAATAAAATGTTAAGCAAATGCCAAATTTAGGTCAAATCAAAAGTAAATTCGTATTTTACATTTGAATATTTTTCCTGAATTTGGTCGTCCAAAATTACGAGTACGTTTTTTAGATGAATGTGTGTTAATACATTAATGTGTGTTAATGCCTGTCATATACAAATGATTATGGTAAGCATATATATATATATATATATATATATGTGTGTGTGTGTGTGTATATATATATATATATATATATATATACTTACCATAATTACATATATATGATTATGGTAAGTATATATATATATATATGTATATATATATATGGTAAGTCTAGTGTAGCCACACTGAAGAGTTGTGATACAACGAAAAAGTCTGTCTGTGGATGACAATATATATATGTTAAGTATATATATTGTCATCCACAGACAGACTTTTTCGTTGTATCACAACTCTTCAGTATGTGGCTAGACACGTAGGACGCTTGAAGCTGGGATCGAAACCCGCCCAACTTTACGTTAGACTTAGCATCATAACGCTCAACCAACAAGCGTACCACGTCAGCAAGGGAATTATAAGGTATTAAGTCGTAACATTCGTTTGTTTACATTATATCTTACCGGATACCTGAGTGCTCAATTCGTTCGAAGAGCTTTGCATTATGCGAGCGGCGGCCGTAAATTCCTTCGCCAGAGATATCAACCCTCCATGGGGGAGCATATATATTGTCATCCACATATATATGCAAGAAGGAACCAATCAGAGGAGCTACTGAGGCTTATGTTATATATGACGTTTTATTGCAATACAACTGCTAACAAAATATGTGCCTTTTCATCATTAACATCTTTGGTTAAAATTCTATTGTCTCAACTCAAATTATTAAATATTTTCAAATATTTTTTTAAAAAAGCGTTCTTTAAGTAAATTATATCTCTTGATAAATTATCCTTCATGAATTATATTTGTAGACTAATTGTTTTCTATGAATTACACTTGTAAATAAATTAGCGCAGTTGAATTTGCTAACAGCAAATTGTTGATTATACATTACTAAAATATTGGACATTACTAAAATGTCCATTTTGATTGTATATTTATAAGTAACCCTTCCCTAGCGAAAACAGCGCATAACAGAGAGAACTTTTAAAATACTCTACCTCAGAGAATAAACTAATTTGTAATCTAATACAACAACATGATAATTTCCTGTGGTCTTGGTTCATGTCTCTGTACCCGTCAGTCGCTCTGTCACTCTCTCTCTCTCTCTCTCTATATATATATATATATATATATATATACAGGGTGTCCAAAAGAAAAGTATACACATTAAAAATGATTGTAAACAAAGTGTTTAATTAGAATTTTATTATTTCAAAAGTGTAAAAACAGCGACTGTTGCAGGTTTTGTCGCGTAAACTTTGTCTTTCAGGTATCCCCATTAGAAAAAATCTAGTGGTGTGAGGTCTGGTGAACGGAGAGGATATCGTTTACTATAATTTTAAATGTGTATACATTTTTGGGGACACCCTATATATATATATATATATATAACAAAAATTCTTATGTTTTCATACATGTATGCAACCATGCTTGGTTAGGTTTGGTTTAATGGCATATCAACGCATGTATGTTATTTAATGCCAAATCTATTTTTATAAATATAAACAGTTCTATTTTAAACAATTCACTTTAGCATAAGTACACAGTTTAGATGTCAAAACAGTTCTATTTCAAACACTTCAGTTTAGCATAAGTACACAGTTTAATTTGTATGTGCTAGCACTCCGGGTCTGAATAAACCAAGTAGCGAGGGCAGTAAAGAGGTACTCTGCATTACTCGAAGCTCCAACATTACTGTAGCCACACCATCTGATTGTTTAGTGTCCTGTCTATGACATTCGTTTGGAGGGTCTTACCCCTCTGCAGAGATGCAGTCGGTATATTCTACAGCCCCGCCTACTGTCGACTGGGCTAGTATGGCATGGAGATATATATTAAAATTCTTGTTTTCATGCATATATACACTAGAAACGACACATCATAACGAGATTTTTCTTAGAGCACTGCTCTACAAAATATTCTCCCTAAGTAGATAAAGTAATTTCCAAACCAATTCGAAACTTAATGACAATTTTGCGGGATCTACATTCGCGTTGAATAATATTCTTTTTACTCTCTCTCTCTCTCTCTCTCTCTCTCTCTCTCTCTCTCTCTATCTATCTATCTATCTATCTCTCACGCACACACACACACACACACACACACATTCAATACCAACCCCCCCACACACACATATATATATATATATATATATATACTACTTAAATTATTATATTTTATATACATATGTATAAACAGCCAACTTTTTCATGTCATACAACTTTTCAAAAGTTTTTATATATTTTTACACATTTTATACACCCATCGTTATCTTAACATCACTAATATAACCCCTGATGATGATTCAGCAGAACCGAAACGCAATAGTGTCAACTATGTTTCTCAAAATTTCTTTCCTTCTCCTTGAATTACTTTGTAAGCAATTTTTCTTTATGTATGTATATAACCATAAGTCGTTAAAAAGGCACATCAGAGAGAGATTGTTATTAGAGAAATACTACCTAAGGGAATAATCTAATTTCCAGTTCACGCAAATTTTTGATATATAAGAGATAAGTATAAAATTCTAACAATTGTTTTCACTCCTTCTTGAATAGATGCATTGATATCATCAGGTACAGCTGTCACAACGAGAAACCAACGGCCAATAAAAGAAAAAAAGAACAATAATAATAAAAAAAACAGTATATGTCTTCGGATCTGTTCATACGGTGAAAGATACGCAAATGCAGGACAGCATGTTTGCGTTGAGGGGTCAGAGTGTCAGCATGTAAATACGCCTTTACCCACCCGGCCGGGGCACTTTTATAATCTTTCCTTCCCACTTAACCTGATGGCATCTCTCTTTCTCTTTCTCTCTCTCTCTCTCTCTCTCTCTCTCTCTCTATCTCTCTTCTTCTTCTTCTTCTTCTTCTTCTTCGTACGGTTGTATCTCGGGTTTGTTGGGCAGTGAATCGTCAAAAGCTGTGAATATTTCTACTCTGCCAGTGAAAAGCTATCGATTTTACAAGAGGTACGATGTTGAATGCACACATCACATTTGCTCCGAATATCCATAAAACTTAGAGCTGGGCGTGTGTAGCTTTTAAATGATTGAGACGAATATCTTCCTTTAACTGCGCATGCTCGATACCAATGGCGGGAAAGGGGTGGTTGTGGGGAAGTGCAGTTTATTTGCGCAGAGAATAGAGACGGGTAAAATGGCAGACAGAGAATAGATAAATGGATAAATATATAGCTGGGCATGAGTCTACTGTGGTATAAGAACACAGTTTTACCGTTGTTAGCTAGCTTGTAAAGATCAAAGTAACTAGCTATTATACTACCTGCGGTCAAAATTATGGAAGCAGCATATTTAGATGTTCAATTTTTGTTTTTTTCATTTAACAGTAAATAAACTAATAATAGTTAAGACGTGAGGTATTTTTCTTTAATGGCTGTTTGTCTTGCTGTGTTTGTGATTCAACTTTCGATATGACCTTTTTATCCAGTGTAGATGAGTATTTCTACAAGCCCATATATATATATACTGGTTGAAATACCCGTCTACGCCGTAATCATATATACATATACATGCACTAGCTGAAATACCCATCTACGCCGTAATCATATATACATATACATGCACTAGCTGAAATACCCATCTACACCGTAATTATATATATATATATATATATATAATGATACGCAGAGTATTGGACAAATAAGGAATTTTAAAGAAAATTATAGAATGTTGTAAATAGTGAAGATATATACTATGCATATGGAGGAATAAATAAATGTTTGTCTAGTCGTTAATTATACAAAAGAAACAACCTCTGGTAAAAATATGGATTTAGCAAACTTTTTTTTTAGCAGTAAATAACCTAATAACAAATAAGATGTTGGACGTTTTTTATTCAATAGCTGAACATTCTGACTTCAGAAAATATTCCTTAAAACAAACTCAAATAGATTATTTAAATAAATGTTTTATTTTCATTTTATTATTCTTTTACGAGCCAAGCAGAAGAAAATATTATGGAATAGTGATATGTTTAAATTTGAAATAATGTAATTTACATTCCTGAAATGAAATAAGTACAACTTTTTGTTTTGTTGGTGACCATGGTCGAGAGCAACTTAAAGCCTCCCTTTTCAATAGCTACTACACCAAGGTATAGGGGAGGGCGCTGCTCCTTACCTGGGATTGCTCCATTTTACTCTTGATACGTACCTTATAATGCTGAGTGTTAAGTAAGGAGGTATCAAGTACCATTTTTGAGTCTTTGGTATAACTCAGTCTTTGGTATGAAGCCTCTGGTATGACAAATTGTTGTACTCCCTTCATAATAGACTCGCCCTCCTCCATAGATACACGTCAACGAGAGCGTAGAGGGAGTTAACCAGACCCGCGTGACACAATCACCAGTGATACCATTTGCGTTGTGGACGGATAGTCACTGCCCCATTGAACTCTCAGCTTTCTACCAACTAACTACTGTTTAACCAGGTTCACTTGTATCTTGTTTCTGTTACTTGAATATATATGTTGTTGTTTTTTTCTATCAAACCTTTTTGTGTTCCCCATGTTTTTATTTGGTCAGCATCACAACACAAATACAACTAGATAAGTTCTGTTATCTTCCATTCGAGAAAATTTAAACTACTTTGATAAATATTTTTTTACATAATTGAAACCCATGCCTGAAATGAAGTCTCTCATAAAATTTCGAGGAGAAACTATAAAGTATTAATTCTCGATTTTTGTTCATGTGTTATATGCAGATTCACATCTACATATACACACAATAATAAAGACGCAGGAAGACTTCTTTAACAAAATATTTATACCTCTCACTTTATTTGTAAGGTTTGAAAAGGTTACTCAAAGTTTGCGTGTGAGAGGGAGCTGGAGACCGAACAGAAACTGCAATATTTTGACCCCTACTCTTATGGCCGTCAGCACTGTGTCTTTGTTCTCCAGATGCTCAACCGGAGGCCCAGAGGCCCACTCCGCTGGGTGCTGGCTTTCTTTACTGCATCTCATCCGCATCTTCCCTGGGCCCCAGTTCAATCAGGGCTCCCGAGGGCTCTTTCGGCTTGGTGTGGCTTTCCCTACCACATCTCATCTATGACTCCATCTCCAACTGTAACTGTAACTTGAACTCAACTGTCTTGACTTCTGTCTTGACTGAGTTATATAATAGTTCAACGCCCACTTGTTCGCCCACTCGATCTTTGAAATCGCATGTTTAATCGTCATCAAGCGGAAATAACTGTCATGCAGTTCAGAGGTCACTCTCTTCCGGTGCGTCAGTCTATGAGAGTATCATGGGATTTTTTAGCTTGTCCCATTTTGTTAGCCAATTTCCACCCACGCGATTTCCACTCCTAACTGCCATTGGAATGTGTCACTTCCTTCCGGTGCATCACTTTGAATGGCATTTTGGGCCGGGTCGAAGGTCAAAATACAACACATGAATTTCGTATTTTTTCTCATTATTGAAAATATACTCATGATTACAATCAAAATTGTCCACTGGATCAAATGTTGACATTAAATCACCCACCAGGAGTTGATATACCGTTAAAGAAATAGCCCAAACGAAACCTTTGAGTTATTTTAATGAACAATTCTCAAAAAAGAAGGGTCTTTTCTTTTTTCAATCTCCATCTGTAAGTCTTGAGCGAGATAATGCATCTGCGTTCGAATCTCGGCGTAAACCTGGGAAAAATTGAATCGATCACTTCACGACACCAAGGTTGTCTTGAAGAACGGAAATAGTTGAAGCGGCTCTGGACCAATTTCGTTGGAGTTGTAAGAATGGGAGTGAAAAAAATTTTAAAAACCGCGAACTAATTTAGACTCCAACTCGTAGTTGCATAGACAGAGTTATCATTCTCGTAGACTGATTGCCCTCTAAGACTAGAAAGTCCAGTCTACCTAGATTTCAGTTGAACTAAACTTAGAAACTCCAACTCCTGGTTGCATAGTCAAAGTTCTCGTTCTCGTAGACTGGTTGTCCCCCAATGTCAGAAAGTCCAGTCAATCTAATTTTTTCGTTGGATTACCAAAAAACTTCAGCTCCTGCTTGGACAGTTAGAGTTGTCATTCTCCTAGACTGGTTGCCTACCCAAACCATAAAGTCTAGTCTATCTGGATAGTTGGACTACTTTAGAGACTCTTGTTCCTGATTATGTATTGTAATTCACCCTGGTGGAGTGGGAAGAATGGTTGGATTCATGCCTTTACATATTTACCAACCCCTCCTCTCGGGCAGGATATGATACAAGGTCATTTTTTTAGCGGATTCATGCCTTTACTATGGATATTAGTGCGAAGTGAAACGCAAACAGCTTCGTCCAGGATTCGAACTCGGATCGCCGATTCAATTTCCCACGGCGATAATCGTTACGTTGAGAGTGTCATTTTAGGCTTGTTACTGTTGGTGAATGAATAAGAAAAAAAACAAGAATGGTGTGTGCAACATTTAATGACAACCACTCTACAACAATCATCTCATGTTATAGACAAATTAATATCTGCGATAAAAAAGACGTCATCATATTTTATAACGAGCTATCTTCTGTTGTTCGACACATTCCCAAACACAACGTTCTCATTATCAGTAGAGACATGAATGCTTGTACAGGTAAAGACAAAAATAATAAATAGTTTTCATAACTCTCGAAGCAGAAATGGTGCAACGAAAAAAACTGTGTTTATAATATTGAAAATAACTATTAACAAACCAAATTTTCTTCCGAGAATTAAACACCTTCGACTTCTTAATCCTTTTACGACGTTTTCCGTCAATCTATCCTTTAACTTTTTATGAGGTGCAAAATTTTAAAGATAAGAAATATCTTATTCCTTCAAGATATTAGATTTTGCTAAGAAATTAATATATGACACATGATTAAGCTTTTTACTTCCAAAAAAAAGGTAAAAGAAAATAGTTCCTAGCACGAGAAAAGTAGTCCCTAGTACCCTAAGTGCCCCGTTGGTGGAGTTTAGAATATACTGACGGTTTTCCTACATGTAAAGGTGAGGATTCCATTCTGAGGATATGAGTAGTGTGGAATACTCCTTCATTGCCATTACTCTCAGGTCGACACTGACCCGGAGTGTTTGAGCCTGTTAGGCTTCCATCTCTAGGTTGAATAGATCTTTCTAGAAATTATTCATATTCGATAGAACCGTCTACAAGAAAAAAACTCCAAAGAAACTACACAAAAAACGCAAATATGAACGTATAATGAATACTATTCCTTAACCCCTTGGGATGAAATTACCCTATAGAGGTTGACAAGGTATTTAAATCCATCGAACAATCTAGTACCAAAACTGAATGCATTAGGCCAATTCCAGCAACACTTGATGCACGAATGAAACTGTTACCACCATATATGTACCCATACAATTCCAATCTATAAACGATAGCGTTCTGCAACACCTTCATGGAATTGAAATTGATATTCACTAAAAAGCCAATATACGTCGCCTCTTTTGATTTTCTCTCTCTTTAATAGTGCTCACTGTTAGTTATCCAGACTAGATCAACGAAAGGGTATCGTGATCTTCTCTTCCCATATATGGCCAGCCATAGTAAATTTGTCGATTTTCTTTTAGCTATGTTAAGTTTTTTTTAAAACTACATTTAAGTCGACAGTTTGTTTTATCTTTATATTCTTCCAAAATAACACTCTTTGTGTAACAGTTGTCATAGTAGGAATTGAAGTCGGTGATTCGAGTTCGAATTCAAGATGACGCTGTCTGCATTTCAGTTCGCCGTCATGCGCTTGAGAAAGGCATGAAGCCATATTTTTCTCCTCACTGAAACCAGACATGAATGGGTTCTTACCAGTGCGACATTAACTGCAGATTTTGTCAGATTTCTATCCCATTCTGTCAAACAGTTGGCTCCTCACTCTGCAGTCCTTTGTTGAGCGGAGGAGTGCTCTCGGCCCAGATCAGTTCCTCCGGGGGCAAGGAAAACCCTAGCCCAACGGTCAACACGACCAGTACTTAACAATTACTTCTTTGAATATATACAGTCCAGCCAAAAATAAAAAAAAACATTTCTCGCGGGCAGACACCCCTTCACCAAAAACTAAAGTACTATAAAAATTGTGACTAAATGTGGGGCATTCGTTTCTGTGGGTGTGGGTGAGTGCCACTCAGAGGATTCTTTTGTCTGTTTTGGCGCGAAACCCACGCAAAGGGCTTGCGCACGAGATTTCCTACGAGGACGGAAGAAGACGAGGAAAGACAAGGTCAGAGGACAGTCCACAGAAGTCGGGGAAGGGTGACAGTCAGAGAAAGGCAGCTGCTAAGCGAGGAGTTGGGACCTGCGGACTCAGAAGCCAGGTCACCCAACGCGAGAGGATGAGTCAGTGTTCCTGGTGGTTGTGAGGACATTTTCGAGTATAAGCTCGTAACTGACACCAAAGCATAGAATGTTAGGAAAGTGTCAAAACCTCCCACTTCTTGCGCTTGAAGCTAACTCAAGTCCGTGATTGCTTGTTCTTCCTTTCTTCCACCCTCTAAGTTGTGTATGTTGTGTCTTGTGTGCTTGTAAAGTAATGTGAAATGCCCCTAGCCAGAGATGAGAGAAACCACTTGACAATCGGGCGGCCAAGAGTTGGTTTAGGAGGTTGAGATATCGGGGACCGGCAAGCGGGTATATTGTCACAAAATAATACTCTTTTCTAAACGTGCTAGCGTCGATGACTTATGTTTACGACACATATTAAAAACTAGTCTCATGAACCGAGAGAGATATCAACACGCAACTAACAAAGGCATGGACAGCTATCGATAGCCTTTCGGTCATATGGAAATCAGACCTGACCAATAAAATGAAACGCAGTTTCTTCCAAGCAGTGATCGTATCGATACTGCTATATGGATGCACCACATGGACGCTGACTAAATGAATGGAGAAAAAGTTGACGGTAACTACACAAGAATGCTGCGAGCAATATTGAACAAGTCCTGGAGACAACAACCCACAAAGCAGCAACTGTACGGCCACTTAACACCTATCACGAAAACTATCAAAATTAGACGAACCAGACACGCGGGACACTGCTGAAGAAGTTGGGAAGAGCTCGTGAGTGGTGTATTCCTGAGGACGCCTTCACATGGACGAACAAAGGCGAACCTACATGCAGCAGCTCTGTGCCGATACGGGATGTAGCCCTGAGGATCTGCCGAAAGCAATGGACGATAGGAAGGTGTGGCGAGAGACGGTCAGGAATATCCGTGCTGATAGCGCGACATGATGATGATGATGATGATGATTAACCTTTTCATGGCCATAGAGAAATCTCCCTCTTTCGATTTTATCATCTCCCATAATCTGCCAACTTCACTAACTTGCTTAGCTAACTTTCTGATACTACAATACGCACAAAACCATTTACATACATATATGATACCAATGCTCATTCACACAAATACAAACACACACTCACCAATACTCACATGCATTATTCCATCTAAATGTGTGTATCCAGGCACAGAAGAGATTATAGAGTCACATATATATAACTAGTTGCAAATTATTAAAATTAAGAATAGTTACTTGAATTTGATAATTCAACAATTCAAAGTTTTTGAATAAATACATGCTTCTAAAATGGTTTAGTATGTTTATGACATTGTTAGAATTATATTATAGCAAAAAGTTGTATTTGTTTTTGTTGGTGGTTCTTATTCCAGGCCAATGAAAATAAAGAACATTTACAATTAGAATTTTAATTTTAATAAATGATTCAAAAATCTGCAAAACAAGTGGACCAAATATTGTCATATCAAAATAATAATTCACATTTGTAATTAGGCTCATTGGTGTGGGTTAAGTTATTTGGTTTAATAGTATATCAACCCCTGATGGTCATTTAATACCAGGTCATGTTCCTTCATTTATTATTTGAAAAAGAATAGTATGTATGTCAATTTATTTGTAAGAGAATACTTTGTATATCATTTTATTTGGAATAGAATAGTCTGTATGTCATTTTACTTGGAAGAGAATAACATGTATGTCATTTTATTTTTAAGAGAATAGTCTGTATGTCATTTTATTTGTAAGAGAATAGTCTCTTTGTCATTTTACTTGGAAGAGAATAGTATGTATGTCATTTTATATGTAAGAAAATAGCCTGTATGACATTTTAAGTGGAAGAGAATGGTATGTATGTCATTTTATTTGTAAGAGAATAGTCTGTCATTTTACTTGGAAGAGAATTGTATGTATGTCATTTTATTTTCAATGTGTTTGAGCTAGTTTGTTTGCTCACCATTTAATGGTTTTTAAGTGCTGCTATCAAATACTAATAGTTTTATCTGCTCAGTTAAATGGCTTAAGGTATTGCTATGTAACACTAACAGGTACGACTACTCCGAGTCAGAATGGACCTGGAAGCAATGGCCATGCTGGAGTACATCACATCCCCCAAAGCTCTAGGACTGAAGCCTCATCATCAGATTTTTTTTGTGCCATATCCAGGACATTTGTTAGTGTGGGGCGTCTTACCCACCTGTCGGCGTATTCTTCAGCCCCAGCCAACTGGGGTATAATTATATTTATACATTGTACTTCCAGGTAGAGTTGTAAAGTAATTACATAACATTACTACTTAGATTGGCCGAGAAGGTAGGGTATTTGCAAATGGTCCGGGGGAATTGGTTTCAATCCGAGGTCACGTCATACAAAATACTTTTAAAATGGTACTTGATACCCTCTTGCTTAACACTCAGCGATATAAGATACGTATCAAGGATAAAGTGAAGCAATCCAGGGAAAGGAGTAGCGCCCTCCCCTACACCTCGGTGTATCAGCTATTGAAAAGGGAGCTTTCTGGTCGCCATCGACTACAGTCACCAACTTTTCTATTACTTTACCTACTACTTAGTTAAAATAAAAAATTCAGGTTAAGCGATAAAAATATTCAAATATCAAAACCAATGCATATGAAAATGTCTTTTTGTGACACAATAATCTCTTCTGTCCCTAGGTGAACATTTTTGAGTGGGTGCAAGCGTATCTGTATGGGTGTGTTTGAGGAGGTGTTGGGAATACACAGAGGGAAGATGAAACAAACACATCCAGCATATGGTCTCTCCAAAGAAACTGTTACAGCTATAATAATGATTTATTGAAACATGAAAATAAAGGTTCGTTCACTTGACGGAGACAAAGACTTCTTCGACATTGTTGCTGAAGCTTTGCGAGGGGATATATTACCACCATATTTGTATATAATCTGTCTAGACTTCGTACTTCGAACGTCGATAGAGCAAATAAAAGAAAATGGCTTATACTAAAAAGGCACGAAGCAGACAATCTCTTGCAGATTCTGAAACAGGCGAATACAACGCAGATAATCTTGTGCCTCTTGAAAATACACAAGCCCGAACTGATTCCCCACTGCATAGCCAAGAGCAAACAGCAGCAGGCATTCACCTCTTCGTGAACGTAAATAAAACTGAGTACATGTGTTTTGAAAGAAAAGAGGCCATCTCCATTCTAAGTGGCAGGCCTCTAAGATTAGTAGACAACTTCACATACCTCGGTAGCAATATCTCATCTGTAGAAAGTAATGTTAACATACACCGGGCGAAGGCGTGGAGTTCTATCGATAGGCTATGGAGGTGCCCGTGGTGTAATGGTTATCGTCGTAGGAAATGGACACGGCAACACGAGTTCAAATCCTAGACGAGACTGATTGCATTTCACATTGCACTAATACCCTTGGGAAAGGTAGGAATCCAATTATTTTCCTTCCAGCTATGGGTATATAGTTCTTCAGCCTTGGTGAGACAACTAGTCTAGGAGAAGGAAAACTCTGAATTGAAACCTGTTAAACCCCGCTTAAAAAAATTGACCTTGTGTCATATCCTGCCTGAGCGGAGGGGTTGGTATATATGGATAGGCTATCGATCATATGGGAGTTTGATTTCTTTGATAAAATAAAACTGGATTTCTTTCAAGTGGTGGCTGTGTAAATACAGCTGCATGAATGCACCACACGGACGCTAACAAAACGCACAGAGAAAAAAACTAGATGGGAACTAAACAAAAATGTTACGCGCTATTTTGAACAAATTCAACAGCTGTACTGCCACTTACCTCCCATCTCTAAAACTATCCAAGACGAACAAGATATACGAGACACTGCTGGAGAAACAACGACGAACTAATAAGCAATGTTAATCTATGGACCCTTTCACATGGACGTGCAGCAGAGGGTGTTTGAGTCTAGCCTTGCAAGCAGCAGTGACCCCTAGAAGATGACAGAACTTTAGACAACAGAATTAGGAGTTAGCCATTAGACACAATGCGATGGGAAATTGACCAATCTTCGACTGCTGGTTACATGGAAATTGGGAAGGTCAACGCTGTCCGGGAGAGTACACTATCACACACACACCCGAACCAGTATAGTGCGGAAAATAAAATAAAAACGATAATGCGTATACATTCTGGAATTCATTTTTGCTTCAGTTTTTTTTTTTTTTTTTTTCGTTATAGTGTTGACCCACGGCTTATAGAGCTGAGATGAGAATATCATAGATTGGTTTAATAGGGTTTGGTTTTATAACATATCAACCATTATAAGTTATCAAATGCCAAATACATTTTTATACATATAAACAGTTCTATTTCAAATAATCCAGTTTAGCATAAGTTCACAATTTAAATGTCAAAAATAGTTCTATTTCTAACAATTCCAGTGGCATAAGTAGTTGGTTGGTTATGGCATATCAATCTTTGTACGTTATTTTATGCCAAATCCATTTTATACAAATAAACAGTTCTATTTCAAACAGTTCAGTTTAGCATTAGCACACAGTTCAATTGTCAAAAACATTTTTATTCCTAGCTATTCAGTTTATTCGAACAGTTCTAATTCAAACAATTCCGTTTAGTATAAGTATAGATTTTGTTTACACACAATTAACTGTCAAAACATTTCTATCTCAAACAATTCAATTTAGTGTGAGTACAGTTTGAATGGCAAAAACAGTTCCATTTCAAACAATTCATTTTAACATTCAAAAACAGTTCCATTTCAAAGAATTCATTTCAGTATAAATTCCAGTTTACATGTAAGTACACAGTTTGTCAGAAACATTTCTATTTCAAGCTATTCAGGTCTATTTGAAACAATACAGTTCAGCGTAAGTACAGTTTCAATGTCAAAAACAGTTCTATTTCAAACAATTCAGTTTATCATAAGTACGCAGTTTAGATGTCAAAACAGTTCTATTTCAAGTCATTCAGTTTAGCATTAGTTCGCATTTTAGTTTTATTTGACCCATAGATAGGACCCTATCAGGTGCTACCACTCCGGGCCAGAATGGACCTGAGAGCGATAGCAATGAAGAGGTACTCCGCATCCCCCAAAGTTCCAGCATTACTGGAACCTTACCATCAGATTGTTTAGTGTCATATCTAGAACACTTGTTTGGGGGTCTACCTCTGTCGGTGTATTCTACAGCGCCAGCCGACTGGGCAACCGTTTAGTATTAGTACACAGTTTAAATATCATAACAGTTCTATTTTAAGTAACTCATTTTTGCATAAATATGCATTTTACTTCTATTTGACCCATAGATAGGACCCTCTTAGGTTCGACCACTCCAGCTCAGAGTGGATCTGGGTACTCCGTATTCCCCTAAGCTCCAGTATTACTGGAGTCTCACCATCAGATTGTTTAGTGTCATATCTAGGACACTTTTAGGGGAGTCTTACCCCTCTGCAGAAATGCAGTCGTTTTATTCTCCAGCCTCAAGTGACTGGACTAGAATATCATAGATATGAATACATTGAGATAGATAGATAGATATGAATAGACTGGTGAATAGACTAAGATAGATAGATAGATAGATAGATAGATATGAATAGACTAGTGAATAGACTAAGATAGATAGATAGATAGATATGAATTGACTAGTGAATAAACTAAGATATAGATAGATAGATAGATAGATAGATAGATAGATATGAATAGACTGGTGAATAGACTAAGATAGATATATAGATAGTTAGATAGATTGATAGATAATTTTTTTAAAATCTGCACAACAAGTGGACTAAATATTGTCATATCAAAATAATAATTCACATTTGAACATTAGTAATTAGGTTCATTGGTGTAGGTTAAGTTATTTGCTTTAATATGTTTTACGATTCCCATGTAGATTTGTTCATACAGACATGGCTAAGAACAAGTCAAGGTGAAAAAAGAGAAGGATATTGGAGTAGAAGCGAATTCGAACATGAATTTTGATCGACATATATGCGAACAAATTTAAAAAGCGAATTCTACTTGCTCTGATAAAAAAGTCTTTTAGATATTTGAAGTGAGAGACTTTCTTTTCCTTATAACATGATATTCGTAAGAACTAACATAAAATTCGCTCGCTGTGTATGCAATCCTTATAAGTAAAAGAATATGGGTGGCCTGTCAGAAAAGTAAAAAAAAAAATTGGATGTTCTCTGTGAGCTAGGAGCAAAAGAGATTTAAGCGGATTATGTCATCGTCTTATATGATATCGTGGGAGTATATAACGGTAATCTTAGCTTTCTTCAGCTATAGCAATTTCTTTACGTTTTTGTCTTCACCTCCTCTTTTTCCAGTCGTTCATCTATGAGCATTGAGGAACGAAAAACATTGAAATTTTTGGTCTAGTTGCCGAAAACTCCGTCACAAATTCTTGAAATGCCTCACCAAGTGTATGGAGTTGACTCTTCGTTAAGCACACGTGTTTTTTAGTGGCACAAGAGGTTCAATGAGGGTCGTGGGAAGGCTTGGTTTGGTTTGGTTTGGTTTGGTTTTAAAAACAGGATTTGGCATAAAATAACCAATAATGGTTGATATGCCATCAACCATTATTGGTTATTTTATGCCAAATCCTGTTTTTACATATATATTGAATATATGATTTGTAAACACATTTTGAAGATACACTCAGTTAAGACATCAAACAGTTCTATTTCAAGCAATTCAATTTAGCGCCAGACATTTGTTTGCACTCAGTTTAAATATCAGATAGTTCTATTCGACCTATAGATAGGACTTTATCAGGTGCTACCACTCAGAACCAGAGTGGACCTAGGAGCGATGGCAATGAAGAGATACTCCGCATTCCCCAAAGCGCCAGCATTACTGGAGTCTGACTATCAGATGATTTCATGTCATATCCCGTATACTCGTTGAGTGGGTGGGGTCTTACCCCTCTGCAGAGATCGAGTCGGTGTATTCTACAGCTCCAACCTACTGGTTTAACGTGGGATGGTGAGGCGGTGAAAGAAGACTTTAGGAGTTGAAGATTTTTAAAAAGCAGGACTGATGTTACCACCAAGCGAATAAAGCAGGTAGTGTATAATGTTTGTCGGTTGTCTGTTTGAATGATCGTAAGTCAGCTGGACATGAAAAAGGACAATGTCTGGAAGATTATCACCGAAAATTTCGGCATATTTAAAAAGTAACTGCACTGGGTGTGCTAAGCATCCGGCAATTCATGTCCGAGAGAAACATCTGAAAATCCTCCCTATTCCTCTGATTTTGCTCTGTATAACTTTTACTTTTCCCCGAGCTCAATGGTATCATAAAGTTGACCGATTTGAGGACGTTGAGGCCATTTACAGAGCCGTAACGATGAATGAAAGGAGCATATAAAAAGAATCTTTCAACCGCATGGAAGCGTGGTGTAAAAGGATATAAATGGGTATTAGACTCCAAGAGAAACCATTGTGTTTGTTGTTAAGAATTGAAGTAAATTGTTTGTGTCACTAGTTCCGCTACTTTTCAAACAGTTGAAATTCAGGTAGCCATCTTGTTTTCACTTGTACGATACAAGAAGGAATGCCTTCTCAGTAACAGGGCTTAAACACGTACTATTTATTTACAATAAAAAATTATGAGGCCTATGGCCTCTACAGATGTTTTGTGGGGAGAAGGAGAGGGAGCCACAATCGCTGACTTATACATGCAATACAATAAAATTCATCCATTCTCCTCATACGCGCCGGACTCACCATAATACCACATTTTCTCTGTGACAGCCTGCTTAACACACCATATTTACAATTTTATAATGATAAAAATGAATTTACAATGATTTACAATAATACAAAAATACATACAAAAACACATGAAAGACTAACGCAAGGCTGTAGATTGCTGTTGTTCATATATGCTTTTATCATCTCAGATTGGCCAATCTACAGCTGCTACTGATGGGTGAGCTTATAAATATATGCTAGCAATTTGTAGACGGCTGATACTTATTTATTAACGACCGCCCCTAAACAATCCAACACAAAAATACCTCGCAGGTATGATTTTTTTTTTTTTAAAAACGCGACTAAACATTTCGCAGGATTTTAAAAATTATACCCCCATTTATCAAAAGCATTGATTTAATCCACTTCGATCTTCAACCTCTCACATTATGGCTATTCGAAGGAATACATGCTAAAAAAATCTCGTGGCGAAACTCTCGTTCGTAGATTTCTCTAAGGCATTTGATTCTATACAGCGTTCTGTTGGCTGGGGCTATACAATACACTCACTGCTCTGCTCAGTGAGAGTCTTAGGTATGACATAAAATCGCATTCGTTGACGGCTCTAGTCCTGGAGGTTTGGGGAATGTAGTATGTCCATATATTGCTATTACTCCCATGTCAACTTAGATTTGGAGTGGTAGTACCTGTTGGAGTCCCATTTATGGGTCTAATAGAACTGTTCAATCATTTACTAAGGATTATTATTATCAATTATTTGAAACCATACAACTCTGTGCAAATTATTTATATTACGTAAGAATACTGGACAATTAGAATGACTAATATCAACTAGCAATACTGTAAACTATTAAACTACGTACAAAGAAAATGATTAATAATGAATAAAATTATTAGTGTTTGATAGGAATACTTGAAACAACTTAATAAATCTGTGAGCAAATAAATGAAATGTAATAAGCGCTTAATATATAACCTACTAACTAAAAAACAACCTACTAACTAACGAGGGAAAGATTGAGCGAATACTTCGAGCATGTGGTCAAACAAAATAAATTGTTACGATGCTCTACGAAAACATGGAAAGCAAATTTCGCTTCCTCAATAGTCACTCTAAGTTCTGGGACATTTTTGCTGGATTCTAGCAAAGAGATACAGTGCACAATTTCAATTTATAATCTGCCGAGATTATGTACAACGAACGTCGATAGATCTAATAAAAGAAAATGGTTTCACACAAACAAACAAAAAAAGAAAGAAGCTGACAATATTCAGCAGAAACTGTAACCTATGCAGACTACGCAAATGATCTGACGCTTCATACGATTAAACCTGCTCAACTCGAATATGCATAGCCTGAACTTAAACTAGACGCATACTTCCCTACATGAATTCAGATACAAGAGAACTCATGTGTTTTAGTGGAGATATTACCTTCTTATTAAATGGCTAATCTCAAAAATAAGTAGTCCAATACACATACCTTGGTAGCAATATCTCATCTACTGAAAGCGATATCAGCACACACATAGATAAAGCATGGACTATTGATATGTTGACGACTATGTGAAAATTTTTATCTCTCTTATAAAATAAAGCGTGAATTCTTCCAAATTGTAGCTGTGCCAGTACTAATGTATAGTGACATTACTTAAGATCTAACAAAATGCTTGGACAAAATAGCTAGGTGCAAACTACACAAAGATACTGTGCACAGTTTTGAACGAATCCTGTTAGCAGCACCTCGCAAAAAACAGCTGTACGGCCATTTGCCTCCCATCTCGCATACCATCCGAGGAATACAAACAAGACATGGTGGCGAAGTAAAGACGTTCTCCTATGGAATCCTACACGCTTACATTCATCAGCTCTGTGCAGACACTGGATGCCGTCTAGAGGATCTATTAACTACGATAACGGACTGACACGGTTATCCGAAAGAGAGAGAGAGAGAGAGAAAAGAGAGTCAAGGGAAACTGTACTGTCAACACGCTTTGATGATGATGATGATGAAGAAGACTTTGGACACGTGATTATATGATGAAAAATATCAAATGAGATTCACGATAAAGATTCATCGTGGCTTATAAAATTGTGGAAAGATGAGAATTGTAACAAGAAGTATCAAGTTGACAAGATCTACCCGCAAAGTGCTGAATCTAGCAGTAAATAATCTAATAACAGATAGAACGCAACGGTTCACGACTTCAGCTGATATTTGCTTTAAGGATGTAAATCACAAGATCATTCCGTATTTTTTTCTTATCGAAGAATATTTTCTTTTGCATGGGTTGAAAAAACTATGCCATTAATTTAAATAATTTAATCTCGTTTGTTTTAAGGGATGTGTAATATAACGATTAGACGATTAGAAAACAAACTATCAACGGTAATAAACAAGACTGATGACTACTACGATGTTGTGGTTCAGCACGTTACCCACTACGCCTCTGTGACTTCCCCCAGAAATTGATGGAGAAAAACATAAAGGAATCCTATAAATGTAATCAGAATTTTTTTAAATTCAAGAGTATGAGTAAAAATGTCAATGCTTATATGGATATATACCCATACCGTAATTGATTCATTTGTTTTAACAAGGAGCTATCTCAACTTTAAGCGTCAATTCTCTGAAACTAGAGGCCGAACAGCAAAGACTTATATACATCAGCCCAGTACAGACACTGGATTCAGTTCAACGCACTACCCAGAAGGGATACACAATAGGGACGCATGGTGAGAGAGAGTCGAGGGACTCGATCCTACACAACAGACCGTACTTGTTTGTGTATAGACAGCATCTACATAGATTACAAACTATGAATGTCAATAGGTCTAATAAAAGAAAAGGATTTCTCTTTTAAAAATAGGCAAGAAGCATACAATCTACTGAAGAAACTATGACTACCCAGATGATCTAGCGCTTCTCACAAGTTCATCTGCCCAACCCGAATGCTTGCTACATATTCTGGAGAAAGCAACAAGAGACATTGGCCTATATGTGAACGCAGATAAAACACAGTTCTAAATAAGATGGACTATCTCTATTTTAAGTACCAAGTCTCTGAAATTAGTGGCCGTCCAGCAAAGACTGACATACAGCAGCTCTGTGCAAACACTGAATGCAGTTTAGCAGACTTCCCAGAAGTGATGTATGATAGGGACGGATGTTGAGAGCTAGTTAAGGGACTCAATCCTTTATGCCCGACTGTAATTTTTTGTGTATAGGCAGCATTATTTTTCCAGATTTTTCAGACCAAAATATGGAGTGCGTATTATACTCGATAATTCTATCATTAATGGGTTGTTGTTTTTTTTTGCTACATGCTTCACCATATTCTGGACAAGATGAATGACAGTAACTTATATCTATAATCAAAACTAATATGATTTACACCATTACAGGGAAATATCCACGGGACTGTGTGTTTGTTTATAATTTTCTTTCTCTTAACTTGAGTTTATTTTCGCTGCAGACTTGTTACAAGTTTCGTATGTCTGTGTATTTCCTTTAAATTCTTTATAATCTTTGTCTTTAAGACATAATGTTATTTAGCCGACCGTAGTCGAGGGCGACCCGAAGATTCCCTTTTCAATATTTACTATATCGAGGTTTTAGGGAGGGCGCTACTTCTTTTCCTGGATTGCTCCTTACCCTTGATCCGTACTATATAATGCTGAGGGTTAATCAAGGAGGCATCAAGTTCCATTTTTGAGTCTTTGATATGACTCGACCTGGGATTGAACCCCGGTTTCCAGGACCATTAGGGAATATTTTAGCCATTATGCCAATGGGCTGATTAAGATATCAATGCAAACGATACAATTTCTTATTTTTACTTTAGAGAAACCAATAAAATGTTAAACCAATTCTAAATTTACGTCAAATATAGCTGCAGCAAATTTTAAAACGTTAAAGTGTATCATACAGTAAAAAAAGGTTTTTTTCCAAAATTTTGTTGTCCAATATTACGCGTGCGCATTATACAAGAGTGTATGTTATACACAAATAATTATGGTGAGTATATGTAAGAGTTACCTGAGAACGCAGTTGCAAATACCTTTTGACTGTTTCTGAGTATCGATTACATTTCTTAGTTATGTTTTCTTGGGTGGGTGTATTTTCTTGTTTTGGGATGAATAGTTTTTTAATGATTGACAGTCGTAATGATACGAATTCCATCCCCATACGAAACGGAAAAAGATTAAAGGAAAAAAGTGAAAATAATTCAGAAAATGAACCAACATTCTGATTGGTTAAAGCATAATCTAGCAATCAAAATGCCCGAGGCTTCTTACGAAAAAGATATCTTTATAAAACATCGTACCTAGCACATACACACATACATATATATATATATATATATATATATATATATGTGTGTGTGTGTGTGTGTATATATCATTAGTAATATCTAAAATAAAACTAACGTTGTTTTAGTAATAGAGCTCAATATCCGAGAGAAAGAGCGACATCATATTAGAAATATTGAACAATGATTAAAAACGAAAGGCTGTTAAAATCAAAGCCATCTTAAGCGTCTAGTACGACTGGCAGTTTCACGACCGAAGTCGATCATCAGGTGCAAATGGTTGTAACAAGCGTGAAACTTAAAAGTACCAACTGTGACCATCACTCACTCCACCCTTCGTAGAAGGAGGGGGTAACAGTCACAGTCTGCTGCTACAAAAGTGCAAATATTCCCACGCTTTTGTTTTAATTCTTTATTTCAATCTTTCTTTCCTATTTTTCTTTTATTTCATCATCTTTAATCGGAAGCCAATTGGTACAGTATTTATTCTGTTGCCTGAATTTGTTTATTTTTTCAGAACTTTAATTCAACTGTTGGTTTTGTTAACGAAAAAATGTTCAATTTTTTTTTTTAAACTCAATTTGCAATTTCTAAAGTCTTCTCAACATGCCTTTCCTCTCAAAACAATTTTCTATCGAACAATAAATTTGCGGAATCTCTTTTTCTAGTCATTTTAAACAGAGTTTGACTTTTAAAATAGCTTCTTCTACGAAGGATGTTTTGTGGTTGTTATATCTTTACATCCAAAGACGCTGTGTACACCTTATATATATATACACGTTGTATGATGAAAGAAATTTATATATATATATATATATATATATATATATATAAATTTTTTTCATCATACAACGTGTGAAAGCACGTGCGATACCCTGTCCTCATCAGCAGCCAATCAGGGTGATAACACAGTTAATATATATATATATATATATATATATATATATATATATATATATATTCCATGGATTAAATATATATATATTTAATCCATGGAATATATACTGCGACCCTGGGTTTCATAGAGTTTTTTGAAAAACAGCAATCATCAGGCAGTTAAGACGGTGGAATGTTTTACAAAAAACTCCATGAAACCCAGGGTCGCAGTCTATATTCCATGGATTATATATATATATATATATATATATATATATATATTATTATTATTATTATTATTATTATTATTATTATATATCAGCTCTATTCAAGATATTGAGCACTCTCCATATTATATTTCACTTGGTTTGACACATACCCACAAAGGGATTTAGTGACAACCAACACTCTTATACATATATATATATATATATATATATCAGATTCTGCACGTTGTCACTATTGACATTTGCTATATATATTACGTTTTCTTTTAAACATTCTCCGCCGACAAGACATAGTTTTTTCGTCTCTACTTACACTCAGGGGTCGGGAGTTGTATTACTATTTGTATTTATTATTTTACTATGATACTTCTTAATTATTCAAGGTAAATTTTGAGTACCCAGATAGCTTATTTTGATTGTTTTTCTGTTAAAAATTTTATATAACGTACTATTACTAGGAAAGTATTTTTTCTATTAAATTAATGAATAGCCTTCTTATCTAGTTTCCGACGGGATTATTGAAAGGTTGATTAAACTGATGATCCTAATTGCTTTGAATGGGGCAGTTCTCGTGGCATAATGGTTAAAGTGCTGGACTGCAGTCTCGAAGTTAGCGGGTTCGAACTCCAGATCACGTTATTACTTTCACATTCGTAATAATACCCTTAGTAAATGCACAAACCCCTTTATCAACCAAAATAGGGCGATAAGGGAGTTCATACCATACAGCAATGATACTATTTAGTATCATTGCTGTTCTTCAGCAAGTTTTGGTATTAAATATCCCACGAAGATTGATATACCATTAAACAAAGAAGCCAAACCTTTATTGTTTTCGGTTCTATGATAATTACTCCTGGTAATATCAATGTGAAAGCCAAAGGATGAAAAGCAGCCAAATTGATAATTGAGCAAAATCACAAGTATCCATCATTTTGAAAGACCACAAAGATGACTTCCTGGTCTTATCATTTTCCATGATGGGTGATGTGCCATTAAATGAAGAAACCAACCAACCAAATTGTCATCGCAGTTGTCTACCTCACGTGAGAATCTTGATGTATGTAAATAATAGCTATTTTTCAGTGTCTTTTCATACTGTTTATCAAATTACTTATAGTCTGTTTCATTTTCTTTGTTTAATGACATATCAACCTCACGCTGTTTATATTAGCTCGTAATTTACAGTCGGAACGCTGTTGAGGTTGTTTTTCCAAAAACTACACAAGCATGGAGGAGACGAATTCTACGAATTCACTGAAACATATACCAAAGCAAACACTGCATGCATATTAGAAAAAGTTTATATAGAAAATTTAGAGCCTGAAAAAAAGAATGAGGTAAAAAGCATATTCTTTTCAGAAAAATGAGAAAAGCAACGTGAACGAGTAGTATGGGTTCAAAACTCTAAAAAGTCCATCTTGTTTTGATAAAGTGGCAAATTTTCAAAAAGACCCTAATATAATTAACTAACTAAAATTAAAAAAAACTCCAAGAGTAGTTTCCAAACTGCTTAAATAATGATATATTTACGGGCGAAGAATCGAGGATGGGGCAGTTCCCGTGGTGTAATGGTTAAAGTGCTGGATTGCGGCCTCGAAATAAGCGAGTTCAAACTCTAATCACGTTATTACTTTCACTTTCACTTTCGTAATAATACCCTTAGTAAAAGCATGAACCCCCATATCTACCAAAATAGGGCGATAAGGGGGTTCATACAATATAGCAATGATACTATTTAGTATCATTGCTGTTCTTCAGCAAGTTTCGGTATATCCCACGAGTGATCCGAAAAATCCAAAAAGAATACTGAATGACGATTTCTTTAAATTGTATAAAAACCTCCAAACAATGTAGCAAAGAATATCAATGTGAAAGCCAAAGGATGAAAAGCAACCAAATTGATAATTGAGCAAAATCACAAGTATCCATCATTTTGAAAGACCACAAAGATGACTTCCGAATAAAACCATTGTGGAGATTTATAAACCCTACGAATTGCTCTGTCGGCTGGGGCTGTAGAATACACCGACTGCTTCTATACAGAGAGGTAAGAACCTCCCACAAACGTGTGTCCTGGATATGACACTAAACAATCTGATGGTGAGGTTCCAGCAATGCTAAAGCTTTGAGGAATACGGAGCACCCCTTCATTCCAATGCTACCGGGTCCACTCTGGCCCCGAGTGGTAGCACCTGACAGGGTCCTATCCATGGGTCTAATAAAACTAAACTGCGTACTTATGCTAAACTGGATTGCTTGAAATAAAACTGTTTATATGTATAAACAGGACATTTACCGGGACATTGGCCCAGCGGTTAGAGTGTTCGCCAATGGCCCGGGAGACCTGGGTTCAATCCCAGGTCGAGTCATACCAAAGACTTTAAAAATGGTACTTGATACCACCTTGCTTAACACTCAGCATTATAAGGTACGGTTCAAGGGTAAAGTGGAGCAATCCTGGGAAAGGAGTAGCGCCCTCCCCTACACCTTGGTGTAGTAGCTAGCGAAAAGGGAGCCTTCGGGTCACCCTCGACTAACTTAAACTTATATGTATAAAAATGGATTTGGCATTAAATAACCAACAAAGGTTGATATGCCATAAAGCCAAACAAACAAACAAGCCCTACGAAAGCGAATTAGGAAAAATTGTCGATAAAATACTGGACACTGTGTAGCAGTTTACTTGGGATTTTCCATGTGAAATGAAAGAAAAATCCTAAGGCGGCTATCAGTTAGTTTAACAGAATTGTAAGTAAACTAAATTGTACACTTATTCAGTTGGATTTCAAAGATTTTAGCCATCTGTCAAAGAAGCAATTCTTGACCGAGCTATTAATATGGCCAAAATAATTGTTATATTAGACGAAAAGTTTAGCTACCATAAATCTATATTGTTCCATAGATAAAAAAAAGTGTGGATTACGAAAGGTGTTAGAGGATTTTTCGATGTAATAATGGGTTTTACTGATGAATCTAAAATTTCAGAATTAGCGGATATATACTTGCTCCAAGTTGGGATAGATGAGAAAGATAACGCAGGCTTTTATTGAGAGGACGGCTTAATATTGCTTTGGAGCAAAAATGACAGAACAATAGACTTCTCAAGAAAAAATTATTAAGTTCTTTAAGAGGCAGGATTTGGTATCGAGGTTAAGTGTAACCTCAAGATTGGGAATTTTTTTGGATGTAATTTTCGACTTCATGAATGGAACGTTATTACCGTATAAAAAAAAGAACGTTATTACCGTATAGAAAAAAGAACGTTATTACCGTATAAAAAAAGAACGTTATTACCGTATAGAAAAAAAGAAATTATATACCAGGCTATGTAAACACTGCCTTTAAACATTCACCTGCTGAGTTCAGACATATACCGAAGTCAATCGCAAAAAAAAAAAATCAGTGATCTCCGGCATTATCAAGATTTTCAACAGCGCAAAAAACAGTATGAAAAGACATTGAAAAACAGCAGTTATCTATATACAATAACTTTCTCACGTAAAGGGGACAACTGTGATGATAGGCTGGTTGGCTGGCTGGTTGGTTGGCTTATTGGTATATCAAACAACATGAGGGAAGATAGAACCAGCAATAAGAATAACAGTACCTAAAACAATAAAGATTTAGCTTAGTTGATTAATGGATTATCAACTTTCGTGGGATAATTTGTACCAAAGCTGCCCCAGTCGCCTGGGGCTGTAGAATACACCAATTGCTCCTCTGCATAGGGGTAATACCCACCCTCCAATGAGTGTCCTGTATATGACATGAAACAATCTGATGGTGAGGTTCTAGTGATGCTGGGGCTTTGGGGAATGCGGAGCACCCCTTCATTGCCAATGGTACTAGGTCCACTCTGGCCCAGCGTGGTAGCACCTGATAGGCCCCTATCTATGGGTTAAATAGAACTAACGGCACACTTATGCTAAAATGACTTCTTTGACAAAATTGAATAGCTTGAAATAGAAATGTTTTTGACTATTAAACCGTACTTACATTTGAACTGCGTACATATGCTAAACGGAAATATTTGAAATGTCACTGTTTTTTTAACATTGAAACTGTATTTACACTAAACTGAATTGTTTAACATAAAATTGTTTTGACTTTTAACAGTGTGTAAACAAAATCTGTACTTATACTAAACTTAATTAGCTGCATTAGAACTGCTTGATTAAACTGAATAGTTTGAAATAGAAATGTTTTTCACAATTAAAGTGTACTTACATTTAAACTGCGTACTTATGCTAAACTGAATTGTTTGAAATAGAACTATTTTCATAAAAATGGATTTGGCATTAAATAACCTCCAAAGGTTGATATACCATAAAACCCAAACAGCCAACCAAAAACCAAAGCTGCGTAAGTAGATGAATAGCAATGATACTATTTAGTATCATTGCTGTATGGTATGAACCCAATTATCCCCGATAGTTGGGAGGATAAAAGGGGTTCCAACTTTTACTAAGGACATTAGTCCGAAAGTGAACTTTGTGGCGAACTGGGAATGTAATCAACTCCCTCTACGAAGAGGGGAGTGAGTAATGGTCACATTTGCTTATAAAGTTTTCCACTTGGTACAACCATTTACACGGCATGATCGACTTAGGTCATGAAACTGATAGTTGTACGAGATAGTTGACTGCGATTTTGACTATTTTTAGCTTTTAATAATTGCTTTTAATCATTGACCAATATTTTGACCATATATATATATATACACACACAGGGTGGAAGGATAAAATTGTCGTCCTAAAAAAACAACACTACGGCTTTATTTTAAAACTTTTATTGAAAAAAATCAATTCAGGTAACTTGATTATATAGTGGAGCTGAAATCAATGTAGCCGCCGTCAGCCTCAATCACCGCCTCGATACCGATCCGGAACTGGGAACATGCCTTTTACCACAAGGTGAGAGCTCGGCGAATACTCGGTGGATCACAGTGATCAGGCTGGCTTTGGTGTTTTGGGAGGTCATGTTGGTGATGTTCTCGACGTATGACAAAACGAAGTAGTCCAGCGGGTTCAGGTCGGGGGAGGAGGGGGACCAGTGAGAGAAGGGTAAAAAGTCGTAGCACTCCTTCTGAAGCCAAGCCTGGGTCTCTTTGGACTTGTGGGCCGGCGCTGAGTCCTGCTGCTACACCCAGGGTGTGCTACCGGTCACCTGATTGCACCAGGGGATCACCATACTCTTCAGCACATCCAGGTACATTTTGGTATTGACTTTCAAGCCGACTTCGAAGATGTGAGGCGGCATGATGTGGCCCTTACTTGAAACCACACCAAAGACCATAACCGTAACCGGAAACATTGTTTTCATCACCCTGGGCACGTTGAACTGTCCGGATTTGCATTTTGAGGGTGCTGGCAATGGTCCTGTTGTCATAACTTGGATCGGTAGAGACATGAGTTGTACAGCGGTGCATCTCCGATCTCGCTCGTTGAACATTGTGTCACTTTCAGACATGATAGAAGGCTCCTATCGCTCTTGGGATTTATACACAACTGGCCAACTAGTAGATGGCCTGCAACAAAAAAGAAAACCGGTTTTCATTAAACGGAAATGGAATCATGTCGTCTTTTCTATGGCGACAATTTTATCGTTCCACCCTATATATATATATATATATATATATTTGTTCAGTTGTAAAAATCAGGTGTGTAAAATAGGAATTCGCCTGAAGTCGAAAGATTTTTGGCTATTTTAGACATTTTTAAATGTTAGATTTTTTTTTTAATATTTCATTTAGAATATGCGGTGATACTGTTCTAAATTTTCGTGTATTGAGCACTGTAAAGATTTTACTGATTAAAAAGCTTTTAGTATTGTCACTTTTAATCACATACACACACACGCATACATACATACATATATATATATATATATATATATATATATATATATATATATTTGTGTGTGTGTGTGTGTGTGTGTGTGTGTGTGTGATTTAGGATAGCGTCGACACATAATCAAAGGCTCAAAGTGACAGTAACTTTCTCACCAATGCAATCATAAGATCAATAGCACTTGGTTTATTCATCGTACAGGTGGTAGCTGACATAGTCCGCTCGTTGGCTGATCGGTATGATACTAAGTCTAACGTTAAGTTGGGCAGGTTTCGCTTCAAGCGTCCCACGTGTCTAGTCACACTGAAGAGCTGTGATACAACCAATCTGTCTGTGAATGACTATATATATATATATATATATATATAGTTAAGTATTACTTGAATATATATTAGATAATACTTAAATGTTTGGAAAATAAAGCAATTTTCAGTCTAATTTGCAATGATTACTTTTAGGATTTGATCAGGCTATTGGCCTAATAGGTAATGTTCGCCAATGATCACGGAGACCAAGGTTCAATTCCAGGTCAGGTCATACCAAAGACTTAAAAAATGGTAGTTGATGCGACCTTGCATTATAAGGTACGGATAGAGGGTAATTTGGGCAATCTAGGGAATTATAGTGCCCTCTCCTATACCTCGGTATAGTAGCTAAGAAAAAGGGATCCTTCGGGTCACCCTCAACTACAGTCGCCAACTTAACTTTCTTTTAGGCTTATACCTTCATCCTGGATGTAATTTTTTGATGACTGAAATTGTCGATATAATGAAAATAATGGTAAGCATAAAATGCTCATTAGAATCCTTCACTTCTTTTTGTGTCATGGATATGACACTAAACTGCATCTAATGGTAAAACTCCAGTTCCGAATATCTGGGAAGAATTGAATACCTCTTCATTGTCAATACTCGTGGAAATACTCTGACTAGGAGTGGTAACTTCTGTAATGATCATGTATAGGGGAAATAAATCTGTTTTAAAAGGATTCGTATTCAATTTAACCGTATGTAAAAAATAAAAAAAAGAGAGAAAACCTCTGAAGAAACAACTCGAAAAATGTAAATATGAAAGTACAATCAATGTGATTGCCTAACCTTTAGACATAATATCATTTTAACGACGTATCAACCCAAAACGGGTTGGCTTGCCGTTAAAATGAATCAATTCACTCCTTCCTAAATGGAAACATCAATTTCAACATGAACCGCTGTTACAAGTGGAACCTATAAACTTCACTGGTTGTCTAGTAATCAGTGGACATCAGTAGATAAAAAAGTCGTTTTTATATGCATGAAAAATCGCCAGCCATAAACTAAACTTTCTAAAAATAAAATAATTAGAATTATGTGAGTAGATGTATCAGTGTTTAATATGAAAAAAAGTAATAATAATAATAATAATACAAGACCTCTGGCATAATTTTTCTCAATGAAATTAGATGTCAGTGATCTGTTCTGGTCTGTCTCCTTGAAAGCTGTGAACTTGGCGATAAGCAGCCGACATTTTCCCGCCTTAAGACCATTTTGATTAAAAGCTGGTCGTTTTTCTTTCTGCATTGTCTTATGTGAGATGATTTTAATTTCTAGCACATTAACCAAATTACTCCATTTTTAGCAAAAATTTATGCGGCCTTTTTAGTTATTTATAACCACCTTTTGTTTTTTTTGTTTGTTTGTTTTTTTTGTTTGTTTTTTTTTTCAAGGGGTTGTTTTATGTTGTTTTTTTTTTTGTTTTGTTTTGTTTAATTTCAAACCTGAAATAATTTATTTGATCTACAGAGACCCAAATAATAAAAATCAATAATCGTGAATCCTCCATTAAACAATTCTTTATGGAAATTCAGGCACGCGCATGCGCACTTAAATACACAAATCCATCTCTGTATATGTGTTAATACTGATTTTCATGTAAATATTGGGAAAATTGTTTTAATAGCCATGTGAAATCTGTTGCATACAGATATAATTTATTTACCTTTACACAAAATAAGTTCTTTAAATCCCTCTCTGTAAATGGATCTTTGAAAAAAATAGGTTCGTCTAATTCAAATCAATGAACAAGAATCCTTTTAAATAATTTTGATACTGTGGTATCATTAATCGAAACAATATCCACAAACTTTGTTGCTATAATTCTTTGAATCATTTTCTGCATTATAATGAATAAAATTGATGAATAGATAGAAATGAGAATAATATCTGCTAGATAGATAGATAGATAGATAGATAGATAGATAGATAGATAGATAGATCTGAAGAAATCGGGATAGACAGATAGATAAATAGATCTGAAGAAATCGGGATAGACAGATAGATAAATAGATCTGAAGAAATCGGGATAGATAGATAGATAGATAGATAGATAGATAGATAGATAGATAGATAGATCTAAAGAAATCGGGATAGATAGATAGATAGATAGATAGATAGATAGATAGATAGATAGATAGATAGATAGATCTGAAGAAATCGGGATAGACAAATAAATAGATCTGAAGTAATCAGGATAGATAGATAGATAGATAGATAGATAGATATGAGTAAGTTGATATTAGATAGATAGATAGATAGATAGATAGATAGATAGATATTAACAATCTTGAATCTATGATTAAAATTGCGATTATGTTAAACACACACACACAAACACACACACACACACACACGCACACACACACACACACACACACATATATATATATACAGAGACAGACAGACTGAGAAAAGACAGGAATCTTTTGTTAGCAATTGAACTGTTTGGTCATTTAACTGTGTGTATCTACAAAATATGTTTGCAAATGAATATTTCATGTATATGTAAAAAGAGGATCTAGCATTAAATAACCAACAATAGTTGATATGCCATAAAACCAAACCAAGCAAAATCAAACACACACACACACACACACACACACATATATATATATATATAAGATATGAAAATGAAATAAATCAGACAGATATGTTGTAAAAAGAAGAAACGGAAAGAAAATGCATATAAATTGATGACAAAATGTTAATGATATTAAATATGAAATAACGCTGTGTTTTTTCTTTAAATTTTGCAAAATTTTACATTTCATGACGTAATAAATTTTTCGAATATTTTCTTTATCGTTAAACCATCATTTAAATTGAAAATTTTCACCCTGAAGATGACTAAAAATAAATTCTCCAGATATTCCTTCCATCTTTGATTTTCATAAGTTCATAATTTGGAAAATTTCTATTTCAAATTGAAACATGTTGGTGAACATAGGCGCCTCTGGTGGTGTAATAGTTAGCAAGCTCGACTAGCAAACCTACACGAGTGAGTTCGAGTATCATTTGGTGCCCCTTTCATATGGCCTTGTGCCACATCTGAGTAAAAAGCTTGATAAATTTCCATGTTGGTGAACATAGATTAATATTATTAAGATTTTCTCATCCATTTTTATGCATTTTCCCTTCCGATTCTACTTTTTACAATAAGTATATATATATATACTTACTCCCCTACCCCCGTGGGGTTGAGTTCTCTGGCGAAGAAGTAATCGTGTTGCTATTAGCGTCTATTGCAAGCCTCTTCGTAGTTGAATTGAGGTCTCGGCTACCGTTGAACGGATGTATGTAAACAATAGTAATTGTGATTCATAACCGTTTAAAATTTACTTCGCAGCTAATATCTCCTTGTGGCTGAATGGTTAGAATCTTTGGTTTGACGTTTGAGTTATCCGGGTTTCGATCCCAGCTACGGGAAGATACTGTCTAGCCACACTGATAAGTTCTGATAGAACGAAACAGATCTGTCTGTGGATGACTATATATATATATATATATAGGGAGGGTTTGATGGAAGTACATGAGACACAGCAAGGACGTCAGACCATGGGGAGATTTTTATGAAAACGATACAATTTAACTACATAAAAACTACATTATATATATATATATATAAGTATGTATTAGTTTTTATATAGATTTGATAGTGTGGATGCTTATTACCAGATGACTGTCGTAATAAGATGGTATAAAACCAGCGGTCGCAGACAAGCAACCACGTTATCAAATATATAAAAAAAAATAACATATATTTATTTATCATTATATAAGAGCTCTATCACAGATATTGAGCACTCTCCAAATTATACCGCATTTGGTCTACCACTAACCCACCGAGTGAGACAGCGACAACCATACACTTTTGTAATTTTATGTTTAAACATATATATATATATATATATATATGTATATATATAAGCTGTATGGAATTGATATGAGTAATAGCATTATTTCTTTGTTGGTATTCATTTTTTAATTATTCTCAACTAGTATTGATCTTAGATCATCGCCAGGAGATAATAGAAATAATGAGAATTTTTAGATGATATGCCACAAAAGAAGCGACAGGAAATGAACCTGGAAGCATCGCATATCTATTCGTTAAATCAAAATTCTATTTTGGTATTCAAGGTTATAGAACTGCCTAAAGAGGTGTCGTGGTAGTGTAATGGTTAAAGCGATGGATTGCGGAATCGTAGTACCCGAGTTCGTACTCCAGTCGCGCTGTTATATTCACTTTCGGGGAAAATACCCTTGGGAAAGGTATGAACCCCCTTATCCTCCCAACTATGGGTTAAATAGTACCACTACTGTTCTTCTAGGAGAATGGCTTTGACTTTAAATAACCTACAAAGCTTGATATGCCATTAAACAAAGAAACCAAACCAGAACTGCCTATTTTATGATCTCTGCTATCATGAACACCTGATAGTGCGATCTATATGCTCAGTTATTTCCCTCTAGATATTTCATATGTTGTACTATCCTATTTTGGAATGGTACCAGTTCTTCAGAAAAGAGACCAAAGAAGTTGAACGGAATCTTGAACGCTCAAGAGTAATTTTCTAATCAATAGAAAACCGGAAACTGAAGGGATTTGCTAACAACGTCGTAGAGACAATCTCGACTTGCCTAATAAAACAATTATCGATTGATCTAATTCTCATTAAATGAAACGAGCTGTGGGCATGTTTGGAAAGTTATTGGCTGAAAGAGTTTGTTTTTAGGTTCTGTTTTTTTTGTTGGTTTTTATTTTGTTTTTTTTTTTGCGGGGGGGTTGTACTTTTCCTTCTAATTCTCTTTTCTTTTTCTTTGTGCATATTGATGATATTAAATTATTGCACATTTACGTGCATACAAATGTATCGATTAACATGTAAATAAGAGGAATGCATTTAGTCTGTCTTCCTAAAGTGGACGACATGCCTACTACTCACATTTATTATTAACCTACGATATAATGTTTTTATTACCTGGATTTTAACACAGAAAAAAAGGTAATGAATGCAGATACGCCGCTTTAACCCCCGCCACGGGGTTGCACACATAAAGCCACATGAAAAAAACAGAAATGGGCGCTCTTACTGAAATGGTTATCGTTGTAGGAAATGGAATCGACCGACTAAAGTTCAAATCCTGGACTAGACTATGTTTCAATTCGTATTAATATCCTTGAGAAAGGCATGAAACCATATGTTCTCCTCTTACTGAATCTATGGGCAAATAGTTGGTCAGGATGAGTCTTTAAACTTGGTTAAAAAAACAGTGTAGAAGAAGGAATACTCTGTATTCAAACCAATGAAAGAAACAGATAAATAAACATAAAAAATAAAAGGAGGGAGGGGTTATAAGAAAGAGAGACAGAAAAGAAAGAAAGGGGGAGATATATGTCAGTGTGATGGCGGCAGGGGTTATTTGCTGTGACTGTAAACATCTGGGTAATGACTATGGCTGGGTGGATAGCGGTGAAGCTACAACCACCATCAAACGTATTAAGTTATTATGGACACGGCGATCCGAGTTCAATTCCTGAACAAGACTGATTGCATTTCACATAGCACTAATACCCTTGGGAAAGGTATGAATCCAATTATTCTCCCTCCAGCTATGGGTAAATAGTAGGGCAGACTGAGTTCTTCAGCCTTAGTGAGGCAACTAGTCTAGGAGAAGGAAAACTCTGAATTCAAACCTGCTAAACTCCGATTAAAAATTGACTTTGTGTCATATCCTGCCCGAGCGGAGGGGTTGGGTAAATAGGATCAAGCGTATTAAGTTTCATCGAAGACTTAACCAACAGAAATGGAATATCTCTACGAGAGAGTTAGAAAATCTTCCAGAAGTATGAAAGTGTTGAGGATAAACCTGAATACTGACAACGGATTTAACAATGATATTTCTAGAAGTCTAGAAAAAGGAGAACTCTATTTCCAGAAGTCTAGAAGAAGGAGAACTCTGTATTCAAACCAGCTCCACTTTGTTAAAAGATTAATATTGTGTCAAAGCCTACAGGGTATATATATATAATTTCAGTTTCACAAATAGTATACTTTATCCAGAAAAAATTCCTTCCTATAAAGTTTCATAAAAATTGCCTAATTTTGTTCGTTTTTGATCGGATTTCCAAATCGTCCCATATTGTTCAAATTTCTAAGATCATCAGTTCTTCGTTCTCTTATATTGCTGTTCAGATGCCATAATTAATCTTTGACAATCTAACATGACTGCAGCTAACAGAACCGTCTACTCACCTGATAAACTCCTCGTTTACTGTTATTCTGATTTTAATATTATTATATGACTCCTGCATTTATGTAGTTGACCACTTTGTTGAAAATCTTTTTCAAAACGAATTGCACTTTTTAGCTCTGTGCTGGTAGAGACCAGATTTAATGTAATTATATTTTCCGCAGGCATTGGCCTCCATGTCAATGCACACAAAACTGAATACATGGGCTTTAATCAAACAGGCGACATTTCCACACTAGACAGAAACTCTCTAAAACTGGTAGACAAGATCACCTACCAAAGAAGCAGTGTCTCATCGACCGAAAAAGACATCAACACGCGGCTAACGAAGGCACGGACAGCTATCGATAAGCTATCGATCATATGGAAGTCAGACTGGCCGATAAAATGAAACGCAGTTTCTTCCAAGCAGCGGTCGTATCGATACTGCTATATGGATGCACTACTTGGACGCAAACTAAACAGCTGGAGAAAAAGCTAGACGGCAATTACACGAGAATGCTTCGAGCAATATTGAACAAGTCCTGGAGGCAACACCCCACAAGGCACCAACTATACGGCCACCTGCCTCCCATCACGTAAACTATCCAAGCTAGACAAACCAGACATGCAGGACACTGCTGGAGAAGCAGGGACGAGCTCATAAGCGATGTACTCCTATGGACCCCCACATATTGCCGGGCAAAAACAGGACGGCCAGCTCGAACATACAGCAGCTCTGTGAGGATACGGGATGTAGCCCTGAAGACTTGCCAGAGGCGATGAACGATAGGGAGAAGTGGCAAGAGGGGGTCTGGAATAATCGTGCTGGCGGTTCGACATGATGATGATGATATTTAATCATGGAATTCATGGGAAGCAGGGTGCTGAATGTAAAGGCAAGCGGATAAACCTTCTGACGGCTCAACGCAATGCCAAACATGGTCCTTGGCTTATAAACCCTACGGTTCATCGGACAGGATCGATTTGTTCGATCAGTGAACAATTGCTGCTCATCTATAAGGGGGGGGGCTTCTGTAGATGAGAATAAAAACAGCCATTGAAAGATAACCATGACCCACACTCAAACCACATGTCTAAAACGCATGGCTCTTCGCGCGAATAAAAAAAGCGGCGCGTCCTGCTGAGGTCGGAGCCCCGGTCTCAGTGTTCGAAAAATCAACTACAGAGCTCAAACAACAAAAACTGAGCAAGGCAGGGCGACTAGCTCGAACCTACATCCAGCAACTTTGTGAGGATACAGGGTGTAGCCCTGAGCACCTGCCGGAAGCTATGAACGATAGGCAGTGGTGGCGAGAGAGGGTCAGGGATATCCGTGCTAATGGCACAACAAGATGATGAGATGATAATATTTGATAGTGATAATATGGCTTCTTTCATAACAGAGGTTGAGCACTCTTGAAAAGTAGTTATACTCAGCTTAAATTTTGATCCCTAATTTTATCGTAATAACGGATACCATCTACGCGCCCGACAAGTGCCTTGCAGGAAACTCAGAGTCACGGGAATGTAGCTAGGGGCCCATTTTCTTATATCAGTTTATTAACCAGCTCTGCCATATATGGCATAGGGCAAGCCTTTTCTATAAAAACGAGTGGTTCTTTTCAGGTTGATTCGAAGAAACAGTTTTTTTGCAGACATTTTAACATATATATATATATATATATATATATATATATATATATATATATATATATACATGTGTGTGTGTGTGTGTGCGTTAAATTTAGTTTGGTTTGGTTTGGTTTAGTTTGGTTTTATGGCATGTAAACCATTGTTGGTTATTTAATGCCAAATACTGTTTTTACACATATATCAAATATATGATTTGTAAACACATTTATACACACAGTTAAAAACCGTTCTATTTCTAACAATTCAATTTATCGTGAAATTTGTTTTTGAAAAAGAGGAAATGTAAACCAAAACTTTTGAAAAGTTCAATGATTGTAAAAAGATGAGATTATAATTATACACTCCAATGATATCATGTAAGATCATAATACAATCCACTTATCCCTCTTTCGCTCATATCTCACAAAGCAAACTCAATCCAGTCGCTTTTCTGACAGACCTCGTATATATATATATATATATATATATTCATAAAACTTTTATTCTTTTTTTTAATTTATTGTATTTCAAAACCATGTCAAAGTGTCCTGACTCGTTTGATTCATTAGAATGCAAATCTTTGGGGTTGGTTTTGTTAATGCTTTTAATGCTGACAGTTATATTTTATCTATTTTTTCGGAGGAAAAAAGGGGATGATTGGCTGAATGGTTACACATTTTAGTTCAAGTGTGGTAAATATTGTTTTAAAATACATTAAAAAAGACCTCACTTAGAATATCGCACTCAGGTCTTCACCCGGGTTTCGAGATATGGAAATTGAGATCGCAGAGCAGTCAAAGAAGAGTGAAAAAAATAATAAAAAGAGTAAAAGATTACAGTTCCATGGAGAGATTGAAGAAATTAGGAATACTTTTAATAGAAAGAAGAATGAAGGTGAATCTAATTGAAACTGTCAAAATAAGTAATTGAATTTCTAATTATGGAAGATATCTTTTCAATATTTATCCCCTGGAAAAAAAGATTTGAGGAATTGAAAATCAGAGGAAGAATCGCGACTATTCAGATCACAGAATTGCTCAGATTAACAAGAATATTCAGCCGAGTTCTCCTTCTTCAAAATCCTCAAATTTTCAAGAGCATCTCTTCTGGGCATGGTGTCATTCGCACTCCAGGCCCCATTTCCTGTTTGGGGGTTTATTATGATATATGATAATTGTATCCTTTCCGCACAGGCGTAAGACTGCACCATCTAGCTATGCACCTGGATTAAGAGACCCGAGTAGTTCCAAGCCTTACCGAACTAAATAATAGAATATAATAAACAAAAAATGATTAATATTTAAAAAAATCATTATCTTAATTATATAACATGTGTGTGTGTGTGTGTGTGAGTTTAACAAACGTGAATTCAAAGTTTTCTTCCTCCAAAACTGGTTGTCGTTGCAAGGTTAGATTTTGCCCATATCTGTAAAGAAAATAGCTGTATTCATACCTTTCTTAGGGGTATTAGCGCAGTGAGGAATGCAAACAGCCTCGCCCACGATTTGTATTTGGGTCAACATGTCCATTTCCAACAACTATAACCATTACACTACGAGCACCTCTCTTCCTCTCGCTCTCTCTCTCTATATATAAATATATATATGTGTGTGTGTGTGTGTGTGTGTGTGTAAGGTATAAGGAGATGAAAGAGGCTGTGACGAAGGTCATTGACATGCTCACACAAGAGGACTTCCATGGGGCCTTCCAGAAGTTGTTGGAACGGTACAATAAGTGCATTGCTGCTGGAGGAGATTACTTCGAAGGGGACTAGAGTTTCATGTGTGTACTATCAAGAAAAGTGCCCATACGAAAAAAGTCTGGAAACTTATTTAATGATCCTTGTATATGTACATGTATATATATATATACACACACACACACATATATATATATATATATATATATATATACATATACGAGGATCATTAAATAAGTATCCAGACTTTTATATATATATATATATATATATATATATACTATTATGTATTTTTTAAATCGATAGTTTTTTTTAGAAAAACCCGTTTTAACGTAGATTTTACAGGATACAATTTCCTTGATATTCTGTTTCTTTCCTGACCTGAAATAAAATGAGATAAGAGAATAATTTATCATATTTATCTTTTGGTATTTTTCAGACTCTAACGTTTCTGGGTTCTGTTTTGAACAAATCCCGGAAGCAGCACCCTACAAAATTGTAGCAGCAGGGTCACTTTCCTCTCATCTTTCAAACCATCTACGTAAGACGAGCAAGACATGCTCGATAAGTAAGTTTGAACTCGTTAACAAATGCCATGTTCCTTCGCAAGACCACAATATTCTTTTGCTATATTTTTATTCGGCTGACATATGTCTTCAGATTTACTGCTACAAATGAAATAGCAGGATTTGCTATCAGGCTATACTTCCCTAGACTCGTCTTTTTTGAAATTAGAGTTTTTCTTACATTATTTAACCCATAACTGACACACACACACACACACACACACATATATATATATATATATATATATATATATATATATCTTTATAATATGCAGTCAGCGTCCGAAGACAGTGGGTGTGGATTATTCTTTTATAGAATATATGAGGAATATCATATGAATCTATGTGAGTGCTCGATGTATGGCTATTGTTACGTCACTTATTCCCTTGCAGGCATATAACAAAATTCACATTCAGAGCATATATAGTGCAACGCCTTGCTCCTGTTTCTTAACGTTTCTAAAAACAATTGTTTTGACTCCCTCTGCCCTCGTCTGAGAATTTTTTTATCGTAATTACACATTTGCTGTTCTGCGACCTCAATTCCAACATGTAAAAAGTCATCAAATGAGACGAAGAGTATAATAATATTCACCGTCGAAATAAATTTATAATGAGAGCTTAACCAGGTTTGAATTTCCTTCTTATTGCACTATATATATATATATATATACATATATATATATATATATGTGTGTGTGTGTGTGTGTGTGTGTGTGTGTGTGTGTGTGTGTGTGTGTGTGTGTGTGTTTTGAATAAATGCTGGAAGCAGCACCTTTGAAAACACCAACAGCACGGCCACTTACCTCGCATTCCACAAACCTACCAAGTAAGACAAACAAGACATTCAGTGCCCTGTTGATGAAATGAAGACGAAATCATAAGCGACGTTCTCTTATGGTCATACCAGTGTCGCTTGACGAGCGAAATCTTATATTCATCAACTCCGTGCGAACACTGGATGCCATTTAGAGAATCCTCGAAGACCGATAGCTCATAGGGATGAATGGCGAGAAAAAGTCAAGAGAATCAGTGCTGTGAGGTCTTCATGATGATAATGCTTAACGCAAAATCATCAAATCGCCAATATTTTACTTATCCCATATACTTGAGTAAAAGTCGATCCCGTGAGAAGGACGACCTTCAATCTTTGGTTAGGGAATTATTAATTTATAAAATTAATCTTTGAAGTCATGATTTACCTCTTGTATTTCCCACAATGTCTAGATTTTAACTTTTAATAGTTATTACTAAAAAGTCTTCCTAAATAACAACATGGACAACTGGGAACTGTGTATAGTAAAGAATTGTTCTTAAATTTCTTGTATTGTAAAAGTGTCGAAAATAGCCATTATTCTCATCAAACTTTGCTTTTGTGCCCCGAAACCATAATGTAACATAAGTTTTGTTTCTGTATAATAAATGTTATTTCTTAATTGCTTATGTTGTAAAAGATTTTTAAAAATAGCCTTTATTCTCTTCAACTGTTGCTTTTGTACCCTGGGTAATGAAATGTAGAAATTAACTTTTTTTTTCAATATAAAAACTGGCAAATTTGCACATTTTTATTTACATTAGGTCTGAATAAAATAGAATACGAAGCAAAATTTACATGAATTAATACAAAAATTATGTAAAGGATAATTCGTGTAACAAACAACATCCGAGAAGAAACTTTATACATTTATTATATAACATATGACATGGATTTTCGGTTCGTTCTTTGTGACCCCATGTGCTTTGACAAGCTGTCACGCTGTGATGAGTAAACAGGGATATGACAACACATCAGGGCAGTCGGGTACAACACGTGATGAGAAGCACACGGTCAGATTTAGACAGAAGTAGAGAATCACAGTCATGCGAGGGACACGCAGCCAATCAGAGGTGTCTCGGCTTGCAAGGGGGTGAAAGCGTTGGCACCCCCTGGCTCCCGAAAGAAGATATGGGAAGAATAATTCCTCTCTCTGAGTATATGTCTCTCCATCTATCTCTCAACTAACAACAAACTGTGAGCCCTTTTCGAGAATAAAATGAGATATATTTTCATAAAGAAGTGTGTTTCGTTCGTTTATTATCGTTGTTTAGATTCTTGCTTGGGTCCATGAGACTCGACAACACATTAATGTTTCTTTGAATTCAAAACGAAAACATTTTAACATTACTATTCAAAATTACCAACGATGCCTAAAAGCACTCAGAAATAAAGCGATGGAGAGTTTCTGTATTTCCATGAAACTATCATAGAGAGTTTTATGCAACATCAAGAGAAAATCAATTTTTTTTAAATATTGTAATAAGTTGTTTTTTTTTTTTCTTATCTTTAACAAGACTTGTTTAGGAGAAGAAGTGCAACTAAAATATAACTTTTATATGCACTGAAAAATTGCAGCATTTCGATTATCGTTGCAATTTAGTAAAGACTAAACGTAAAGGTGCTGGATTACTGTAAATAATCAGGGGCTCAAATCAGCACGTGCACAGGTCCCAAAATGGGGTGTATCAACAGTACTCAGGCCAATATTAGTATACTGTATATCCTCCTTGGGGATTAACATTCTTTAATGTATGCAGTTGTGCAGGTAATATAGTTGGATTACAATAAATGATCCTATTAACAGACCAATATGTTCACAGATCCCAAAATGGGATGTATCAACAGTACTCAAGCAAATATTAATATACTGCATCTCTGCAGAAGGGTGACACCCCCACACACACACACACCCCATCGAGATTCCTGGATATGACACGTAACAATCTGATGGTGAGGCTCCAGTAATGCAGAGTACCCATTTATTGCCATCGATTCCAGGTTAACTCAGGTCTGGAGTGGTAACATCTGATAGGGTCCACTCTATGGGTCAAATAGAACTGTTTGACATTTAAACTGAGTTTAAACAAATGACTAATGCTGATTTCACTTGCTTGAAATAGAACTGTTTGATCATTTAACAAAGTGTACAAATGTCTGATACTAAATTGAATTGTTAATTATACATAGTAATACTTTGAACCATTTAACTTTGTTGACTTATACTAAATTGAATTGTTAGAAATAGAACTGTTTGATCCTTTGACTGTGTGTTGTAAAAATGTGTTTACAAATCATATATTTAATGTATTTGTAAAAACAGGATTTGGCATTAATTAACCAACAATGGCTGATATGTCATTAAACCAAACCAAACCAAACCAAATAAATTATGTTAAATTTTAACTGTTATATAGCAATATTTGAAACCATTTAACTGTGTAAAAAAGAGCTCAGATTCGTTTAAGAATGTTATCTACAAAATGTGTTTACAAATCATATATATATTCAATATATCTGTATAAACAGACTTGGCATTAAATAACCTACAAGAGTTGATATGCCATAAAACCCAACCGAACCAAACAAAAATTAGGGGTGTATCCACCGAACTCAGACCCATATTAATACGCTATATATCCTCCTTGGGGATTAACACGGGCATATACTCTTGCATACATACAATTGTACCGGTAATATAGATGGATTACTGTAAATGCCGGCTCATTGGCCAAGTGGGTAGAGTGTTCGCCAATGGTCTGGGAGACCTGGGTTCAATCCCAGGTCGCGTCATACCAAAGACTTTTAAAATGGTACTTGATACCTTCTTGCTAAACTCTCAGCAATATAAGATACGTGTCAAGGATAAAGTAGGGCAATCCAGGAAAAGGGGTAGCGCCCTCCCCTACACCTATTTTAACTATTGAAAAGGGAGCCTTCTGGTCGCCCTCGACTACAGTCGCCAACTTTACTTACTTACTGTAAATGATTCCATAAACAGCCTTTTATATGGATAGGTTCCAAAATAAAGGGTGCATTAACCATCTACAGAACCCATTCACCTATCGTTAACATCATCATCATCATCATCATTGACGTTGGCAGACAATACAGATTCCCTTGTCTCTTCTCGCCATCCGACATTCTGCTATCGTTCTTAGTAAGTTCTCAAGATGGCACCTAGTGTCCACACAGAACTGGCAACTGTAAGGTTTTGCTAGTTGACCAATATTTGAGTGTCCATGTGAAGAAATCCATCGCTGGTTGCTTCGTCCTTACTTCCCAGCGTGTCTTACTCGTTATTCTTGGATGGTTTGTGAGATGAGAGGTAAGTGGCCATATAACTTGTTTAATAGAGTATTGCTTCCAGGATTTGTTCAAAGCAGCTAGCAGCATCCTTGTGTCGTTTACTTCTAGCATTGTGTTTAGGCGTTTCGTCAGAGGTCAAGTGCTTCAACTTCACATTAGAAGTGATACGGTGCAAGTGGTGCAAATATACTATAGTACTGACATTGTTACTGTCTGGAAAGGTTCCAATTTTATTTTTTAGAGGGATCAGGTTTCCATATAGTCATTCCCCTGTCAATAAAAGTCCAAGTTTATTTATGTGTATGTTGATGAGATATTGCTACCGAGGTATATGAACTGGTCTACTAATTACAAAGGCTTGCTATTTAATGAAGCGGGTGGAATTTATTTGAGTTCACGTACAGACTAATGTCTATTGTTGCCAACTCCTGGATATGAAGCAATAATTTGGCTGGAGCAGGTGTGTTTGCAAGAAGCACTAGATCATCTGCGTTGTCTATTGCAGTAATTTCTGCTGAACATCGTCTGCTTCTTATCTTTTTGTGTGTGTGATACCGTCTTCCTTAAGTAGATCTACTGAGGTTCGGACGACATAATCTAGACAGATAATGAATAGAAATGGCGCCAATATATCTCCTTACAATACTCTAATGACAGTGTTAAAGAAATCAGAGTCACTATCGGGTGAGCGAACCATTGCTTTCGTGTTTTTATAGAATATCATTTAAGCTGTAACACTTTCTTTGGAAAACCATATTCTAGTTGTATTTACTCCTCTCTCTCTCTCTCTCTCTCTCTCTCTCTCTCTCTCTCTCTCTCTCTCTCTCTCTCTCTGTGTGTGTGTGTGTGTGTGTGTGTGTGTGTGTTAGGAATTAAATGCTTAGGAGAAATCTACGAACAAAAGTGTTGTCTCAAGATATTTTGCAGGTACTCCTTCGATGATTCGGCAGATAGTCAGAATCTGAGAAGTTTTTGATACCTCGATCAAAACCGGCATTACTCTTAAAACATTCATCAAAACACCGCAAAATTCATACACATTGTTGAAAGTTCTCTGAAAATTGTTGAAAGTTCCTGAAAATTCACTATTTTCAATCCTTCCTGGAATATTCTGGAAAATGAAGGAATTTGAAGATTTAATAGCTCCAGTTACAAAAGCAAAATTTTAAGAGAAAATAATTTGTTTTTATTTACTTTGGACATAATCAATTGGCAAATAACACTTTCTGTCAAAAAACAAGAAAAAGTAAAAACGTTATACTTTATTTTCGGTGTTTTCTTTAAGAAAAGAAAAGGACACAAATTTGATATTTAAAATGTTTTGTTTTTTTATTTTCAATCAACGATGTTCTTTCTTTCGTGTGAATTTAAAATATTACTGTATCAAAAGTATTTTCAGTTTTGCATATTTTTACTCCGAAGCTTATTTCATATAAACATTGAATGACTAATGATAACTCCACAAAATTATTATTATTATTATTATTATTATTATTATTATTATCATTATTATTATTATTATTATCATTATTATTATTATTATTATTATTATCATTATTATTATTATTATTATTATTATCATTATTATTATTATTATTATTATTATTATCATTATTATTATTATTATTATTATTATCATTATTATTATTATTATTATTATTATTATTATTATTTTGTTCATTTCAGAGTTTTTTACACCAGCTTTAGCCGATGATTTCTCACGTGAGTCTGAGTGACAACAAGTCTCCTCAAGTCTCTATGACTCTTTTTAATAGTCTGTCTGATTTCTACAATGCTTTAGTTTGGATCGTATCCACTCGTCCTCTTATTACTTCTTCTTATTATTATTATTATTATTATTATTATTAATATTTACTCATTAGACTTTTCACATCAGCGTAAGCTGATGGTATTTCACTGGAAATTGAGTGACAGCAAGTCTCCTCAAATCTCCAGGACTCTTCTCAGTATTCTGGCAGTTTTCAATAATGCTGTTGTTTGGATGGTCTCTACTCGGTCGCCAACTTCCAAATCTCCCAGGCCCTTTAATAATCCTTTAGTTACCGTGCCAAAGGCACCAATCACAATTGGTATAATTGTCACCTTCATGTTCCATAGTTTTTTCAATTCTCTAGCAAGGTTAAGGTACTTATCTCTCTTTTCACATTCTTTTAGCTTTATTCTGTCGTCCGCCTGGACAGAAAGGGCGACAATTTTGCAGATTCTCTTTTTTTGTTGATTATTATAAGATCTGGTCTTCGGGCCGAGATTAGGTGGTCCGTTTGTATATCAAAGTCTCACAGGAGTTTGTGTGTATCATTTTCTTGGACAGGTTCTGGGTTGTGCATATACCATTTGTTGGCATGGTCATATTTAAATTTCTTGCATATTTCCCAGTGGATCACCTTGCCCACCCAGTCATGTCTAGCCTTGTATTCCTTCTGTGCCAATTTGCTGCATTAGCTTATTATGTGATTGATGGTTTCATCTCGGTCACCACATAGCCTGCACTCGCTATTTTGTTGAGTCTTATCTATCCTCGCTTATTATTATTATTATTATCATTTAATCCTTTCCGAGTTTTTTTCGCCAGTGTTAGCCGATGGTTCCTCACTGGAGTTTGAGAGACAGCAAGTCTCCTCAAGTCTCCAGGACTCTTCTCAGTATTCTGGCTGATCTTAACTATGCTGTAGTTTGAATGGTCTCCACTCGTCCTCTTATTTCTAAGTCCTCAAGTCTCTTTATTAATCCTTTGGTGACTGTATCAAGAGCACCAATTCCAATTGGTATAATAGTCATGTTCTACAGTTCTTTTCAATTCCCTAGCAAGGTCGATGAATTTATCCTTCTTTTCACTTTCTTTCAATTTTACTCTATGATCAGCCGGGACAGCAAAGTCAACAATTTTGCAAGTTCTCTTTTGTTGTTGTTGTTGATTATTATTAGTTCTGGTCGTCTGGCAGAGATTAGATGATCCGTTTGTATCTCAAAATCCCATAGGAGTTTGTGTGTTTCATTCTCCTGGACTGATGTTGGGTTGGGCATATACCATTTGTTCGTATGGTCAAATTTAAATTTCTCGCACAATTCCCAGTGGATCACTTTGCCCACCTAGTCGTGTCTAGTCTTATACTCTTTCTGGGCAAATTTTCTGCATTTGCTTATTATGTGATTGATCGTTTTGTCTCTATCACCACATAACCTACATTTGCTATTTTTTTGCGTCTTATCTATTCTTGCTTTGATATGATTGGTTCTTATAACGTTGATTTGTGTCTTATTATTATTATCATTATTATTATTTCACTGCATTCGAGTTTTCGCACCAGTTTTAAAGGGTGTTTTTCCACTGTAGTCTGTGTGACAGTATCCTCAACAGTCTAGGACTATACTAAGTATCCTAACTGTCCTAAACAATGGATTTGGATAGTCTTTATTCGAGCTCAGATCTATAATTCCTGCAGTCTCCTTTTTAAGCTTTTGGGGACCGTTCCAAGCGGACCATCAGCTTTATATGCCACAGATTTTTAGCCCTCTGGCAAGGTCCAAGTAATTGTCTATCTTTTCGTTTTCTTTTATTTTTACTCTGTGGTTCACTGGAATAGCAACATCCTCTTGATGGCAAGTTCGTTTATTTTTGTTCATAAACACTGGGTGTAAACTTCTGTCCAGTATTTGGGTGTTCTGTTTCAATCTCAAAATCCCAGGGAATGTTATGGGTCCTTTTTTCTAAAAGATATTCTGATTTGAACATGAAACATTTGTTAGTATGGTCAGATTTTAATCTCTTGCACAATTCCCAGAGGAGTACCTTTCCCACACAGTCATGTCTACTATTGCATTCTTTTTTTTTTCAGTTTGCTGTATTCGCTTATTATATGACAAACCATTTCATCTCTTTCACCGTATAACTTACATTAGCTATTCTTTTGTGTATCCGTATTATTGTTTTTTTTATCCATTTTTGTTTCATAGATTTTGTAGAGTTCCTGTTTGTCTGTTAGGTATTTTTGTTGATATTGCTGTTACTGGTTGCTGTAATCAGTCTTTCTTTGCTTTATTTATATGTTCGTTGCGTTTAGAATCAACTGGCCCCGTTGGCTGGGGCTGCAGAATACTCCAACTGCATCTGTTCAGAGGGGTAAGGCTCCCACAACGAGTGTCCTGTGGCCCTGTTGGCTGGGGCTGCAGAATACTCCAACTGCATCTCTACAACGAGTGTCCTAGATATGACACTAAGCAATCTGATGGTGAGGCTCCCGTAATGCTGAAGCTTTGGGGAATATGGAGTTCGATTTTATTGCAATCGCTCCCAGGTTCACTCTGACCCGGAGTGATAGCACCTGATAGGGTTCTATCTGTAGGTCAAATAGAACTAAACTGTATGCTTATGCTAAACTAAATAGCTTCAAATAGTTTTTTTACATTTGAACTGCGTACTTGTACTAGACTAAATTGTTTGAAATAGAACTGTTTTTACATTTGACTGTGAATAAACAAAAAACTATACTAATGCTGAACTAAACTGTATCAAACAGAACTGTTTGTATAACCATTTGTATAAAATGTATTTGGAATTAAATAACCAACAATGGTAGATATGCCATAAAACCCAACCAAACCAAACCATATATATTCAATATGTATGTTTCAACAGGATTTGGCATTAAATAATCGACAATGGTTGATATGCCATAAAACCAAACCAAACCAAACCATATATATTCAGTATATATGAATAAAGAGGTTATTTAACCTGCACTGGTTGATATGCCATAAAACCCAACCAAACAAAATCATAAATATTTACAATATATATCAACAGGATTTGTCATTAAATAACTTACAATGGTTGATATGCCATAAAACACAACTAAACCAAATCCTGTATATTTACTATATATATCATCAGGATTTGGCATTAAATAACCTACAATGGCTGGTATGCTTTAAAACCAAACGAAACCTTCAAACTTTAGTATCAACGCAATTCTCAGTCCTAACAAGTCTTTTTCTTCTTTCTTCTTTTGATTCTGTCTAAGTCATCTCCCGAATGTAAGACTATATCGTCATTGTTCTTTTATTTTATCTTGCGATTTATTTAATGAAGGGTCCAGAGAATCAACCAAGGAAAAACTGACTAGGTATTTCTTACTTTGATTATCTGTTAGAGATTTTGGTTTCAAAAAGTTTTCTTGGTCTCTGAAGTTTTCATTTCTTACATTTTCTTTCATCTCATTTCGTTTTATCCGCTTTTAATATTCTTTCGGTATTATAGTTTCTTTTTTTTTCCTCCAAATGTTTTTAGTGCTTTCCTGGTTAAACATTTCTATTCCTTCATTTGCCCAGTCGGCTGTGGGGTCTGTAGAATACACCGACTGTTTCTCTGCAGAGGGGTAAGACACCCCCCAACAAGTGTCCTGGATATGACACTAAACAATCTGATTGTGAGGCTCTCGTAATGCTGGAGCTTTGGGAAATGTAGAGTGCCCCTTCACTGCCATCGCTCCCAGTTCCACTCTGACCCAAAGTAGTAGCACCTGATAGGGTCCTATCTATGGGTAAAATAAAACTAAACTGTGTAATTATGCTAAACTAAATCGTTTGAAATTAACTTTTTTTTACGTTTACTTGTGTGTAAAAAAACTGTGTACTTAAGCTAAACTGAATTATTTAAAATATAAAAAATAGTAGTATCTGTTAGGGTCCTATCTAAGGGTTAGAAACACCAGTTTAAAAATAGTAGTATCTGTTAGGGTCCCATCTAAGGGTTAGGTAGACCAGTTTAAAAACAGTAGTATCTGTTAGGGTCCCATCTAAGGGTTATATAGGCCAGTTTAAAAATAATTGTATCTGTTAGGGTCCTATATAAGCGTTAGATAGACCAGTTTAAAAACAGTAGTATCTGTTAGGGTCCCATCTAAGAGTTAGATAGACCAATTTAATAATAGTAATATCTGTTAGGGTCCCATCTAAGAGTTAGATAGGCCAGTTTAAAAATAATTGTATCTGTTAGGATCACATCGAAGGGTTAGATAGACCAGTTTAAAAATAGTAGCATTCGATAGAACCAAGTGCAAAAGAAACTTTTCAGAAACAACACAAAAAATGTGAATAAGAATATATAACAAAAGCGATTTCTTGACATAAAATAACCCAAGACTAGTTGACATACCGTTAATAATCAGTTAACATGTAGTTTGCTGAACTGGTAAAATCCACTAGATGATAAGATACAATCGTATTTGTAGAAAACGTGTTGTTGAGGTTTGGTTTCTTTGTTTAATGGCATATCAACCTTTGTAGGTTATTTAATGCCAAAGCTATCCTTCTAGAAGAAAAGTAGTGGTACTATTTAACCCATAGCTGGAAGGAGAAGGGGGTTCATACCTTCCCCAAGGGCCTTTGTCCGAAAGCGAGCATAATTGCGCGACTGGAATTCGAACTCGCTTACTACGATTCCGCAGTTTATCGCTTTAACCATGACACCACGAGGGCACCCCTTTGTTGTTGGGAATTTTACCCAGAATCAATTTTAGTATTACATATGCTTCAGACAATAAACTGAGGATTAAACAAAACGCAAATTCTTTTGATACATCTCGATGGATATACGACGTCTAAGAAACATTAAAATATTATTTTAGATGATTATTATCTTAAATGCTTATTTTTTTTTTCTTTTAAAGGCACTCACTAGTCTTTTTCAGATTGGAAAGCCTCGTCTTTGTCAGAAACAAGAATATAAACAGTTCAAACTAATCTCTTTCGACTATTCTGTCTGCAAACCATTTTTACAGAACTAGCAGTTAAGCCCCCACCCAGACTAGCGTTTGATAGGACCTGACTGTTTTTTATTTTTGTGTTGGAAATTCTCGGAGTTGACTGCTTAGAAAACGGTCGTTGGTTTGGATTATCGCTTAAAATTGGGACATTTTGAACAACAAGTGAGGAATTGTCAGACTTCCCGGAAGCGGCTACTTGAACTTCTGTAGGGGTTGCTTTCGCTTGCGACTGGGAATTTTCTGGTTGCTTTTCTTTATCAGGATCGAGAATTTTTTTATCTGTTATCTTCTCCGTATATTCTTTGGAGATTTGGTTGGCTGACGTTATAGCTCTTCTCTCTATCTTCATGTTATTCAAAATTGCGTTTTCTTTCGTGATCAATTTGATTAACTTGTTTTTCTCCCGGTTGTCATCTTGCAACAAATTCAGCTGACGGTAGAGAATCGCCAGGACGAATTTTTGCCAACAACTAACTTTTTTCGAGAATTCTTCTCTGTCTGGTTTTTCCTTTTCTGTTGACAAACCTTGGATCTGAGCCTCCTGGTCACGAAGCACTTTCCTTTTAATTGAAAGCTCGCGTTTAAGTTTGGCTATATTATCATCAGTCCTCACTGCGAATTCCCGATAAGCCTGTGTCAAACTCGGCACATCTGCATCCTGTGGGTTAAAACCAAGATGCGTGAGTACCCAGTCCCTTTCATCTTTAAGAGATTCGTGTTCTTTCTGCAATTCCTCTAACTCCCGAAACCGGTTCAAGAATTTTCCGAAGTCGTCCAAGAAAAACGCAAATTCGTTTTCTATAATGGCTATCAAGTCCTTGTCACAAGATCTCGGTTCTATCTGGAGTATAGAGGTTATTTGATGGTGAGTAGTTCGTAGAAGGTTTTTAGAAAATTCCAGTTGGTCCCCCAAACGCTTAAGGCTGGATTCATTGGCTCTGTTATGACGAATCTGCAGTTCTTTCTCGCCGTCACAGCGAACCTGCACGTTTTTGACCTCTTTCTTCAGTTGGTTTATTTCCTTGCCCAGTCGATCCTTTTCCTGGCCACATGACCCGATCTCTTCTTTCAGCTCAGAGATCTCAACTTCCTTTGATTTCAAAGCCACGTGAAATTCATACGACTGTTCCAATTGAAGGTTCTTCATTTCCATACACTTTTCTTTCTCTGTATTCTTTTCTTTCCACAAGCATCGGAATTTAAGTTCCTTCACCTGAAATCGGAAAAGGAAGAATTTAATAAAAGCTGCTACTGATTACCAAACAGTAGAATTAAATAATTACCATATATGATCAAAATCAATCATTAAACAATATTATTATTAATTAAGTGTACATAATAATTATATAATCGCAAGATTAAAAAGTTTTTTTTCTTTCACAGAAACACTTGTTTGTGAATTGTGTCTTGCTGCACAAATTTTTATAATGGAAATTTTTCTTTGTGTAAAACGGGATATCATAGGTTAGATTTATCAAATAAATACCCGATATACTCATATATACGTCGAACCAGTAATTAACTCGCACCCAGTTTTTGGTCGAATGCTGTTTTGTAAATTCTGTTTGTAAGATCCTCTCCCTCCTACGCTTATTGTCCTGGGCATGACACTAAACTACATCCGATAGTGAGGCTTCTGCTGCCGAATTCTGGGAAGTATGGAGTACCCATTTATTGCCATTAATCCCAGATCCACAATGTCCCGGAGTGGAAGTACTTATTAGGGTTCCATTTATGGGTCAAATACATCTTTTTGAAAAATAATGTGTGCAAACAAATGATTATTATTAAATAGAGCCATACACTTGAAAAAGATGCCCGTGGTGTAATGGTTATCGTCGTAGGAAATAGAATTGACGACACGAGTTCAAATCCTCGATGAGGCCGATTAAATTTCACATTATACAAATACACTTAGGAAAAGTACTAATCCAATAATTCTCCCTCCAGCTAGAGGTAAATAGTCAAACACACTGGGTTCTTTAACCAGACGAGGAGAAAGAAAGCGATGAATTCAAATCTGTTAAACGCCGCTTAGAAATTGAGCTTGTATTACATCCTACACCTGCGGATATATCTACACTTGAAAATATATTCCGGCCTGTGTGGTTTAGAATACGCTGACTCTATCACCCGCCGATGGGGTCAGACCCCTCCAAAGAGAGTGTCCAGAGTATGACTCTAAAACTGAATCTGATGGCATGGTTGCTGTCTTGGAGAGCAGGAAAATGCGAAGTACCCCTTCAGTACCATTACTCCCAGATCCACTCTGTCCTGAAGTGGTTGAACCTGTCAAGGTTTGATATATGATTCAAATAGATCTCATTCGAAATTATTTGTATATAGATAAAACACTTGATTAAATATAATTCTAGATTATTAGTATTAAGAATTGTCACTTGAAGCTATATTTTTTCTAAGGGTTATTATTAGTAATTTGAAACTATATAACTTTGTGTAAACCAATGATTATTTTTACAAAGAAATAATTACTTAAAACAATATAATTAGATAGGAATACTTGAAACCATAAAAACGTGAGTAAATTATTTGGATTAGATAGGAATACTTGAAACCATATTACAGTGTGTAATTTATTTGAATTAGATAGGAGTACTTTATATCATATTTTGGTCAAAGGGAACTGTTTGACATTTAAATTGAGTTGTCAAAATTTCTGAGACAAAGCTTAATGATTTTTATCATTTAGAGTTTTCGGACTATTGTCTTTATTGTTATTTCCTCAACGTTTCGGCTGACATGTCGGCCGGGTTTCTTCAGGTGTTTGTCGAACTCGGGAACCTCCACGGAACTTCGAACTACGTCCTTTATTGAATCCATCGGTGTCACCTGTTCTGATTCCGTTAGCCATAACCGGGCACAAGTGTTAAGTACTTCTGTATTGTTACTCGCCAGCAGTCAGGATTGAACCTGAAACCTCTAGCTGATCGTCTCCTTAGAAGCTTCGGGAACCAACGCCTATAAACGTTACGCTATGTGTCCTGCTGGACAGCTCAGAGTGAATTTTTGTGACTCATAAACTTAATGTTCTTACTTGACTAGGGTTACGACTATTATGTATGATTTTTTACCTGTGCTCATATTCAGAATCTTTTTTTCATCTTGCTTTTTAAATTATCGGTTCCCATATTGTATTCAACTCTATACTTGGTCTACTCAGCAGGTTATTGTAGCCCAACATATGTGCTGATTCCTTAAGGCGTATAATCCTCCAATGTTCAGCCCTATCAATTATTTCAACTTCATCCCATTAGGGCAGATGGTTTCCCAAAATTTCTCTTTAAATTGAGTGCAAACAAATGACATATGCTAAATTAAATTGTTAAGAATAGAACTGTTTTGTGTGTAAACAAATGACTGATATTTGATAGAATTGACACATAGCAATACTTGGAACCATTTAACTTTCACCTATGCTAAAGTGAACTGTTTGATGATTTAACTATGTAAACAAATGACTGATGTTTCATTGAATTGTTAGTGATACATTGCAATAGTTGGAACCATTTAAATTTGTTGATTTATGCTAAATTAAATTTATAGAAATAGAATTGTTTGATCATGTAACTGTGTCTATCAACAAAATGTGTTTACACATCATATATTTAATATATATATATATATATATATATATATATATATATATATATATATATATATAAACAGGATTTGGCATTAAATAACTAACAATCGTTGATATGCCATTAAACCAAACCAAACCGAACTTAATATCCAATAACAATGTACAAAAAACTCAAAAGAAACAACATCACAAAAAATCTAAAAATAAATCTACGATGGATTTAATTTATTAACCTCTATGCATAAAATAACCCTAAACAGGTTTATATGCCTTAAAATCAATCAATCGATATTTCCCGAGCAAAGGTCTTGAGTCTCCATGCTAAGACTTATCTCAATAAGTCTTGAGGTTATAGTTTGGTTTGGTTTCTTTGTTTAATGGAATATCAACCTGCGTAGGTTATTTAATGCTAAAACCATTCTCCTAGAAGAACAGTTGTGGTACTATTTAACCTATAGCTGGAAGGAGAAGGGTGTTCATACCTTTCCCAAGGGTATTTGCCTGTAAGTCAACGTAATAGGGCGACTGGAGTACGAACCCGATTACTACGATTCCGCAGTCCATTGCTTTAACCATTACACCACAAGGACACCCTCTTGAGGTTATAGTGTGGAAGTAGCACGGATAAGTATACCAAAAAGAAGGCTCACTTCTTTATATAAAGAAATCATAAAACTTAGATCTTTTAGATTTTAATGGCTACCTCATATTAATGTATCCATTAAGGCTGTCATGTGACCGGAAGTAATGGTTAGTGTGTCTGGCGAAAGTGCTCTGAAAGAATCTAACATAATGGCCTTCATAGCAATTCACTTAAAGCAAGTGTTTTGACTGTATCTTTCAATTCATGAAAATGAAGACGTCCTTAGTTATCGACTTAGGAAATGAAATCGGTGTCTCGAGTTCGATCCCTGGATGAGGCCGTTTGCGTCTCACTTCGTATGAATCCATCTGTTATTCCCTCAGATGGTAAGACTTGGTTTTGCAACTAGTCTATGAGTTGAACATCTCTGAATTTAGAATAGCTTTACTCCGCCATAACACACGCCTCTAAAACTCTCTGTTGTGTGTTTGTACCATTTTCATATATTCAAACCTACAAAATATTACTAAAATATTCATCAGAATTACTGAAATGAAATATTTTGTGCCATATTTCCCCCAGCGTCGCCGGGTACCCCAACTAGTATAGCCATTTATTCTTAGTAGTAGTACTAGACCAGACGTCATAAACAGACAATTAGTTTCGAAGTCACTAGTAATAATGTAATGAGAAAATAATATAAGAACAAATAATATAATGGCAAAAACGTAATTTTTATGTTACCGAATTCATGTGTAATCGGAAACCCCTGCGTGCAGATGTTTAATTTGATGACCTGAAAAGGATCACGAAGTCATCAGGTGCACATTAAGACATTGCAGGTGTCGTCAAAGATGTGTGAAAGAACTTTGAGTGTAAGAAAAATGTTGCGTACCGTAAACAAGGATGGCATAAATCAGAGGTGTAATGTGCTGTGAAGAGAAACTTACTCACAGACTGTCAAAAAGCTAACGATACCCGTGCCATACAAAAAAAGGACAAACGACTCTAAAATAAAAGAAGTTCAACACTTTCTTCTGTTGCAGTACATGAGTGTATAAAAATGATTATAATGTGGAGGTGCCCGTGGTGTGATGGTTATCGTCGTAGGAAATGGACACGGCGACACGAGTTCAAATCCTGGACGAGGCTGATTGCATTTCACATAGCACTAATACCCTTGGGAAAGGTAGGAATCCAATTATTCTCCCTCCAGCTATAGTAGGACAGAGTGGGTTCTTCAGCCTTGATAAGGCAACAAGTCTAGGAGAAGGAAAAGTCCGAATTCAAACCTGTTAAACTCCGCTTAAAAATTGACCTTGTGTCATATCCTAGGTAAATATGATAAACCTATCTATCTTTCAAATTTATGAAAATAATCAATACCTAAAAATATACAAAATCATCCAATGAATTAAGGAGGTATATCATCATAATCATCATAAAGTCATCCAGATAGCACGGATTCCTTTGATTCCCTGGACGAGACTGATTGCATTTCACATAGCATTAATACCCTTGGAAAATGTATGAATCCAATTATTCTCCCTCCAGCTATGGGTAAATAGTAGGACAGACTGGGTTCTTCAGCCTTGATAAGGAAACTAGTCTAGGAGAAGGAAAACTCTGAATTCAAACCTGTTAAACTCCGCTTAAAAATTGACCTTGTGTCATATCCTGCCCGAACGGAGGGGTTGGGTAAATATGGATAATGAAGTTTCAATCAAGACTATTTAACTGATAAATCCGGATTGAATTTGAAAAACAATGGGTTTTTATGTTAGCAGAAAAAAATGTACTTGTTAGGGCTTCTTGGTCCAATCTAGACCGCTATATCGTTTTGATCTGGTTGTAACATATACATATATGTAAAATATAGCTGTACAAATATACGGATACGTAAAATGTTCACATGCATAGGAATCCCGCGAAACACTTGACGACTCTCTGTAGTTCAGGTACGAAACGTTTATTAACTTTTTTTGACCTTTTGTTTTTCTACACGAGCAGAGAGAGAGACACAATTTTTACTATGCTGACTGTTTCTACATCGTTCTTCAGTCAACTCTCCAGCTAAATTTTCGGCCTAGAGTCCAAATCTCAACTAACTCACCCAACAAACGCGCGTGCATCCAGTAGTCCCCAACTGGACTGGTTTCGCCCAGGCTCAAAAATCAACTAGCCTCGCCCAGGTTCAAATCTCAACTAACTGCTTTTTTCAAAAATCACCAAAATTCTCAGCCCATCGCTTCCGGGCATGACGTCCTTCACACCCCAGTTCTATTTCCTATCTGGGGTTTTTATTATGACATTTGTGATTGTCACATCCTCCGCGCGCGAGCATGAACACCTGCACTCAATGTGTGCACCTGCACGTGCACTAAACCGAATAGTTCTAAGCCTAACCAAACCGAATGATAAGATATAACCAACGAAAAATGATAATATAAAAAAAAATCCTTCCGCAATTATATAACATGGTCTGTTTTTTGTTGTTTTTTTTTTCACTGTTAAAGATTTCGACTTGACGGAAGGATTGGTCTGAAGACTTGAGGTCTATTTCTCCATCCGCATTCAGAAGATAATGGTCAGTTCCTCCAACTGTTTTGAATACTTTCATGTTACAATACGATCACCAAATGACCACCTAATCTTGTCCAGTAACCATTGTATGATGTGAAGAGGTCTAATAATAAATAGATAAATGAATAAGCATAGCTTAGATTTGTCACAAAGCTGGCAGTATTATTTACCCAACCCCTCCACCACAGAAACTACGTGACACAAAGCTCAATTTTTAAGAAGAGTACACCTGTTTTGAATTCAAAGTTTTTCATCAATTCGACTGGCTGCCTAACCAAAATTAAAGAACCCAGTTTGTTATACAATTTACTAATAGTTCAAGAGGGAAACATACATTCATTCCTTTTGTTCGGTTTGGTTTGGTTTGGTTTGGTTTAATGATTATCAGGGTCATTTAATTCAAAATTAATTATCACGAAATCTATTCAAGTTAGGCGAACCAGACATGCAGGACATTGCTGGAGAAGCAGAGATGAACTCATAAGAGATGTACTCTTATGGATCCCCACACACGGCCGCGCAAAAGCAGGACGACCAGCACGAACGTACATTCAGCAGCTATGTGAGGATACAGGTTGTTGTCCTGAAGACCTACCTAGGGCGATGAACGATAGGGAGGAGTGGCGAGAGAGGGTCAGGGATATCCGTGCTGCCAGCACGATATGATGATGATGATGATGATGGTTTAATGACATAACAATCATAGTAAGTTATTTAATGCCAAATCCTGTTTTTACATATATATCAAATTTATGATTTCTAAATACATTTTGTAGATATACATTGTTAAACCATCAAACAGTTCTATTTCTAACAATTCAATTTAGCATAAGTCAACAAATTTAAATGGTTCCAAGAATTGCTACACACCACTAACAATTCAATTAAACATCAGTCATTTGCTAACATACAGTTAAATGATCAAGCAGTTCTATTTCAAACAATTCAGTTTAACATACATCACTCGTTTACACACAGTTTAAATGTCAGATAGTTCTATTTTACCCATAGTTAGGACCCTATCAGGTGCTAACACTCCGGGTCAGAGGTACTCCCCATTCCCTAAAGTCCCAGCATTCCTGAAGCTGTGTCATCAGATTGTTTTATGTCCTATTAAGGACACTCCTTTTATCTAAACCCTCTGAAGAGATACAGTCGATGTATTGTGCAGCCCAAGCCGTCTGGGCAGATGCCTTTCGGGTGGGGGGACATTAGTGCGAAGTAAAACACAAACAGCCACGTTCAGGTTCACTGGTTCTTGTTCCAATCATGATAACCGTTGCACCATGTGTGGAGACTCAAATCAAGATGGATTTGTCGCTCTGTTTTATGTAAGCGTTGGGGTGTGATGGGTAAAATGACGTCTAAATTACGCAAAAATGTCAGAAATAGGCATCGGCCTCCATGTCAATGCACACAAGATGGAATATATGTGCTTTAATCAAGCAGGCGACATCTCCTCACTAAACAGTAGCTCTCTGAAACTAGTTGACAAGTTCACCTACCTAGGAAGCAGTGTCTCATCGACCGAGAAAGACATCAACACGCAACTAGCAAAGACATGGACAGTTATCGATAGACTATCAGTCATATGGAAGTCAGACCTGACCGATAAAATGAAACGCAGTTTCTTCCAAGCAGCGGTCATGTCGATACTGCTATATGGATGCACTACATGCACACTTACTAAACGGATGGAGAAAAAGCTTGACAGCAGCTACGCAAGAATACTGCGAGCAATATTGAACATGTCCTAGCTGCAGCACCCCTTAAAGCAGCAGCTGCACGGCTACCTACCACCCATCACGAAAACTATCAAAATTAGACGTACCAGACATACGAGACACAGTTGGAGAAGAAGGGACGAGCTCATAAGTGACGTACTCCAATGGACTCCTTCACATGAACGAGCAAAGGCAGGACGACCAGCTTGAATGTACATACAGCAGCTCTGTTCCGATACCGGATGTAGCTACCGGACCTACCAGAGGTAATGGACGATAGGGTGGGATGGCGAGAGAGAGTCTGGGATATCCCTGCTGACAGCGCGACTTGATGATGATGATAATTATCAGATATATTTACCAAATTTTCATGAAAATATCTCAAAATACTTATAGATTAAATTAATTCAAAGAAATCGCCGTTGCCTCCAACCACGGCCTCCAGAAGACTTCAAAATTTCCGGCAACTCTTTCTAACAGTCTTCTTGTTTAAACAGGTAAATACTACTGTTATCCTTGCCTTCAGTTTATCGTTAATATTGCAGGGAGTTTTATTGATCTCTCTCTAAACTGTGCCCTACACATAATATAGTGGATAGCGATCTTTGGAGTTAAACGGTCATATGTTTGGAGTGATGTTGTCGCTGAAATTGTCTAACTAGGTTCTCCTGCAACTGTGGCATGGTCCCGAGTTCTGTTGCCAGGTGTAGGATCTTCCAGCAGCCACCCTCTTGTTTCAAGTTATCACAAACTCCTTCAGGAACTTGATGGAGGCCTTGTTGAGTCAGAGGCAATTCGTGAAGATAAATAGAGGTAAATTATCACAATTGCTAGTGACGTCTCCAAATACCAGAATGTGAACAGGGTGTTTAGTTTTTGTCAATACGAATATGAATTTATCCGCAGATTGACACCTAAGCACTCTGAAATCTTCGAATTTTCGGTTCTAACATGAATAGAAATCAGTACAGTAAGTCTATTCCAAATTTATGGAGAACCGAACAACGTCATGGTACTGCTTTGCTCACAGACAGTGCAAAACTGATTCTGGTATACCGCACCGAAGACAAAACCAGAAACAAATAAAGCGCATGCGCGAAATTAATGACTTAAAAAGGTAACAATTTACCTATCGTAGCCTGAAGTAATTTAATAAGCTCTTTGTTTCGTTGGGGCACCCAATGAGACTCAAACTAACTGGCAGCCTGTATACCTGCATGTGAAGCAACAAAAAATAAGAAAAACTTTTTACGAACCTTTTGTTTTATAAAGTTCTCTACTTCTGTCCTCTGTTGTTGCCCAAGACATTTCTCAAGGGAAGGAACGATTTCAAATAAAGTTTTCGTGTCGATCACTTCGCTGGATTTTTCTGTTAAAAAATGCCAGAATAAAATGAGGCAGTCATAAATTTTGACGAGTATTTTCTTCCATAATTTCTTTTCAGCTTTTGTATTTTAATTCTAATTCGGGTGGTCAATTTATGGCTACGAAGTAAAGTTGAATCAAAAAAGAAAAAATAATGATAATCTAAATATGATTTTATTGAAGCGTAGTTGCTGATGACTGCTATATCGGTGATGGCTAATTATCCCAGGGAAGAAAATGAAAGTACAAATTCACTGAGCGAATTTTTCTTTTGGTAAAGTCACAATAGTTTCAGCAGTTAACTTTCGTCAGAAATCTACTTTGATTCAAAACGAGAGAATGATAATCAGATCAGAAGCTTATCGTCACATATTAATACACACACATTCACGCACACCCACACACACACACATATATATATATATATATATATGGGGGGGAGAGAGAGAAAGAGCTAGTACTGCTATAATGTTGCACCACAAGGACTTTAACGAAATGCTTGGAGAAAAACATCGAGAGGGACGACACAAGTATGGTGCATGCTGTTTTGAACAAATCCTGTAAGCAACACCCCACAAAACAGTAGATGCACGGTTACTTTCCTCCCATCTCCCAAACTATCCAAGTAAGAAGAACTCATAAGCGACGTTCTCTTATGAACTACTACGAATGGACACACCAGTGTCATCCTAACAGCAAGGACTTACATCAGGACCTATTCTGCTCCATTATCCCCGTTCGATCTCTGAATGGAAACAGGAAGTTATGGGTAACGGACATCATGTACGGGCAAGCTTCTTTTCGTATCTTTCATTCATTCGTCTTTTTCCATCCAGCCAAACGTTTGTCTCCTCACACCCCAGGCACTAAAAGAGAAAAGAGGCCTAATTACGATATCCATGATACACACACACACACACATATATATATATATATATATTGGTATTCACGGCAACTCCCTCGCCCACATCTTCCTCGCGTGGGTTGACATGACCAGCCCCCGTCACTACTTAAAGTATGTGGTGCTAGATCAAGCATATCTTATTACAACTAACTTACTGGAAGAGATGTTGAACTCTATTAATTCATCTTTCTTTTGGCTGCGGACCTTTTAGATAACTTATCTATTCGCGTGCCGTACCACTTGCTTACAATACTGCAATTAATTGAACGGATAATTAAGACAAAATCAACACTAAAGATTAAAAATACTAATAAAAATAGACCTATTGAGAATACTTCATCTAAAAATAAAAATAAACATAATCATCCATCATTATTTTTGACTTGATATTCTTTCGTCTTTTAATTTTAGTCGACTTATTTTTTTCGCATCTTACTAAAACATTGGCATAATTTTTATTACTTCAACTGCCCCTTTCAGTTGATAATTGATACCCCGTGTTAGATATGATACAAAGCAATTAGATATTTAAGATACCTGAAATATATTATACATTAACTCTTAAAACATTGATATTGCATTAACGAAAGATATTCTATCAACCTATGTAAAATGATTGTGAATTAAATTTATGGCAATTCTGATTTGTAGCCCGCTAACCTAACTCTTCTCCTTTTAACGTTTGCTTTTTAAAACAGTATGTAACATCACGGCACAAATTATGAATAAAGGTGTAACACTACGGCTTCAAATGTGAATATGTGTTATGCACACAAGTACATGGCGGACTCAATTGTTTCTTGATACGAACATTTATCATGATCTGCAACATTCACAGTAGTCGTTACGAAACGAGAGATGTGTCAAGTCACTTAGAAAGGTAGAGAGTTTATTGCATGGCAGACGAACAAATACAGTCTACACATTCTCACCCAGACCCAAAGGGCTGCTTGTCGTCCAACTGCCTCTGGACTCGAATTAGAACTTCCCGACGCCAACTCATCGACTGACCAACTAACTACAACTGACTCTGCTTATATATTTTCTGTTGATTATTCTCTCAATCAATATTATAACACTTATCGTTAAAACTATCTAGCCACGTCATTCTAATATCAGCTGACATCGCATCCAAAATGTTTATCTTTAATATCTTGCCCACAAGCCATTTTAAAACAAACCTGTCAACTTTATTTCGACATCTGGTGTGACATATGCACGCTTTTGACCTTTCTGGTGCAAACTTGCCATTCAAACTCAGTTTTTGCCTTGCTCTCAATTTATCACAAAAATAAAACAATTAACTAATATAATTAATTACAATCCTTAATTATATAACAAGTAGTCGGCCGTCGGTTTCGGTGCATATTGTAAAAGTTACTGGTCAAGTCTTCAAAGAAAAAGAGACAAAACGAACAAAGAATACAATCGTTTTGTGGTTTTTATAATTGATGATTTCTCTTTCAAACTAGCTCTTAAAACATCGATACTGCAACTTCGTATTATCATTAGTTACTTGAATCCATATAAGTAAAGTTGGCGACCGTAGCCGAGGGAGACCCGAAGGGTTTCTTTTCTTTAGCTACTTTACCGTTAGCTACTTTATAGAAATAATTACTGGAATTATTAGTTTTAGATTGGAATAACTTGAATCCATACAACACGGCGCAATTTTTTTTTCTTTGTTTAATGGGATATCAATCCTTGTGGGTAATCCAATGCCAAAGCCATCGTTGCTGAAGAACTAGCAAAAGTGATCCGCTTCCAAATCAGTTTAAGATGAAGTCAAACTAGTAAGAAAATAATAATGATGGCTTAGCATGGTTTGGTTTCTTTGTTTAGGCGTTGCATTGCGTCCTGTGGTGGGGCGCTCTCGACCGGCTGTGATTGCGTGCCGCACAGTCCGTTCGGGTGTGTTCCACCACTGGATACATCACCTCTGGCATCAGGGGGCCGTCCCCCCAGGCTTTAACCCTCTTCGGAGGGGTTGGGTTTATCGCCCGGCGCCTGAGGCGCCCCGAAAAGGGGAATGCCGACGGGGTCCGAGGCATTTTTGGAACTGCCTGCCGCGTTGGGCTTCGGCCCTGCGATAGGAACCACCTTAAAAACGGCCTTGTGCCATATTCGTACGCTGCTGGGGCGTAGGATAAATAACGGCATATCAATCTTTGTGGCTTATCTAATACCAAAGCCATCCTTGCAGAACAGGTGTGGTATTATTTAACACATTAGTGGGGGGGATAAGGAGGTTTATATATTGATGGAAGTTACAAAAAAAGTCCAAAAAGCGTTACTTGAATTTAAACTCACTTAGTCTGGTGTCTCGGTCCAGTACATGAACCACTAAACTTCAGGATTTTCTCTTGTGTTAAAATTATTTGTATTAGATATGAGTACTTGATATCATAAAACTTTGTGTAAAAAGAAACCATTACACAAAAATATAAATACAAACGTACAATGAACGCAGTTTACTGACATCGAGGCCTAAAATAACCACAGACGAGTTGACGAACCATTAAAATCAATCAATCAAATAAAACAAATATCTACTGGTTTTAGTTTTGTTTAGTTTGGTTATTGCTTTTTTTTTTGTTTTGTTTTGTTTTGTTTTGGGTTTTTTTCTTCCTTGAATGAGGCTAAAGAAAAATCCCTCACCTTCTTCGCGAAGGAAATCTGCCACCAGTGTATGTCCAGATAATTGCAGAACGTCACACAAAGCATGAAAATTTTTCTTCTCTCGAACAAGCATCCACTGGATAAGTCGGTCTGCCTTTTCATATTTGTCCTGTACATCCTGCGTTGAATAAATAGAAGAATGTAATACAATCAAATCTGAATATTACGAGTCTGATAAGAAAGAGAAAAAATAGAAATAGACCTAACGAATCGACAGTAAATGGGTTTCAAGATCTCCGTGGGTATCGAAATCGATGGTCAGTAGTGTAAGGAAGCTATGTTGTTTTGTTTGTCTTTCATTATCGATAAGCAGTTCTATGTTGAGATGACCTCGAAATGATTTTGATGTCGTCGGGCACAAGGTAAGGAAGTTAAAATGTCATCGAAAAACACCTGCAAAAAAAATTGTGAAATGAACAGTATTTCTTGTTCGGAAGCTGAGCGGCATCTATATATAACCACGTGATAGGAATGAAACATCACAAATACTCGAGACGGTCACAGATACTCGAGACTGATCCAGACACTCGAGACAAGGGATGCCTATTGCCACTTATAGAAAGCAAACGAGGAAAGAAAATACAACTTCTACGTGGTATTAGGTGTTAACTACGAAGGTGAAAATTCCCAAAAAATATTTCGAACCTGATATCCCATGAAATATTTAGAATTTGATATCCTAAAAAATATTTAGAATTTTACATCCCCAAAATATCTAAAAACTGATATCCAACAATATTTTAAATTTGATGACCCATTAAAAATCTAGAAACTGATAAGATCCCACAATATCTAAAACTTGATATTATCGAAAATATTTACATAATAATATCCTGAAGTATTATTTAGAACTTAATACAGATAAAAAAAATTTAGAACTTGATAACTCTTATGGAAAGATATGCATAAAATTATTCCCCTTCCACCTTGGCGGAAATTGTAACGAAAACTGGGCTCTTTAACCTTGGTATGGAACTGGTATAACAAAAGGAAAACCCTTAATTCAAACCTATTAAACTCTGCTTTAAAAAATGACTTTATGTTGCATCCTTCATATGTGGAGGGGGTTGGTATATATATATATATATATATATATATATATATATATATATATATATATATATATATGATTTCTTTTTTAGAGGTTTACAGTTAGTTTGAATTCAGTGTTTGGTTTTTTTTTTCCTCCTTTTACTTGTAAACTCCAATTTATGCTGTTAAATTCTCGTTTCAGATTTGACTTCCATTTCGGCGTTGGATTTTTAACTCAATTTTTCAACAATGATTAAAAAATATTTTTTTTATGAATTAAGAAAAAAACCTTCCAATTAATATTTTCTTTATAAAATTTACAACGAATTTTCCTTTAAACTTATGAATGAACTTTTCAAGAAACCTTTTCTTGTTCATGTTCCTTGACAGTTGAAAGGTTAACAATACTTTTCGTTTCAGTGCATCTCTAAGTGAGAGTGGGGAAAAAATAAATGCAGATGCATCAATGCAGATGCATCAATGCACACCTGCAATTCTTTTTATTCAGGAGAATCACATTAATTTGCAACAGAGCCCATTTTCGCGAATGTTTCCTGGGAGACAAAACCGTCTTAGAACGCAATGGCAAAGCTGCAATTAAAAATTCCGGGAACAAAACAGGTGCATTTTTTTTTAGTGCAGTCATTCAAAAGATCTTTTTTTTTCTGAATCTTTCTAATCCAAGACTTTTTTATGGGGTGATTTAATATGATTTGCCATCCTGATAGGATTTTTAAAATTCTTCGAATTTTTTTTCCTTCTTAACTTGCATTAAATCTGAAAAAAGCGTGTTGTTTCAGTTCAAAGAACTCTAAGTATCAAATTCACTCTTCGGCGTGAATGGATCTTCACAGCTTCCATTATCTGTTGTGTTTTACCATGTCTTGCGGGAGATAGTTTGGTATCTGCGTTTAATGGCATTTCAACCTTTGTGGGTTATTTCAGGTCAAAACAACCCTTAGAGAAGACCAGTAGTGGTACGATTCAACCTGAGTTGAATAGCTGAGTGGGAGGAATGAATGTCCTTGGAAAGATTCCAAAACGCCTGGGGAAAAATACAGAAGATCTGGGGATCACAGAAAGAATTGGAACCATACAGACTACAGCACTGATAAAATCAACTAAGATTCCTGAAGACCTGAGGGAATTTGATATTACTCAGACATCCGTGAAAATTTTCAGTTATAATAATAATAATAATAATAATAATAATAATAATAATAACTTAAAGAATGTGAAAAGAGGGACAAATACCACGACCTTGCTAGGGAATTGAAAAAACTGTGGAACATGCAGGTGACTATTATACCAATTGTAATTGGTGCGTTTGGAACAGTAACTAAAGGATTACTAAAGGGACCAGTGAACTTGGAAGTTGGTGGACGAGTGGAGACCATCCAAACGACAGCATTGTTGAGAACGGCCAGAATACTAAGAAGAGTCCTGGAGACCTGAGGAGACTTGCAGTCACTCAGAATCCAGTGAAAAACCATCGGCTAACGCTGATGTGAAAAGCTCTAATGAGTGAATAATGATAAAAATAATAATAATAATAATAATATGCAGGCTATGCGGTGACAGAGACGAAACGATCAATCACATAATGAACGAATGCAGCAAATTAGCACAGAAGGACTATAAGACTAGACACGACTGGGCGGGCAAGGTGATCCACTAGGAAATGTGCAAGAAATTGAAATTTGATCTTACGAACAAATGGTATATGCACAACCCAGCACCTGTCACATAAACTTCATTGGAACTTTGACATACAGACGGATCACCTGATCTCGACCAGAAGACCAGACCTAATAATAATCAATTAAAAGAAGAGAACTTGCAAAATTGTCGACTTTGCTGTCCCGGCTGACCACAGAATGACACTGAAAGAATGTGAAAAAAAGGATAAGTACATCGACTTTGCTAGAGAATTGATTAAAAAAATATGGAACATGAAGGTGACGATCTTACCAATAGTGATTGGTGTTTTGGGCGCAGTAACTGAAGGTTTATTGAAGGGCCTGGACGACTTGGAAGTTGGCGGACGAGTGGAGACCATCCAAACGACAGCATTATTGAGAACGGCCAGAATACTGAGAAAAGTCCTGGAGACTTGAGGAGACTTGCTGTCACTCAAACTCCAGTGAAAAACCATCAGCTAACGCTTATGTGAAAAACTCTAAAGAAGCCAATGATAATAATAACCAGGAAATGAAAATGAAAAGAAAAACAACTGTATAGACATTTCAAGCGACCTCTCACATGAGAAAACATGGATATGGCTAAGAAAGGGAAAACTTAAGAAATAAACTGTATCTCTTCAGATAACAGCACAAAACAACACCATAAGCACAAACTGTGGAGGTGTAATGGTTATCGTCGTAGGAAATGGACACGGCGACACGAGTTCAAATCCTGGACGAGACTGATTGCATTTCACATAGCACTAATACCCTTGGGAAAGGTATGAATCCCATTATTCTCCCTCCAGCTATGGGTAAATAGTAGGGCAGACTAGGTTCTTTAGCCTTGGTGAGGCAACTAGTCTAGGAGAAGGAAAACTCTGAGTTCAAACCTGTTAAACTCCGCTTAAAAATTGACCATGTGTCATATCCTGCCCGAGCGGAGGGGTTGGGTAAATATGATAAGGACTATGTCAAAGTAAGAATCCACAAGACGCAACAGAATAGCAAATGTAGATTATATAGTGAAAAAGATTAAATGATCAATCACATAATAAGCATTAGATTTGTGCAAAGAGAGTATAAGACTTGATACGACAGAGTGGGGAATGTGATCCACTGGGAATTGTGCAAGAAGTTTAAATCTAGGCTAGTGATAGTCAACAAAAAAAGAGAATCTGTCGAATAATAGACTTTGCTGTTCCGGCTGATCGCTGGGTAAAATTGAAGGAAAGCAAAAAGAGAGATAAGTACCAGAACTTGTTAGAAAACTGAAAAAAAACCATGGAACAGGAAGGTGACGGTGATACCAATAGTAATTAGTGCACTTGGCACAGTCATCAAAGAAATGGTACATGGATCGGGGGCTTCGGAAATAAGAGGACAAGTAGAGATCATCCAAACTACAGCAATTTCGAGATACGCCAGAATACTGAGAAGAGTCCTGGAGACTTAAGGAGACTACCAGTCACTCCAATAGAAAACCATCAGATAAACCTGATGTAAAGAACTCTCAAATGAGTAAAATAATAATAATAATAATAATGATAATAATAATAATAATAATAATAATAATAATAATAATAAGTTGGTTTTGAGATTCTGTGTGAATTTTTCTTTTGATGAAGTCATTGTAGTTTTCACAGTAAACTTTCGTCAGAAATCTTGGTTGGTTGGTTGGTTGGTTGGGTTTTAGGCATATCAACCTTTGTAGGTTATTTAACGCCAAATCCATTTTTATACAAATAATCTATTCTATTTCAAACAATTCAGTTTAACATGAGTACATAGTTTAATTGGCAAAAACATTTCTATTTCAAGATATTCAGTTTATTCAAATAGTTCTAATTCATCCAATTCAGTATAGTATAAGTATAGATTTTGTTTACACACAGTTAAATGTCAAAACAGTTGTATATTAAGTAATTCAGTTTAGTGTAAGTACATTTTCAAGGTCAAAAACAGTTCCATTTAAAGTAATTTAGTTTAGCATAAGTAAGCAGTTTAATTGTTAAAACATTTCTATTTCAAGGTATTCAGTTTAAGCAAACAGTTCGAATTCAAACAATTCAGTTTATCATTAGTATGCAGTTTAGTTCTATTTAACCCATAGATAGGGCCCTATTTGGTGCTACCATTCCGGGTCAGAGTTGACCTGGGAGCAATGGCAATGAAGGTTTGCTCCGCACTCTCCAAAGCCCCAGCATCAGTGGAACCTCACTATCAAATTGTTTAGTGTCATATCTAGGACACTCGTTGGCTGGGTACCCCCTGCAGTAATGCAGCCGGGTAATTCTACAGCCCCAGTCAACTGGGCAAGTCAGAAATCTGCTTTTATTTGAAAAGAAAGAATTAGTTGTCAGATCACTCATATATATATATATATATATATAGAGAGAGAGAGAGAGAAGGAGAGAGTACTATTTTAAGGTTGCACCACATAAACTTTAAAGAAAAGATTGGAGAAAAGGCTAGAGGAGTACGACACAAGTATGCTGCATGATCTTTTGAACAAATCTTATAAGCAACGCCGCACAAAGCATCTGTTGTACAGCTACTTTCCTCCCATCTCACAAACTATCCAAGTAAGAAGAAATCAGAAACAACGTTCTCTTATGAACTACTATAAATGGACATAGCACTGTCGTCCGAACAGCATGGACATACATCAGTCCTGTGCAGACACTAGATGCAGACGAGAATATCTGGCAAGAGCGATAGTCGATAGGGATAAATAGTGAGATAGAATCAAAGGAATCCGTGCTATCTGGATGACTTATGATGATTAATGGAATTGCAATACTTGGAACTATTTAGCTTTGACATACTAAATTGAGAAGTTAGAAGTAGCACTGTTTGATCTTTTAACTGTGTGTATCTACAAAATGCGTTTACAAATCATAAATTTATATATATGTGAAAAAAGAATTTGGCATTAAATTACGAACCAAACCAAACTAAACAAGAACAAAGTATCACAGATGTGTGCAGTGGCCTGAGAAATTTGAAATCAGTGCTGAATTAAAAATACATATTTTAAATATGTTGTCCCATTTAAAGTTTGTTTCCCCGGGTAATGCCGGGTATCCTCACTAGTATATTTACAATTAGTTCTAAACTCAATTTGAGCTTTCAGAAAACACAGTGTTATTTTTATGTAACTGAGTACATATAATAAGTAATGAAAAGCTCTCGGTGGAACCAAGATGTGAATAACTTTTTTATTGAACATTTTGAATGGTTAAAAACTTGAACGTCGATGTGCCAAGTCTGTTGAGTTACAAGATTACCGTCCTGTAAGCTGGAGCAATAAAATACGCTGACTGACCCTCAGCAGAGACCCCACCTCTATAAAGAGGATACCTGTTGGTCGTAGTTGTCTAAATTTCTGAGACGAAGCTTGTTGATTTTTATCATTAAGGGTTTTCGGACTATTGTCTTCATCTTTATTGTTATATCTACAACTTTTCGGCCGATATGTCCTCTGGCCTTCTTCAGGTGTTTGTCGAACTCGGGAACCTTCACAGAACTTCGAACTACACATTTTATTGGGGTCGCCTGTTCAGGGGTCGCCTGTTCTGATTCCGTTAGCCATAAACGTGTACAAGTGTTAAGTATTTCTGTATTGTTACTCGTCTGTAGTGAGGATTGAACCAGCAACCTCCAGATAATTGTCTCCTTAGAAGCTTAGGAAACCAACGCCCATAACCCTTACGCTATGTGTCATGCTGGACACATGGACGTGGTTTCAATAAAGGGCATCGTTCGAAGTTCCATGAAGGTTCCCGAGTTCGACAAACACCTGAAGAAGGCCGGAGGACATATCGGCCGAAACGTTGTGGAAATAACAATAAAGATGAAGACAATAGTCCGAAAACCCTGTTGGTCGTAGTTGGACCCTCGTAGTGTTGCATAACGAGGGCACTGAGCAAGTGACAACAAAACTTGTTTGTAAAAATATAAACTCCTTTATTCGAAACGTTGTTTGAGAGAGAGGGAGACAGAGGACTCGGTCTACTATGATTAACACCATGTGGTATTACACATATTCAGAGCCTTGCTTCTTTGACGTTAGCTTTGATACAGAGCCGGTGCTCACTCAATCCAGGAGGCGCCGCCTCGATGGGTCAGTGCCCAAACTGACGTGTCTGCTCGCTGACTGTTCTCCGATTGACTGTCCCTCTTACTGACCGCTCACTCGAAAACTTTCTAACGCCCACACATTTTCCTTCCGGCGTAATTGACGTGATTCATTTCCGCTGTCCCTTGTTTACCTTAAGACACAGCTGCATCCTGTTTACGAAATCCACAATAACTGGCAGCCAAAGGTCAATATATAACAGTAATAACGAAGGAAGAGCTCATGGTGACTGGGCAATCCGTGACCCGGTAGCTAAAGTGGCCACAATATCCTAACTTGGCCCTTACAGGGCTAGACTGGTGGTCGATGAGGTTCTATTCGATCATTAGGCTGATCCTGTCAAGCCCTAGATTCTATAAAATTGTCTTCATTTTAATCTTCATAGTGTTCTGGTAGAAAACAGAACCCAACCCTTTTTATGTTAGGGTGCTGGAAGGTGGTGGTTGAGGGTTAATCGTGTTAACAAAAATAAGACTTTGCGTGTCCTCTTTAAAACACTAACTTGCATCTAACGGTAATGCTCCAGTCCTAGAATTCAGGAAATATGAAATACCTCTTTATCATCATTACTCAACAGTCCACTTTGACCCGGAGTGGTAATACCTGTAGGGGTACCACATGTTGGTCAAGTAGAACTGACCCAGCATTTACAAAGAATAACGTTAGTTATTTAAAACCATACAGCTGTGTCCAAATTGCTTGTGTGAGACAGGAAAACGTTATAAATAAAATTACTATAATTATCACTTGAAATCATTTAACTGTGTGCAAACATAGGAACTCTAACTCATTTCAAAATAAAGTTACCTACAAGCTATTCGCTTACAAATCTCATATATATATATCTATATATAAGATAAAATGTAAATGTAACATATCGACCCCGGCCAAGCTGTCAAAATAGGAAATGCATCTGTGTAAATAACAGGTGCATCCGGTCGAGGAATATCAGGATATAAACTTGACCGTGGATGGGTTGAATGAGTGCGATTTGCGACGCCCACAGGAAGAAGGGGTCGTTGAACTATTATATAACTCGGTGAAGACAGGAAGTCAGTTAGTTCGGAGACCAGACCCGTTGGTGACAAGATACAGTAGAGAAAGCCAGCAGAGTGGGCCCCCAGGCCTCCAGGGGAGCGTCGAACAATTATATAACTCGGTGCACTGGAAGTTCAATCAGTTGGATATCAGGTCAGTTGGAGATCAGATGGAAATAAGATGCGGTAGAGAAAGCCAGCACCCAGCATAGGGGGCCCTCAGGACCCCCGATTGACCAGTTGAAGTTCAGATAAGTTGGAGAGAAGATGCTGGAATGAGAACATGTCCCTGAGAGGCTGGGCCCCCAGGCCCACGGTTGAGCAGCCCAGGACGAAAAGGAAAGAAACGTTGTTATGGCCATAAGAGTGGGGGTCAATATGCTGCAGTTCTGTTCGGTCTCCAACTCCCTCTCACAGTAAAACCTTTAGTAACCCTTTCGAACCCTTTCAAATAAAGTGAGAGGTATATTTTTCTAAAGAACTGTGTCGCTCGTCTTTATTGTGTCGTTGTTATGATTCTGCACGGATATGTGTATAGTTGCATATGTATTATGTGGCTATACAACATAAACAAACGAAAGCTACTACATAATGCCTTATAATTCCTGCGCTGACGTATGTCGATTAATGGCTGTGCGGTATGATGATATGTCTAACGTAAAGTTGGGCGGGTTTCAATCCCAGCTTCAAGCGTCCTAAGTGTCTAGCCACACTGAAGAGCTGTGATACAACGAAACAGTCTATCTGCGGACATCAATATATATATGATAAGAATTTTGCTTTAAATAATCCGCAAGAGTTCATATATTATAAATAGCTACCAACAACAACAACTGTATGATTAATATGTGGAATAGCCTATACATTCCATGACTCTAGATCATTCACTTCTTTACTTGCGACCATTTAATTTTGTTGACTGATGCTAAATTGAATTGTTATAAATATAATTGTTTGATCATTTAATTGTGTGTAAACAAATGACTGATGTTTAATTGAATTGTTAGAGATAGCAATATTTTGAACGATCAAGCTTAGTTAACTTATCATGAATTGAATTGTTAGAAATAGAACTGTTTAATCATTTTAACGGTACGTACCTACAAAATAAGTTTACGCCTCATATATATATCATATATATGTATAAACAGGATTTGGCATTAAATAACTAACAATGGTTGATATTGTTGTATAGCCGTAATACAAATATAAGCGGAAACATAATCAAACATAATTTACAAACTTCAATGAACGAACGAACACACTTCTTTATAAAAATATATCTCTCACACTTTATTCTCGATAGGGTGATGTTTCTTGTATGTAAGAGATGAGCTGGAGACGGGGACAGACTGTTATATTGACCCCAAGTTCTTCTTCGACCATAGCAGCACTTCTTTCTCATCTTGGCTGGGTTACTCAACCATGGGTCACTGAGGGCTGCAAGGCCCTCAAGCTGCGCTGGTTCTCACTCCAGCATCTTGTCTCCAACTGACTCGAACCGTCTAGCACCTGGTTATATTATTGCTTAACGTACACCGGCTTCCGCTATTCTTCCGCTTACTTACACAGGTGCATCTCTTGATTGACACTCGGTCGAGGGTCAATATATAACAATATGCCCTGAAACTAAACCATCCCTTCTTAGTCTGACCAAGAACTTTTCAGTTGACCCAGTAAATCAAAACATAATCATAATGAATTATTATCTTTATTCATGTTGAATATTGTAATGCGTCTTCCGTACATATGATATGCCCTCATATCTTGAGTTTTTTTAATAAGTTTCTACTGCTTAAATTGATAGTTCTTTTTTCGGAGATTTGTTTCAATTACCGTAAAGTGCGGTGTACAGGTCGACCTGGCATATAAGTCGACCTAAAAAATTTCGGCTCATAAATCAAGGCTAAGCCCATACCTGTTAAAAAGGTCAACCTACAAACATATAGTAGGTTACTGTGATGTTCAACTTAGCGTTTACGGCAGTTAAAAACAGTGTTTGAAATATCATGTGATATTATAGTATCACATTTTTGGATAGTTCGTTTATCAATCCTGTCTGTGCCCACGCTGTGTTTGAAAGATCCACAGACAAGGAATACCACAATCCATCCGGAACTTCTTCTGATGGTCGGGGTGGTCCGTTAGAACAAAGTTGCCTGGGTGTTGGCAACTCAAAAACAAGAACCCTCCGTCAACAATTAACAATCATTTATTGTTCGATGTTCAGACTGCATACAATAGAGAGGGGGAGAGAGAGAGAGAGAGAGAGAGAGAATCTGTAAGGGTCTATGAATAGACACAAAGAGACACGCCCTCCTCCAACCCGACAGAACTCTCTGAATGCAAATGTCTAACTGACAACTGACCGACTGGCTAACTACTTTTTCAAAATTCGCAAATTTCTTTATATTCAAATTCAGAATGTCGGTGGGGGTGATGTCATCTTACAGAATTATTGCGTCATCTCTCACGTATCCAAAATTCACTGTTTTTACTTTTCCAATCAAACCTGTCACAGACAAGATATGAATCCATTTTGTTTACATTTTGGCTTTACTGTGTTGAATGTGATGTACTCGCTTAAACTTTCCAATTTGACTTACATCTGCGCTCAAAGATCTCATCCAACCCAACATCCTACTGAAAAACTCGTGGCCCAACCAAACCAGGCAATAAAATAATTAACCATCATGGCAACTGTGCCACAAGCAATTATATGATAATTTGTATTACAATTTTATTATATTAATCTTTATGTTTATTTGTTGTATATGTACACTAAACACAAGTTTAATCTTGGGATATTTGTGTCTTCTGAAGTTACAATAAGTAAAGTTGGCGACCATGGTGCAATGGTTATCATCATAGGAAATGGACTCGGCGACACGAGTTCAAATCCTGAACGAGACTGATTGCATTTCCCATAGCACTAATACCCTTGGGAAAGGTATGAATCCAATTATTATCCAGCTATGGGTATATAGTAGGGTAGATTGAGTTCTTCAGCCTTAGTGAAGCAACTAGTCTACGAGAAAGAAAACTCTGAATTCAAACCTGCTGAACTCCGTTTAAAAAATTGACCTTGTGTCATATCCTACCTGAGCGGAGGGGTTGGGTAAAAATGATAAGTAAAGTTGGTGACCGTAATTGAGGGCGACCCGAAGGTTCCCATTTCAATAGCTACTACAACAAGGTGTAGGGGAGGACGCAACTCCTTTCCCTTGATTGCTTAACTTTACCCTTGACTCGTACCTTATAGTGCTGAGTGTGTCCAACCGCTTACTAAGGTTTAACGGTATTTGTCGGCCGTCCCACCAACCGGACGAGTGTGGCACAAGGCCTTTTTAAGGTGGGTCCGACGCAGAATAGTAGCCCAGACACGCCCAGCATTCCCAAAAATGCATCGGGCCCGTCGGCATTTTCCTAAAAAGGGGCGCTTCAGGCACCAGGCGATAAACCTAACCCTTCCAAGGAGGGTTAGAGCCTGGAGGACGGCCTCCTGAGGCTCGAGGTATATTCAGAGACGAGACACACCCGACCAGATCTGTGCCATTGACACCACGACCGGCCGAAGTAACTGTAGACTGATTTTTATATTTAGGCTTCAAATGCCATTTTTTTGGGGGGGTGCATAGTACAAGATCATTCCATAATTTTTTCTTTACCATTAAATTATTCCACAATATTTTCCTTTTGCGTGTCTTAGCTAGATTTTAAAAAAACATTAAGTTCCTTTCTTCATCGCTCGATAATACCCCTTTATATCTCCCTGTTTTGTTAGCGTCCATGTAGTGCATCCATATAGCAGAACAGGGAGATATAAAGGGGTATTATCGAGCGATGTCCTGGCAGCAACACCCCACAAGACACCAACTGTACGGCCACCTGCCCCCTATCACGAAATCTATTCAAGTTAGGCGAACCAGACATGCAGGACATTGCTGGAGAAGCAGAGATGAACTCATAAGAGATGTACTCTTATGGATCCCCACACACGGCCGCGCAAAAGCAGGACGACCAGCACGAACGTACATTCAGCAGCTATGTGAGGATACAGGTTGTTGTCCTGAAGACCTGCCTAGGGCGATGAACGATAGGGAGGAGTGGCGAGAGAGGGTCAGGGATATCCGTGCTGCCAGCACGATATGATGATGATGATGATGATATCTCCCTGCTTTTGACACCAGAGGGAGGTTACTATACGGATAATAAAGTAAGCGATAGTTTTACTGTGACTACGTGTCTGATTTTTTTTCTTCTCCTGGGATCACCTCGTCGTCTCCTTTAACGTTCTTTGAGGCAGTGCAATACAATAAGCGCTACGTATAAAGGTTCATGTACTTACGGTCCCTAAATCAGGGGTCTCAAATTCAAGGATTCATTAGAATCATTACGTAAGGGCAAGTTGGACAACGAGCCAAAAGAGGAGAAGTGAAGGGTAGTGAGTTCTACCGTTTATAATGCTGATCTGCATTTCACATAGCACTAATACTCTTGAGAAAGGTATGAATCCAATTATTCTCCCTCCAGCTATGGGTAAATAGTAGGGCAGATTGGGTTCTTCAGCCTTGGTGAGGCAACTAGTCTAGGAGAAGGAAAACTCTGAATTGAAACCTATTAAACTCCGCTTAAAAAATTGACCTTGTGTCATATCCTGCCCGATCGGAGGGTTTGGGTAAATATGATAATGCTGATCTGCAATAAAACTGATAAGCTGCTTTTCTTTCATTAAACTCAATATGTATATAATAGTAATTGGGAACTGTGAAATAGTAGAAAATGTAAGAGGATGTTGCATAGTGGTTAATGTGTTAAACTACGATATCGTAGTAGGCGATTTCGAATTCCTGTCACATTATTATATTTCTTTTAGGATTAAGACCCTTACGAAAGGCATGAACCTGAAAACCCAACTATGGATTTAAACAGTATAACTACAATTCTTGTATTTTGCCCCGTCGGCTGGGGCTGTAGAATACACTGACTGCTTCTCTGGGGCGTGATTTCCACAATTTATCATGCTAATAGGGTAGCAAATTTTCCTCAATTTTTAAATTTCCTAAACATTTTTTCATAAATCCCTTTTTCCTTTCTCTCTTTTGATATATTCCATTTTTCCGCTCAAGAGTATTTCATGGGTAAATTACCATAACGAAATAGCAGATATAATTTCAGATATATATTCTCAATTTGCTTGTGTTGTTTGTCATCTCAGGTACACCTTCCATATGCCAATATGAGTTGATTAATTTATTTCTTCTTATTTTATCAAACAAAGCAAATTACTTCATGTTCGATTATGCGTATTAGTTGTTTGTGATCTGAGGTATACCTTACAAGCCAATATGACTTTTTTCCCAGTCGGCTGGGGCTGTAGAATACACCGACTGCACCTCTGCATAGGGGTAAGACCCCCTCACCAATGAGTGTCCTGGATATGACACTAAACAGTATGATGGTGAGGTCCCAGTAATTCTGGGGCTTTGGGGAACAGGGCCCTATCTATGGGTTAAATTGAACTAACGGCATACTTATGCTAAACTGATTTTTTTTACTAAACTGAATAATTTGAAATAGAAGTGGTTTTTATCAATTAAACCGTACTTATATTAAAACTGCGTGCTTATGCTAAACTGAATTATTTGAAATTGAACTATTTTTTGACATTGAAACTGTATTTACACTAAACTGAATTGTTTAACATAGAACTGTTTTGACATGTAACTGTGTGTAAACAAAATCTGTACTTATACTAAACTGAATTAGCTGAATTAGAACTGCTTGAATAAACTGAATAGCTAGAAATAGAAATGTTTTTACAATTAAACTGTGCTTTCATTTAAACTGCGGGCTTATGCTAAACTGAATTGTTTAAAATTGAACTGTTTTAGACATTGAAACTTGCTTACACTAAATGAATTGCTATATATAACTGTTTAAATAAACTGAATAGTTTAAAATAGAAATGTTTTTGACTATTAAACTGTGTACTCATGCTTAACTGGATTGTTTTAAATAGAACTGATTATTTACATAAAAATGAATTTAGCGTTAAATAACCTACAAAGGTTGATATGCCATAAAACCCAAACACCAACCAACCAACCAACCAATATGACTCGTCAAATCAACCTTTTCTCACGTTATGAAAGAAACATGCTCCATATTCTGTCGTGTATATTGGTTATCTGTCATTTCACACTAATATAACCTGTCAAATCTACCCCACATTATGAAACAAAAAGTTCCTCCTATTCTGTCGTGTGAGTAAACTTTCTATAATCTAAGTCATCCCCGCCCATTACAAAAGGTATTTGAAATAAGCCCATAAAGGTTTCACAAAAGTTCTTAGTAAAAATGTTTCAAAATGTATATCATCATCACCATCATTAAAGTGTACCGACAGCACAAATTTCCTCTCTCTCTCTCTCTCTCTCTCTCTCTCTCTCTCTCTCTCTCTCTCTCTCTCTCTCTCTCATATAACTAATCATTGTTGGCAAATCCTCGAAACGGCAGCCAATGTTCGCACTAAGTCCATGAATGAGTTTTTGCTGGTCAGTCAATACAATTATGTCCATGAGTCAGAGTTCATAAAAGAACGTCAATTATTCTCCCTCCAGCTATGGGTAAATAGTAGGGCAGACTAGGTTCTTCAGCCTTGGTTAGGCAACTAGTCTAGGAGAAGGAAAACTCTGAATTAAAACCTGTTAAACTCCGCTTAAAAAAATTGACCTTGTGTCATATCCTGCCCGAGCGGAGGGGTTGGTAAATTGGTAAATAGGATAAAAGAACGTCACTTATGAGTTCTTCTTTACATCTCCAACATTGCTCAGCATGTTTTGTTCGTCTAACTTGAGATTGGAGGTAAGTGGTCGTACAGTTGCTGGTTAGTAGCTGCTTCCAAGATTTGTTCAAAACAGATCGCATTATCCCTGTGTAGTTGCTATGTAGCTTTTCAGCTTTGATTTTGACATGAAAGGGAATGAAATATCAAAGTACATTCTACCCACCTCTGGGGAGAAACATGGTCAGGAACGAAGTAAAATTACATTTTAGGAAATTGTTTATCACGAAAATTGTTCTACTTTGTGCGATAGAAAATTAGTTTGTAGGCTGCGTTTTTGAGACCATGTCTTATTCCAGTTTTCATCTGATGAAGACTTTGTTAGCAGCACAGAATTTTTTTTTTTTGAGACCATGTCTTATTCCAGTTTTCATCTGAGGAAGACTTTGTTAGCAGCACAGAATTTTTTTTTTTTTTTGAGACCATGTCTTATTCCAGTTTTCATCTGATGAAGACTTTGTTAGCAGCACAGAATTTATTTTTGCTTCTTTTTTTTTTTTTTTTTTTTGGTTTGTTTGTTTGTTTGTTTTGCATACGTATAAAAAAAATGAAACTTAAACAGCACTTCCTGTCCAGACTGTTTTCAAATTGATATCCATCGGATGATTCCAAAAATTACAGAGATTTGTTCTTGGAGATTTGTAGGTCTGAAGACCAGGAAAAAGTAGATAACGAAATGTGATTTATTTGTTTTCCTTTCTCCTTGTTGATAAACTATCCATTAGACCGGGAAAAGCAACTGTCTCTTGGAACAACAGTAATTTGTGGAGAGAAAGATAAAATATTATTGAGTAATTACTGTTTGATTTATTAGACAATAACTGACACCTTCAAGGGCAAAAAACATTTTAGGAAAACGAGATCAAAATTTACAAAACAGAAATCATATATATATATATATATATGGAGAGAGAGTGTATTTCACAATTGTTAAAACAAAGTAGCGCTCTCTCAGACATTCCCCAATGACTTTATTCTCTTTCCTCTTTCAGATTATTGTGAGAAAATAGTTAATATTTTTTATGTATTTAACCAAATATAACAAAATTGTGGCTTGGACAATGGAGAAGATCTTCGTCTGAAGACATATTATGAAACAAAAATGGACATGTGCATATGTCGGATGGTTTGTGAAAGACTGGAAATTACCTCTCAGAAAACATCCTCGACATTGGGAAGATGAAATTGTCAACGAATTTGGGCCAAAAAGACGAAAAAGGGCCGAGATCGAGAAGGAAACTGATGTGTATTGTGTCCAACGATTTGGAAAACGTCAGACAATCTGGCCAACAAGAGAATAAAGAAATACGCAATATATTTCAAGTATAAAAGATAATATATAAAACAATACATGAATTTATGACTCACGTGAGTTAGTTTTCAATACTACTAGTTAACTTGACAATTGAAAGCGTGAAACTCTCAGTCAAGAATTTCATCCTGTTTTAAAATAATTTGTCTCGATATCTGAAATATATGTATCTACCCGACTCCTCTGCATGAGCAGGAATCGATACAAGGTCAGTTTCGTAAGAGGAGTTTAACAGGTTTGAATTCAGATATTTTCTTCTCTTAGACGTGTTACCATGCCAAAGTTAAAGCGTCTAGTCTGTCCTACGATTTAGTGATAGCTACAAGCAAAATAAATAGATCCATACCTTTCCCAAGCGTATAAGTGTTATATGAAAGGCAAAAGAGTTCGTTCAGGACTTGAACGCTGTACGCGCTGTTCATTTGCTAACTTTACTTACTATGTTCTAGACACACGAATATCACTTTCATTACTTTTTAGACACACTTTCTCTGAACAAGGCTTGGTTTGGTTTGGTTTTATGGCATATCAACCACTGTGGGTTATTTAAGTCAAAATCCTGTTTATACATATATATTACATATATATGATCTGTAAACACATTTTGTTGACAGCATTCTTAAACGAGCCTGGGCTATTTTTTTTTTTTTTTTTTTTTTGCATACAGTTAAATGGTTTAATTTGGTTTTTATGGGATTGTGGGTTATTTAATACCGAATCTATTTTATACATATAAACAGTTCTATTTCAAACAATTAAGTTTAGCATAGGTACAATTTTTTCACACTCGGTTAAATGTACAAAACAGTCCTATTTCAAACAATTCAGTTTAATATAAGAACAGAGTTTAGTTCTATTTTATCCAAAGATTGGACCCTATCAAGTGCTACCTCTCCGGACCAGGGTGGGAGAAATAGCAATAAATGCGTACCTCACATTCCACAAAGCTCCAGCATTACTGGAACCTCACAATAAGATTGTTTAGTGTCATATCCAGAACACTCGTTGGAAGATTCTTACCCTTCTGCAAAAGTGTAGTCGATGTATTCTGAAGTCCCAGCCGACTGGGCCAACAGTCAAATGGATTATTATTGCTATATAACAGTCACAATTTAACATCAGTCATTTGTGTGCACACATATTTTGTTCTATTTGACCCATAGATAGGACGCGATCGGATGCTACCACACGGGTCAGAGTGGACCAGGGAGCAATGGCAATGAAGGTATACTCTACATTCCCCGAAATCTCCAAGGATGGAGCCTCACCATCAAATTGTTTTATGTCATATTCAGGATGCGAACAGGGTTTAAACCAAAAAGAATACTAACCCTGATCAAAAGAATACTAACCCAGGTAAAAAAATAAATTATAACATCAGCACACTAAGAGGATATTCACCCTGGTATTATGTTTAGTTGTAAATAAACAAATAACAAACAAGACTCAAAACATTTTTATTCGATGATTGAATTGTCTGAATTCATAAGATAGTCCTTAAACAAACAACATTAAATCATTCAATTCTTTTTCCTAACAATTCAGAAGAAAATATGGAATTACACAAAGTTGAAAATTGCCCAATCGGTTGGAAGTGTAAAATACACCTCCTGCATCTCCGCAGAGGGATAAGACCCCCACCCAAAGAGTGTCCAGGTAATATGACACTAAACAATCTAATAGTGAGGTTCCAGTAATGCTAGAGCTTTAGGGAATGCGAATTACCCTTTCATTGCCATCATTCCCAGGTCAACTTTGGGCCGGAGTGGTAGCATTTGACAGGATCCTATCTATTGGTCAAATAGAACTAAACTGTGGGCTCAGGTTAAACTGAATTGTTTGAAATAGAACTGTTTACATGTATAAATGGATTTGGCATTCAATAACCTACAATGGTTGATTTGCCATAAAACCAAACTAAACCAAAATTATTTTATAGTGCACTTTCTCATTGATAAATAAATATGAAAAGGCTTCCTCACTATTAGCAGTGGATAGTGTTGGTAATTAAATATTTTGGCAAACCCATAACTATATATTTAATATATATGAATAAACCGGATTCGGCATTAAATAACCTGCACTGGTTGATGTGCCATAAAACCAACCCAAAGCAACGTTGAGAAAAAAATTCAGAATGATCTTGGAATTTACATTCCTAAAAAATATTCTAGCAGACGCTTGGATATAGAACCACTTTGATAAAAAAAAAAACATATTAGCTTAAGTTAATGAAATCCGTGTTGATAATAATAATTCCAAGTATTGATTGAACTGTTCTAGTTAACCCATAGATAGGATCCTTACAGGTACTTCCACACCGGGTTAGAGTGGACCTAGGAGTAATTGCTAGGAAGGACTACTCTACATCCCCCAAACTGCAAGACTTGAGTCTCACTATCAGATGCAGTTTAATGTCCTACCCAGCACATTAGCAGAAGTAGTACTCTTCAGTGCCTCATATATTAGTCAAATAAAATGTTTGACCATTTAAATGTGTTCAAACAAATTGAATTAGAAATTTTTAGTTGTAATACATGAAACCATTTAACTACAAACAAATGATCTTTGTTCAAAATGTTACCAACAAGTCATCATCATCATCGTGTCACGCCATCAGCACGAATATCCCTGACCCTTTCTTGCCACCCTTCTCAATCGTCCATTGCTTCCGGCAGGTCTTCAGGACTAAATCCCGTATCGGCACTGAGCTGCTATATGTAGGTTTTAGCTATTCGCCTTGCCTTCGTTCGTCCATGTGAAGGGGTCCATAGAGTACGTCACTTATGAGTTCGTCCCAACTTCTCCAGCAGTATCCCGCATGTCTGGTTCGTCTAACTTTGATAGTTTTCGTGGTGGATGATAAGTGGCCGTACAGCTGCTTCTTTGTGTGATGCTGCCTCCATGACTTGATTTTGGCGACCGTAGTCGAGGGCGACCCGAAGGCTCCCTTTTCAATAGGTTCTACACCGAGGTGTAGGGAAGGGCACTACTCCTTTTCCTGGATTGCTCCATTTTACCCTCGATCTGTACCTTAAAACGCTGGGTGTTAAGCAAGTAGGCATCAAGTACTATTTTTGAGTCTTTGGTATGACTCGATCTGGGATTGAACCTCGGTCTCCCAGGCTATTGGCGAATACTCAACTCATTAGATCAATAGACCTAATGTTATCAAAAAACTATTCACTAAAAATCATATATATAAACCGGATTTGGCTTTAAATAACCATCAAGGGTTGATATGCCATTAGACAAAAACACAATCAGGATGCTAAATGTTTTCAAGAATTGCAATCAATTGCTATTCCCTAACATCATCGTCATGTGCTGTTAGAATAGATTTCCCTGACTCTCTCTCTCTCTCTCTCTCTCTCTCTCTATTTGTCTCTATCATCCATGGCTTCCTGCAGATCTTCTAGACTACATCATGTGTCCGTCTAGAGCTGTTGTAGATAAGTTCTTGTTGGTTGACTAACACCTGTTCGTCTGCGCAAGGAGGTCCATCGTAGAACGTCGCTGATGAGTTCGTCCTTACTTCTCCAGCTGTATCCCGAGTGTATTGTTCGTCTAATTTGATGGTTTTAGAGATTGGAGGCAAGTGACCATACAGCTGCAGTTTTGTAGGATGCTGCTTCCAGGATTTGTTCCATATAGATCGTTGCATTCTTGCACAATTGCCGATTCGCTTTTTTCTCTAAACGCTCAGTTAGGGCCCATGTGGTGCATCCATATAGTAGAATGGAAACGACTTCTGCCGAGAAAACATTGCGTTTAAAATAATGAAGGCCCTCATAAAAGCTCGATGAATGGTAAATTATTATACATTCTAATTTTTTCAATTAATTATATAATCCTATAATGTTTTTCTTGATTACGGGTTATTGCATTATATTTTCTCTGCATGACTGAGAAAAAAATTATCACATTGACTTAAACAATTCAACCTAGTTATTTTTAAATATATTTCATGAAACTAGAATGATCAGCCGTTAAAGAAAAAAATGTTTTGCGTCTTATCAGTTATATATTTACTGTACAACGATCGTCTCATGCTGCAGTTCTATTGATATCAGTGATAAAACTGTAACAATATACCCGATACGACCGGTACCCACTATCTCAACTTCTTATATCAGCTCATGGCTATTCGATCGTCTAGTGCTTCCTCTCATCTCCGGCCGGGGGCATTTCACATGTTTCACCAATATACAACAGATATAACATATATCACCGAGAGTGGAAGAAAGAAGAAGAAACAAGCCCAGACTTGGGTTAGGCCTAAGCGTAAGAAGGGAGAAGTTTTGGCGCTTTTCTGGCATTCTGTGGCTATCGCGAGCGTGTACCCGAAAGAAATTCTCACCCAGCTACCAGGAACGCTGACTCATCCTCTCGCGCTGGCTGTCCTGGCTTCTGGGTTCACAAGTCGAAACTCCTCTTCGGCAGCCGCCTATCTCTGACCGTCGTCTTTTCCTGACTCTCACTAACTCCTGTATGTTGACTGCTCTGGGACTTTGCCTTTCTTCGTCTTCTTCCGGTCTCGTAGGAAATCTCGCGCGCAAGCCCTTTGTGTGCGTTTCGCGCCAAAAGACAAAGGAATCCATTGACTAGCGCTCACCCACACCCACCCCAACAGAACGAATGCCCACCATCGTGCCACAAAACAGACATGATTACCTTCTCTAATAAGTTATCTTTTCTTGTCCAATACATTCCCAAACATAACATTCTGATCATCGATGAAAACATGAATGTTCACATCCGCAAATGTGAAAATTATAAATTCTGTTTGCATAACTATCCAGAGTTTTCTCTCGAGAATAAATTTGTGTGCCTAAATTTAAAAATAAAACGTGGGGACAATATGAACTACCCAAATAACTCAAAAGCATAGCTAGATTATATATTTATAAAGTGGATGGAAAGCACTTTTAACACGAGTTCAAACCCTGGACAAGACTGATTCCATTGGGAAAGGTTTGAATCCAATTATTCTTATAGCCTTGGGAAAGTTTTGAATCCAATTATTCTCCCTCCAGCTATGGGTAAATAGTAGGACAAACTAGGTTCTTCAACCTTGGTGAGGCAACTAGTCTAGGAGAAGGAAAACTCTGAATTGAAACCTGTTAAACTCCGCTTAAAAATTGACCTTGTGTCATATCCTACCCGAGCAGAGGGTTTGGGTAAATATGATAAGTAAAGTTGGTGACCGTAATCGAGGGCGAACCGAAGGCTCCCATTTCAATAGCCACTACACCAAGGTGTAAGGGAGGACGCTACTCCTTTCCCTTGATTGCTTAACTTTACCCTTGACACGTACCTTATAGTGCTGAGTGTTAAACAAGGAGGTATCAAGTACCATCTTTTGAGTTTTTGGTATGTTTCGACTTGGGATTGAACCCCAGTTTCCCAGACCATTGGCGTTCACTCTACCTCAAGGAAAAATGGGCCAGTCACTTAGTATTTACAATAAGAGATGTATATTCGTTGTTAGGGGTAATTTTCCACTGGCTGACTACTCCTGGGGTAAAGGTTTGGATTTTAGCCCTGTCGTTCAAGGCTTGAAAGGTTGACTTGTACGCCGCAATCGACGCTTGGTATGTCCAACCGCTTGATGATAATAATAACCAGGAAATGAAAATGAAAAGAAAAACAACTGTATAGACATTTCAAGCGACAAACAAGCGACCTCTCACACGAGAAAACATGGATATGGCTAAGAAAGGGAAAACTTAAGAAATAAACTGAATCTCTTCAGATAGCAGCACAAAACAACACCATAAGCACTAACTGTGGAGGTGTAATGGTTATCGTCATTGGAAATGGACACGGCGACACAAGTTCAAATCCTGGACGAGACTGATTGCATTTCACATAGCACTAATACCCTTGGGAAAGGTATGAATTCAAATTATTCTCCCTCCAGCTATGAGTAAATAGTAGGGCAGACAAGGTTCTTCAGCCTTGGTGAGGCAACTAGTCTAGGAGAAAGAAAACTCTGAATTCAAACCTGTTCAACTCCGCTTAAAAATTGACCCTGTGTCATATCCTGCCCGAGCGGAGGGGGTTGGTAAATATGGACAGCACTTTTAACTGTGAGGAATACACTTCTTTTGAAGAAATACCTTTCAATCACAAAATCGTCTCTTGAGTCTACACAGAAACAAAAAACAAACGGGTAAATCTTCATGATATGTCTGGTTCTAACTTTCCAATATTGATATACACAATCAGTGTACGATAACTGTAAGAAAAATTTAACGCAGTTCTGAAAAAATTAAAGACAGAAAAGCAGCAGGCCTCGACCTCCTGAAGTATGGAAAACAAGGAATACATCTTCGATAATCAGCTCACTTTGTCTAGAGCAGTAGAGCACACAGACTGAATCTCTCCAGAGGAGTAAAAGACAACACCCACCCACCCACAACGAGTATCCTCTGATGGTGAGGTTCCAGCCTTGGAGATTTAGAGAATATGGTGTACTCCTTCATTGACATCACTCCCAGGTCCACTCTGGCCTGGAGAAGTGGAACATGATAGGGTCCTATCAATGGATCAAATAGAACTTTTTGACATTTAAACTGTGTGCAAACAAATGACTTATGCTTATTTGAATTGTTTGAAAATCGGTTTGTGTGTGTCGATATAGGTAGCATATATGTATATTTCTCAACCCCTCCGCGCACGCAATTTTTAAGCAGAGTTTAACAGGAGTGAATTCAGAGTTTTCCTTCTAGACTAGTTGCCTAACTAAGGCAAAAGTACTCAGTCTTCTCTATTATTTACCCACAACTGGAGGGAAAATAATTAGATCCATACCTTTTCCAAAATTATTCTTATTCGATAAAAAAAGAATTTAACAACTGCACAAAAATGGAAATATGAATGTCCAGTGAAGGCTATTTTCTACCTTCTTGGCATAAAATAACCCAAGACGGATTGATATGCTGTTAAAATAAATCTATCAATAAATCTAAACATGGTATAGAGCTTAGCAAGCTACGCTTGCAACAAATTGTAAGTTCGATTTTTCTAGGGTGCTCTATACATCTTTTCTTGTGCCAAGCTAGGCTGCATGAATGACAACTTCATAGATCGACCTTGTCAAAATTCTCTACTTATTAGATGCTGGTAGAATAGGATTTTTAAAAATCAAGAAACGAGGAAGATGAACAAACAAAATGGCTGCCTACACAGACAGCACGGGAAGGTTTTGTTTGCACGGAATCTTTGCGTCAACATAGAATGCTTCGTTTTGATAGTGACCATAGCAACGATATGAGCATACATTAATGACAAGAAGAAGAAGAAGAAGAAGA
>OY757924.1:74777820-74875320 GCA_963585895.1 Sepioteuthis lessoniana | reverse complement strand
TCAAAGAGAACTAAACTGTAATTACGCAAAACTAATATTGTCTGAAAATTAACTGCTTTTCGATTTAACTGTGTGGAAACAAAAAAACTGTGTACTAATGCTAAATTGAATTGTTTGAAATAGAGCTGTTTTACATATAACTGTGTGTAAATAAAACAGTACTTATACTAAATTGAATAATTTGAAACGTTTATCAAAATGATTTAATTCGTCCTCTAAGGTTTTCAGGACTCTTCTCAATAGTCTAGCCGATCTCAATAATGCTGTAGTCTGGATGGTCTCGATTCTTCCTTTAAATTCCAATTCCTCTAGTCCATGGGAACCTTTCTTAGCGTACTAACTATAATTTGTATCATTGTCACCCTCATGTTCGAAAGGGTTTTTTGTCCTCTGGCAAGGTCTAAGTAGTTGGCTATCGTTTTGCATTGTTTTAGTTTCACTTTGTGATCCACCAGAACGGAAAAATCTACTAGATTTTATTGTTGTTGTTGTTTTTTTGTCTGTCCTTATTTTGTCAATGCTGTTACTGCTTGCTGCAATTCGTCTTTGCTCTTTTCAATTAATTGTTTCAGTACTGTTACTCCTACGTAATCCTTATTATTATCATTTTATTCCCAGAGAGTTTTTCATATCAGTGTTATCTGATGGTTTTCACGGGAGTGTGAGAGACAGCAAGTTTCCTCAAGTCTCTAGGACTCTTCTCAGAATTCTGGCCGTTCTCAACAATGCCGTAGTTTAGATAGTCTCCACTCCCTGTGACTTTTGGTTATTCCCTAAGCTCACAGGCTGTCGTTATGAGACAATTGGGGAAATGAAAGAGGCTGTGGCGAAGGTCATTGACACGCTTATACAAGAGGACTTCCATGGGGCCTTCCAGAAGTTTTTGGAACGGTACAACAAATGTATTGCAGCTGGAGGAGATTACTTCGAAGGAAACTAGAGTTTCGTGTGTGTACTATCAATAAAAGTGCACATAAGAAAAATGTCTGAAAACTTATTTAATGATCTTCGTATATGAAAATAAAGAATTTTCCTTATTTCCCCCAAAAAAATTCTTAATTCATTGAATGACACTCATATATATATATTAAAATTTTCAAATCTTTTTAAAAATGTTTTTTTGTTATATCAGAAAAGTGCTCAAATACTGGCTTGTAGAGCACGATAAATTATAAAATCAATCTTTTTTCTCTATGTCATTCTCAGGACTAAGTTTCAGGTATTCTTAAATAAAATGCAATCTTTAGACGAAAATGTTATATATAGATAGATAGATAGATAGATATGTGTGTGTGTGTGTGTGTGTGTGTGTGTGTGTTTAAAGCTTAAAATATATGATTTCTCACCCACTTTTGTGAGCCTGATAACTATAATTTTATATTTTTGAAGAAAATGTACAATCTTCTGATGAAACCTGAAATAGTCACAGGTTTGATATATATATATATATATATATATATATATATATATATATATATGGTTGGGTTACATAAGCATTAAATTTATGATCATAAGACTGATACAAGGTTGTCACGAAGCACAATCACACACAGACGCACACACACACACACACACACACACACACACATATGTATGTATGTATGTATGTATGTATGTAAGGTTTACACGGTGAAATTTTACAGGAAACGTGTACATGAATTGCTTAATTTAAACTAGAAATAACATTGACATATATTGTTGTCAAATTCTGTTTCCATGTTAAAATTTGGAGAATTAATAATAACATAAATAGCAAAAACCAATAAAATATGATTTTAAAACACCAAAAAGAAAAGAAAAACTTAAATGCCAAAAGTGAAGATGAGGTTTTATGACGTCAGTAGTTTACTTTGAAGGAAAATATACTTATCTTGTTTGTTTTTTTAGGGAATTTATTTAACTTTTTTAGGTTGGTGGTTCTATATTCATACGCAGTTAATGTTACCAGTTCGCAAGAAAGTATTTGTTGCTTACATTTCTGTAAAAGGAATCATTATAAAAACTATCAACAAAACGATCAGTATTTTTCTTAAATGATAGGAAACAGTTTATTGAGAAAATAAGGTTTTAAAATTAAGTAAAGTTGGTGATTGGAGTCGAGGGTAACCCGAAGGCTCCCTTTTTAATAGCTACTCCACAGAGGTATAGGGTAGGGGGCTACTCCTTTCACTGGATTGCTCTACTTTACCCTTGATCCGTTCCTTATAATGCTGAGTGTTAAGAAAGGCGGCGTCAAGTACATTTTTTGAGTCTTTGGTATGACTCGACCGGGGATTGAACTTCGGTCTCCCGGACCACTGGCGAACACCCTACTCGTTAGGCCAATGGCCTGGTTAAAATTAATAGTAAAACATAATTATTCAATATCATTTGTATATCTTTTTATCATTTTTGATGACTGATTTGAAAAAAAAAACTGCTTTGCTCAAGTTATTTAATAGACTATTCAGAACCTTGTTTCAGAAAAAAAGCGCAACCTTTTTTTTCTGCCAATACACTGAAAACCTTGGTTTCACGGGGCTCTCTTCGTCAGGCAGCACTTACCCAGCGTATAAGAAAAATGGTTAGGTTCATTGCCTGAAGCGCCTCCCCAGGAGTAGATAGCAATGGAGACCAAGAAATATTTGACCTTGTGTTAAATCCTACGAAGAGGTGAAGTAAATACTGAAATGAGAAGAAGTGATTGCTTGGGGGACATAATTCTTTATATAACCTGTCTCCTGACAAACTAACAAATAGACACAGCTTTATATATATATATATATATATATATATATATATATATATATTGTCATCCACAGACGGACTATTTCGTTGTATCACAACTCTTCAGTGTGGCTAGACTCGTCGGATGCTTGAAGCTAGGATCGAAACCCGCCCAACTTTACGTTAGACTTAGTATCATACCGCTCAACCCGCAAGCGAACCATATCAGCTCGGGAATTATAAGGCATTATGCAGTAGCTTTCGTTTGTTTACACTTTTGCCTTACCGGATACCCGAGTGCTCAGTTCATTCGAAGTGCTTTGCATTATGCGGGTGTCAGTCGTAAATTCCTTCGACCGAGTGCTCAACCCCCGTGGAGGAGCGTATATAGTCAGAAACGAGTTTGAGGTGGGAAAAAGCCATTGCTTTAGTGATGCAATTTTGAATCGAACCCGGCTCTGGACGAACACATAGATAGACACTGCAATTATATATATAGTTCTAGTTTTTTTATCAAAAAGATCTGAAGAAGTCCTGTTAATGTTTTTTCGTGTTTTTGGAAATTTCAAAAATGCGTAACAGGATGGAAATAAATTTATAATCCTATGTGACCGGTTTCGTTGTTTTTCTTAAAGAATATATATATGTGTGTGTGTGTGTGTGTGTACTCGTATATATGTATGTATGGGTGTGAGTTGTGTACTGGTGACGAGGCATATTTATTTGTTGAATGAAAATTCTCTACAGGTTCAAAATGTCTTCAATATATACAGGGTGTATACACCTGGCCAATGAATTTTTCGTCGGAGGTGAGAGTACCTTTCAAATTAGAAGTAGCTGATCGGCTGATCTATTTACTTATTTACATTGATGTTTTTGACTGCCAAATATTATTTCAACTCAGGTTAATTGAGTTTCATATTATATCCAAATGACTCATATGTTTGACGCTTTTTATCCATTTGTATTCTTGTTTTTCTATAAATGATTTTATGCTTATATATTTTTCAGTTTTTGTCTCTTTGTTAAAATCTTGACCGTTTGAGATGAATTGGTATTCTATAAGTATCAATTTACCTTGATCAATAGATTTGATTCTGTGTCAAAGTTATTTAGTCTAAAATAAAATTCTGATTTTCAAACTTATTGTTGTTGACAGCGTATTCATTCTACTAAGTGAATCACATTTTTGATTCTGCAATTTGATTTGAGGAAAATTTCTTTTGTTGTGAAGCTATTAAATAATTAAATTGCTTGGAGCTGTTTACGGCAACGGTTGATTTTAATATTACAGGAGGAATTCTTCATGAGGTAGTAGTTAATGATATTTATCAACCCCCTCCGCTCGGACAGGATATGACACAAGGTCAATTTTTTAAATGAAGTTTAACAGGTTTGAATTCAGAGTTTTCCTTCTCCTAGACTAGTTGCCTCACCAAGGCTGAAGAACCTAGTCTGCCCTACTATTTAGCCATAGCTGCTGGAGGAGAATAATTGGATTCATACCTTTCCCAAGAGTGTTAGTGCTATGTGAAATGCAATCAGTCTCGTCTAGGATTTGAACTCGTGTCGTCGTGTTCATTTCCAGCGACGGGTAGTTAATGTGTTACACTACAACATCGTAGTAAGCGAGTTCGAACTCCAGTCGTGCTAATTCGAACTAATACTCTTAAGAAAGGCATGAAACCACTTCCTTCTCTCACCTATGTGTTAAGTAGTACTACTATTATCCTTTTACAAGGATTATTTTGTTATTAAGTAACCCATGGAGGTTGATATGCTATTAAACAAAGAAACAATACTAATATCATATGAGAAAATTTAGTGGATTTTATCTTGAGCTTTTTATGAGTTACTTTATTATTTACTACGTTATTCCTATAATTTAGAATTCAGCAAACAACATGAAAAACAAATATTCACACTTATCTTATTACTTTTGTCTATGTTGAATATATATATATATATATATATAGTAAATTGGCCGACCATAGTTGAGGGTGACCCTAAGGCTTCCTTTTCAATAGCTGCTACAATGACATGTAGAGGAGGGTGCTACTCCTTTTCCTGGATTGCTCCACTTACCCTTGATCTATATCTTATAATGTCGAGTGTTAAGCAAGGAGGCATCAAGTACCATTTGTTTAATATCTAATATGACTCGACATGGGACTGAACCCCGGTTTTCTGGACCATCGGCGAACACTCTAATCATTAGGTCAATGAGCCGATATATATATATATATATATATATATATATATATATATATCGTATCAAGACTAGCGAATCAAGACCAGGCCAGACTTACAGACAAATAAAAATCAACTTCTACATTTTTTATTGATCTAAGAAACATATATTTAACAATCTTTACTCTCTAGTAAAAATTTACAGCTAGGGTTGTAAATGATAAATGATAAATTTTACTGGTCATAAGCGAAAAAATATTGCCACTGGTGGTATCTATGGGAAAAATAGTGATTTGTAGCAGAAAACTTGCTCTATCTGATAATGTTCGAAAACTCCAAAAGTGTGAGTCTTGAGTTCAACAGTAAATTGCATCAGACGTTGAAGCACCAGTTCTGGAGATCTGAAAAGTGGACCTGGGAATAACGGCAATGAAATGGTACTCAACCCTCTTCATATCTCTAGAATAGAAGCCTCACCATCAGATACAGTTCAGTGTCAAACCCAGGACACCCTTTATTGAAGGGAACTTACCCTTCATGAGGTGATACAGTCAGCATACGTTTAGCCCCACCGACAGTGATTCATATTAATGGGTTATTGAAGAATGCAGAAGAGTTTCGTCATAAATAATACCTAATAATATCCGTTTTAATTTAAGCGTTCCTCCAGAAATAACAAGATTCTAAAGAACTCTTGGTTAGAACAAAACTGTCATTTTATCTTTTAGAATAATTGTGCACTTATTTACGAAATTTCCTTCATGTGTGTGTGTGTGTGTGTGTGACCTAATCAGTTGTCTTTGTGCGTATGACTGGATCGACAGAAGACAGTTACTTATTAGAATATATTTTCTCTAAGAATACCAGGATGATATTTTAAGCTATTGTGCTATATTGAGTTGCGCGTACCACTGAATGACCTCGCACAATAGAATGCTTATCAAAACAACAGTTTAGATTTTCTTTTTCCAAGAAAAGAAAATGATTGGCGGGTTCGCAGAAAATTAATAATAAAAAAAACTGTAAGGAAAACACAAGACAGATGTTGAAGGTATTCGAGCAAGATAGACTTCCGGAATCAATATTTTTAATACTTCTGCTACTACTACTTCGTTTATATTGAAAATAATTTATTATTCAATGTTTCAATTTAACAATTACTTCGTTTTTAATTGCATGAAATAAATGTATTTGGCACAATGGTTATCGATACGAGAAATGGTCTGGAATGGCCGTGTTCAAGTGCTGGCCGAACATACTATCCTTCACTTCCTGAAAAAAATTCTTTTGAGAAAAATCATAACTTTATCCTTTCTCCCATCAGCTATCGGCCAAATAGTTGGGCAAAATGAGACCCTTATTATTGGAGAAGAAAAGTTCTAAATTTAAACTGCCCAGTCAGCAGGCCTAAGGATACGCTAACTGTATCCTCTACAAATGGGGCAAGACCACAACCACAAGAAATGGAGTGTCCTAAGTATGTTATTAAACTGCATCTAGTAGTAAAAGTCGAGATGGACGGGGAGTGTAGAGAGTTCCTTTATTGCCATGTTCGCTAATAGTCCGGGAGACCTGGGTTCAGTCTCAGGTCGCGTCATACCAAAAACTTTTAAAATGGTACTTGATACTTCATTGATTAACACTCAGCAATAAAAGGTACGTATCAAGGGTAAAGTGGAGCAATCCAGGGAAGGGAGTAGTGCCCTCCCTAACACCTCGGTGTTGTAGCTATTGAAAAGGGGGCTTTCTGGTCGCCCTTGACTACAGTCACCAACCTATATTACAGGGGAAGGAGTAGCGCACTCCCATACACCTCGGTGTAATATTTATTGAAAAGAGAGCCTTCGGGTCGCCCTTGACTACAGTCACCAACTTTACTTTTACTTTATTAGTAGAAATAGTGGTGATTGTTGGTTTTGTTTCTCTGTGGAAGCTATAATGAAATTATCGAGGGAAGGAAAAAGACAAGGATACCTTTATACTCAAACATTATTTTGGAGTTTACGACTATTCTGTGGTGTGGAATGATTCCCTGAACCAGTTCTAATTGTCGGGTGTCTCTCAAACAAGGCGTTGAAGTATATTATAGAATTATTTTCGGCGATTACAAGTTCAAGGATTTGTCGTGTTTTCAGTGGGTATGTTTAGCAGAGGCTGCTACAAGTAGAAGGCACCACCTGCCGCTTAGCCACGGAGTTTAGCGAGCATGTTCGCTCTCCACGAGCAGTCGAAAGAAAAAAAAGTATTTCCTGTCGAAGTGGTAAATGCTTAATGAGAAAGAATTTCTTCTTGATATCTGGAAGCCTCTCTTTTTAGACATGCACTGACTTAGCATCCAGTCAGAGGCCTACAGGGAAACTGTTACTTTTTGCATTTATATTTTTTATTTCTTTTTAATCTTGACCACTCTCAGGTTTACCCTGGCTCGAAAAGGTAGTACTCGCTAGATACCCATCTAAGAGAAAAGTACATCGGTTTTAAAATTATTCCTATTTGATAAACTGTAAATTATTTGTTTAAAGATAATTTTAAGTAAAAATTATTTTAAGATACAATAATTTTGAATTATAGTTGTTTACTAACGATTATTATTTGCAATCAGAATCCAAGTCTTGGATATGACTGCTTATATTTCACTTTTCGCTAATGCCCTTGGGAAAAAACTTTAATCCATCTCTTCTCACCCCTGCTATGGGTAAATAGTATGGTAGACTATGTTCTTTAGCCTTGGTACGGCAACCAGAATAAGACACGAAAACTTTGCTATAGTCCGCTTAAAAATTGACCATGCATCACATCCTAATCGTGGTGGAGGGTTAAATACATAAATACGTGCTAATTATATATATATGTATATATATGTATTATATGAAAAACAAAATATTATAAACAATGTATTTTTATAATATGACATCGTTTCAGTTTTGTACGCCCATCTTCAGGGCTTTATAATTTATATTAAATGTTTTATCAAAAAGATATTTTCAACTAAAAAGAAAAGATGAAACATAAGTAGTTGTTTCCGATGAAACATTTAACGTCTATGTTAAAATCATGGAGACGTTTTAAAAAGTAAACGCATATATATATATATGAAAATACAGTCTCTAAATTTTTTTTTTCATATTTTACACACTCACACACACACACACACACACATTCACTCACACATATATACTGACAGCCATACTTTATATTTACATACTGTCCGATTTCTTTCTATTTTTCACCAATATATATCATCATCATCATCATCATGTCGTGCCGCTCGCACGGATATCCCTGACCCTCTCTCGCCACTTCTCCCTATCGTCCATCGCCTCCGGCAGGTCTTCGGGGCTACATTCCGTATCCTCTCATAGCTGCTGTATGTATGTTCGAGCTGGTTGTCCAGCTTTTGCACGGCCATATGTGGGGGTCCATAGTAGTACATCTCTTATGAGCTTGTCCTGCATGTCTGGTTCGTCTAACTTGGATAGTTTTCGTGATGGGAGGCAGGTGACCGTATAGTTGGTGCCTTGTGTGGTGTTGCCGCCAGGACTTATTCAATATTGCCCGCAACATTCTTGTGCAATTGCCGTCCAGCTTCTTCTCCAGCCTTTAAGTTAGCGTCCAAGTAGTGCATCCATACAGCAGTATCGATACGACCGCTGCCTGGAAGAAACTGTGTTTCATTTTATCGGTCAGGTCATATTTCTATATGATCGATAGCCTATCGTTAGCTGTCCATGCCTTCGTTATATATATATATATATATAAATTAGTACCGAAAAAGACATCGACACCAATATATATATATATATATATATTGGTGTAAAATAGAAAGAAAAAATATATATTCATATATATACATTGATCAACAATATTTAAAAACACCAAGTACTTAATATAGATGTTTCGTTCGAGCATATCAAGAGAGACAAATACTTAGATCTTGCCAAAGAGCTGAAAAAGCCATAGAACATGAAAGTGATGGTGATACCAATTGTAGTTGATGCACTTGCAATGGTCCCCAAATGTGTCGAAAAGAGACTGGGAGACAATAAAATAAAAGAAATAAAAGCGAAAAGATAGACAAATACTTAGATCTTGCCAGAGAGCTGAAAAAGCTGTGAAACATGTAGGTGATGGTGATACCAATTGTAGTTGGAACCTTGGAATGGTCCCCAAATATATCGAAAAGAGACTGAGGCGGCCATAGAATGAAAATAAAAGAAAGCGACCTTGCCAGAAAGCTGTTGAACATAAACGTTGAGGTGATACGAATTGTAGTTAATCTACTTGAAACAGTCCCCACGGGTTTGGAAAGGAGCTGCAAGGATTGTAAATCAGAAAAAGAATCGAAAGCATTCTGACCTCAGCACTGTTAAAATAAGTTAAAATACTTAGTGAGCTGAGGAGACTTTATTGAAAAACAATCAGTTAAAACAAGGAGAAACTCTCATAGTGAAAATAATAATAATAATAACAATAAAAATAATAATATCAATTATAGAGAACTAAAAAATATATGGAACATGAAGGTGTTGGCGATACCTATTGTAATTGGTGCACTCGGTACTCTCATCAACGTTTTGGTACAAAGACTGGAGGACTAAGAAATAAGGGAACGAGTATAGACAATCGAAACTATAGTATTGTTGTGTTCAGCCAGAATACTGAGAAGGATCCTGAACACTTGAGGAAACTTACTGTCCCTCAGACTCCAGTGAAAAGCCATCAGCTAACGCTGGTGGGAAAAGATCTCAAAAGATAATGTGACGATTGTGCCAATTGTGATTGGTGTTTTGGCACAATAACTAAAGGATTATTAAAAGGCCTGGAGGACTTGGAAGTGGGCGGACGGGTAGAGACTATCCAAATGAAAGCATTGCTGAGAACGGCCAGAATCCTGAGACGAGTCTTGGAGACTTGCAGAGATTTGTTGTCACTCAAACTCCAGTGAAAAATTATCAGCGACCACTGATGTGAAAAACTCAAAGGAGTAAATGATAATGTAATATAATAGCTGAGGGATTTCAGTTCATGCCTTTGGGTTTAGTTAGGCTGAGAACCTTTCGGCTCCGCATATGGGATAGTTAGGTGCAAATTTGATGCAGGTGTTAACGCGTGCGCGCCCAGAGCGGACGTGTCACTCAGAGATATCACAATAGTCCGAGATGAGGAACAGGGTGACGGAGTACGAATGACGTCACGCACCGGAAGTGGGCGGAGGATTTTGGGGATTTCGAAGAAAAGTTAGGAGAGTTGAAACTAGACGCCGAACGAGGATAATCGACTTTTGGGGCTCGCAGAGGCGAGACGAATTTGTGCGCTACGGGCGCCGCACGGATGGTGGGGGGCAGATGAAGAAGCCAGCCTAAAAAGATTGTGCTTCTCTCCTCATGTCGAAGATCCTTTAAACTCAAAAGTAATAAAAGGTTCGTACCTGAACTGAGAAGGCGTTACGTGTTTTTCGTATTTCGAGATCCTATGTTCTATATTATGTATGTATGTTATGAACATTCGATGTACATTTCGCACATAGCCGTATCTGGCTATAATAATAATAATAATAATAATAAGAAGAAGAAGAAGAAGAAGAAGAAGAAGAAGAAGAAGAAGAAGAAAGATGATGTTGACGCACATGACCTTTCATCTGAGAGTTCACATAAAAAGACTATATGTGTCAAGAAAAGAAGAAAGAAGAAAACTCGCCATCATTGAAGATAGCGTGGATACATCAATCGGAAGACTCGAAGATCACATTAAAAAGAACAAAGAAAAATTAATTACTAGTAATAGCACTGGTAACACAAAGACAAAATAAAAACAACCCCAAAACTGAGGGGAAAAAATGGGAAGAAAAATAACTGTATGAACAAACTGGTGAAATCCCATGCGAGAAAACCTGGACATGGCTAAGAAAGTGAAATCTTTTCAAATAGTTGTATAAAACAACGTCAGGAGGACAAATAATATTAAAGCAAAACTTGATTATACGCAACAGAATAGCAAGAGTAGAGAACAATGTGGCGATAGAGACATGATAGGGGGGTTGATCACTGGGAATTGAGCAAGTAATTGAAATCTGACCATATTAGAAAATGATACGCGCACAAACCAGAATTCGTCCTTCAGAATGAGACGCCAAAAATTTCCTGGGATTTTGAGATACAAACAGATCTCTTAATCCCTGCCAGAAAACCAAGCCAAATGATAATTAATAAATTTAAAAAAGAGAGAATTTGCCGTATAGTGGACTACTTTGCAATCCCAAAGAAACACCAAGCGAAAATCAAAAGAAAAGAAAAGAGAAACAAGTACTAAGACCTTGTCAGAGAACTAAAAAAAGCTGTGGAACATGAGGGTGACGGTGATACCAATTGTAATTGGCGCACTCAGAACGGTCCCGAAAGAATGGAAAGGAGACAGGAAGGGTTGGATATTGTTAAGATAGATCAGAATAGGGAGAAGGGTTGGTTGGTTGGTTGATTGATTGTTTGATTTTACGGCATATCAACCCTTTTCGGGTCATTAAATACGGGTTCAAGTCATTTTGAGTTTTTCATTGCAGGTTATTAAGGCCAAATCCATTATCATTAAAGCTATCCTTTTAGAAGAACAGCAGTGACGCTATTTAACCTATAGCTGGGAGGATTAGGGGGTTCATACCTTTCCCAAGGGTATTTGTACGAAAGTGAACGTAATAGCGTGACTGGAGTTCGAACTCGCTTACTAAGCTTCTGCAGTCCAGCACTTTAACCATTACACCACGAGGATACTCCCTTAAATAGATTTATTTATTTGTATTAGAAAAATGCACTTCAGAAACAACTAGATAAAAGATATAAATATGAACGTACAATCAACGTGATTCTCTAACCACTCGGCATAAAATATCTCTAGGCAGGTTGACATGCCGTTAAAATCAGTCAGTTAATCAATCACAGGAACGTGTTCATCTTTCGCCAATGCTGGTTTTCATTTCTTTCCTTTTTTTTTTTTTAATAAGATTCGTCCTCCAAAACTGATTTACTTCACAGGTAAATGTCGTCTTTTATAATTTTTTTTAAACATAAAGCAAAGAGATTGTGATCGTCAATTTAGAAATTCTGTCAGTTTCAGTTGTCAAAATACCTGTTTGTCATTTTTTTTCTTTATTTTTTTTTTTTTTTGTCTTTTTTACTTTTCATATAGCATTCAAAATCATGAAAGATCTTCTGGCTCGTTTCATAATTAAAGTTGCCGATCGATATTTTTCATAATGTAGTTGAAGTTACCAGGTGCGCTGGTTAACGTCGGCGAACCGAGTTCAAATCCTGGACGAAGCTGTTCAAGTTTCACTTTGCGTTGATATCTCGAAGATATGAGGGAAATAATTAAGTAGGCTGAGTTCTGGCTCGGCAACCGGTTTTGGAGAAGGAAAAACACAGGAGTAAATAGCAACGGGCAGAACATCAAACATTAATGTTTGTTCTGGGTGAAGCTTTGGGAAATGTGGAGTACCCCTTCATTGTCATTACTACCTGGTCGACCCCGGCTCGGAATGGTAGTAACTGTAAGTGTCCCATCTATAGGTCAAATTGAATTGTTTATTCATTTTCAGCTATGTGCAAATGGTTTGTATTTCATAGGAATACTTGATAAACAGAACTAATAATGTTAAATAGAAATACGTGAAGCCATTCAACTATGTGCAAACAAATGAGTAATATTGCATAGAATTATTAGTATTTGAAAGCAATACTTGAAACTAACTGTGTACAAATAGAATAGTTTGTGTTAAGTAGCAATACTTGAAATCATTTAATTGTGAGTAATCAAATGATTACGATTAAATAGAATTATTAGTATGAGATAGGAATACTTGAAACCTCTTACGTGGTGCCTTCAATAAGTTTCCAGACTTTTTTGTACAAGTATCTAAAATTGTCGTAGACTCTTGAAAATTCAGTATGTTATTGCTATACATCTTATCAGATGACTGACCAATTTTTATGATTTCATGTTCAAATGAAAAGCTACAGCAGCAATTGGAATACACCTTACTAAAGCCTGGTTGTTACAGCTGGTGAATTTCAAAAATGCAATCTGACATTTTAGAAGAACGATATGCAATAAAATTCTGTTTTAAACTTGGAAAAAATGCCACTGAAACGTATGGAATGCTTCAGACTGCTTTTGGAGCATCTTGCATGAATCGAGCATTAGTTTTTGAGAGGCATAAGAGATTCAAGGAAGGCAGGGAGTCAGTGAGGGATGATGAGAGGTGTGGGGGGAGTAAGAAAGTCAATACACCAGAGTTTATTGGCCAAAGGGTTGGGATTAGGGTTACTATGTTGAGGTTTTAAGGATGTTCAGTGGCATTTCCACAAGGACAATGCACCAGTCCACAACTCCATCCTTGTCACAGACTATTTGACCGAGATGGGCATGAAAACAGTTCCGCAGCCTCCCTAAAGTCGAAACTTGCTCCCTGTGACTTTTGTTTATTTCCTAAGCTCAGAGGCTGTCGTTATGAGACAATTGAGAAGATGAAAGATGCTGTGACGAAGGTCATTGACACGTTCACACAAGGGGACTTCCATGGGGCCTTCCAGAAGTTGTTGGAACTGTAGAACAAGTGCATTGCAGCCTTCGAAGGGGACTAGAGCTTCATGTGTGCACTATCAATAAAAGTCCCCATACAAAAAAAAGTCTGGAAATTTATTTAATGATCCTCGTATGTATAAGCTATCAAATGAGCTCTAACTCGTTTAAAAAAGCAGTCTAATACCGTGTTTTTTCGTATTTGTAGACACACACACACACACACACACACACACACATATATATATATATATATATATATATATATATATATATATATAAACAGGATCAGGTAATGAATAACCCGTTCATATCCTTGACGAGGTTGTTTGCATTTTCATATAGTGCTAATTTCAAAGGCATGAATCCGATTATTCTCACTCCAGCTATGGGTAAATATGGACTCTTAAACCTTGGATTGGCAACCAGTTTAGAAGAAGGAAAACTGAATTCAAACCTTTAAAATTCCGCTTAAATTGACCTTGGGTTACATCTTGCTCGTGTGGAGTCGTTGGGTATATACATATATATATAGATAGAGAGAGAGAGAGAGAGAGAGAGAGAGAGAGAGAGAGAGAGAATGTGTGTGTGTGTGTGTGTGTGTGTGTGTGGCAGATTTTCTTGTTAACGTATTTTATTAAAGACGACAGAAAAAGATTTACAGTTAAGTCTTTTATTAACCTTTTCACGTTCGCATAGGTGCCTACTTTTACAGTCTCAACGATTCATAGTCACGTGATCCTGATCTGTGACTTCTACACATTCAAACCAGTACCAACTGACGGCGCGTTCAAACACGATGTCAATTGCACGCGATGAACGCTTTCATTCAGAATATTTATTGATCACATAAAATATCTCATAATCGTACATGGCTGTACCCACGTCTTCGACAATGACCAAGGAAGGTCGAAAGTACATTCACTTGGGTTATAAAATCAAAGATTTCGGACAATTATGAAAGAGCCTTCATCATCAGTTATGGCAAATTGCTAGCAAGCTTGAAAAGCCTTCATCCTCAGTTGTGACATCAAGCTCACGAACATGAAAGGGTGAATAAACTCCAGATCTTTTTCTGTCATCTTTTATAAAATTGTCTTTATATATATATATATATAATTTTAATGAAAACTGTTATCGCTATTCGAGCAACATTTTTCATCATCTTATAGTCCTGAGGAAGATTTATTAATGCTGAAACGTTTTAACGTTGACTTTCCATCATAATAAATTCATCACATTTGGATTACTTTGTTTTTTTCCATTTTCTTCATATATATATATATGTGTGTGTGTGTGTGTGTGTGTGTGTGTGTGTGTGTAATTTATCGGAAACGTCATTATTTTGCTACAATTGCACAGACGTGGTGTAATGGTTATCGTCGTAAAAAACGGACACGACGACACTAGTTCAAATCCTGGACGAGACTGATTGCATTTCACATAGCACTAATACCCTTGGGAAAGGTATGAATCCAAATATTCTCCCTCCAGCTATGGGTAAATAGTAGGGCAGACTAGGTTCTTCAGCCTTGGTTAGGCAACTAGTCTAGGAGAAGGAAAACCCTGAATTCAAACCTGTTAAACTTCGCTTAAAAATTGACCTTGTGTCATATCCTGTCCGAGCGGAGGGGTTGGGTAAATATGATTGCACAGACACAGATACATATATTATCATCAATTTGTGCTGAAAGCATGGAGTCTCTTGACTATCTCTCGCCATCTCTCCCAATCGTCCATCGCTCTTGGCAGGTCCTAGACAGCATCTGGTGTCCGCACATAGTTTATGTAAGTAAGTCTTTGCTGGTCGGCCAGCACGATGGTCTCCACAAGTAGGAGTCTATAGAAGAACGTTGCGAATGAGTTCGTCCTGAATTCACCAGCAGTACCCAGCAGATTTTCGTATAACCTGACTGGGTTGTGAAGTAAGAAACAAGTAGTCATACATCGGCAGTTTTATTTATTTTATAGCAGTAGATGAGATATTGCTACCGAGGTATATGAACTAGTCTACTAACTTCAGTTGTTTGCTGCCTTATGTGAAATGATCTATTTTATTTAAGATACATGAATTCTGCTTTATGCAACTCGCTGCTTTGCAGCAGAGATTCGACTTAGCCAGTGTATTTCCGAGAAGCGCCAGATAATCGACGTAGTCTGCATCTCGTACTTTATGTGAGTTATCGTATGCTTATCGTCTTTTTTTAATGTTCTGGACACGACGCAGTATGGCCAAAAATTATGAAAACTGAAATTTTATTTAGCAAGACAGAAATGAATAATAAATGAAATGTTAATTTTCTTTAATACTGTCCCCCGAGAATTTATCACACTTTTTTCTCTGAGTTAGAAATATATATATATATATATATATATATATATATATATATATATATATATATTACTTATTTAGGTTTATATTTCCATTTGAGGAGGACCAGCATTTCTGGCTACCTTGTTACTTGCCCACAAAATCTGCATTCCGAATCGTGACATTTTTTCTATGGATGAATATCGACTTCTGGCAGTGGTGGTAAATACAATGCTATTTTGGATCAGTCCCCGTAGCGTAGTGGTTAACATACTGTACTGTGATATCCTTGTAAGCGAGGTATGGACTCCCTAATCTTCCCAGCTATGGGTTAAATTGTATCAGTGTTGCTTCTTTTTTAAGGATAGCTTTGGAAGGAAATAACCTAAAAAGGTTGATATTCCAGTAAAATACAGAAACCAAACCAAACCAGCCGACAGCCACAAACCTTTCCAACATAAACTCACGTTTGGGGAACATATTTAACAAATTAACACAGGAATTGATATAGAATAATAAAACTGTAACACAAATTAAGTATCATATTAACGCTATATCACACGCCGTTTTCAACAGCTACTGCACTGACTGGAAACACCTCCCGGAACATCACAGCACACTGGCGGTCAGTCAGACTACTAAGGTATGTTGATATTCTTGGCATTATAGCGCAATAACATCTTCAATACAGGTGAAGCTGTGCCACTATTGTTCTTCTACAAGGGTGAATTTGGCATTGAATAACCGACGAAGTTTAATAGGCCATTAAACCAAACTAATCATCTATGAGAGAAGAAGAGACTCATCCCATAATCTGATCATATAATAGGGGCAGTACTCGTGTAAGTGTGTCTTTGACCGGGCGAAGCCGATCCCTCTTTCTTGAATTCAGAGGTTTCTTTCTCCTAGACTGGTTACAATAAAAGTAGTTGTAAAGATGGCGACCATAGTCGAGGGCAACCAGAAGGCTCCCTTTTCAATAGCTAGTACACTGAGGTGTTTTTACAGTTTTGTCTGGTTATTTTATAAGAGTTTTTTTTTTTTTTTGAACATAGTTAATACAAATAATTTCAACCCACTCGGCTGGGACTGTAGAATACGGGGTTATGGTTTGGTAGGGTTTTTTTTTTTGGCATACCAACCGTTGTTGGTTATTTAATGACAAATCCTCTTTATACGTATATATTATATATATGATTTGGCTTCGTGGGTATTATGGCATATCAACCCTTGTGGGTTATTTAATGCAAAATCCTCTTTATACATATTGAATGTATACGATTTGCTTTGGTTGGGTTTTATGGCATACCAACCATTGTGGGTTATTTGATACCATATCCTATTTATATATATATATTGAATATATACGATTTGCTTTCGACGGGTTTTATGGCATATTATCCTTTGTGGGTTATTTAATGCCAAATACTCTCTCTCTCTCTCTCTCTATATATATATATATATATATATATATATATATATTAAATATATATAATTTGGTTTGGTTTGGTTTGGTTTGGTTTTATAACTTATCAACCATCATTGGTTATTTAATGAAATATATATGATTTGTAAAGACATTTGTTTGATAACATTTTTAAGCAAATCTGAGTTCATATTTTTTTGAACACAGATAAATGGTTTCAAGTATTGCTGCGTATCACAAACAATTCAATTAAACAGTTAAATTGCCAAACAGTTCTATTTCTAAGTATTAGATTTAGCTTGTCATTTTAATGTAAAGCAGAATTTTAATGTAAAGCAGTTCTATTTGACCCAATCAGGTGCTCTCACTCCGGAGTGAACGTGGGACGAATGACAGTGAAGAGGTACTCTGCATTCTCCAAAGCTCCAGCATTAGTGGAGCCTCACCATTATACTGTTTTGGGTTATATTTATAGAACCTCTTACTCCTCGGCAGAGATGCAGTCGGTGCATTCTATAACCTCAACTTACTGGGGTGAGATTGTTTTGTGCCATATCCAGGCCTCTCGTTACCGGGAGAGTCTCACTTCTCAGCTGAAATGCAGTCAGTATATTCTACAACCCCAAACGCCTAGGCTAATGGGTTTGTGGTTTAAATAGTACTACAAGTGTTCTTCTACAAGTATGACTTTGGCATTAGATAACCCGTGAAGGTTGATATGCCATTAAACAAAGAAACCTTAGATAGTACCAATGGAATTCTTCTACCAGGATAACTTTGGCATTAAATAACCTGTGAAGATTGATATGCCATTAAACAAAGAAACCGAACCGAAACCTCAACGAACGTGATTCTCTAACCCCAAGACATAAAATAATCCTAGACAGGTTGACATGCTTTTAAAATCAATCTAAAATCAATCAATCGACTAACTGGCAAGTCACACTTAAAACGCAGGCTACCATTTAATCACTGAAGCTAAGCAACGAGGAACCTCCTCTGTAACTAGTAACGCCTCTGCCGAGGGCGCCGATAGTTGTGTAAGCTAGATTAGCAAACCTTCACGAGTGAGTTCGAGTCTCATTAGGTGCCTCATTTCATATGGCCTTGTGTCACATCTATGCAAAATGCTTAGTAAATTACTATTAACGGCTCTGTCGCTTCTTTAAAGAGAAAAAAGTAAGGCTTATCGTAAGTGCTAAAACGGCTCTTTTCCTTTTCTTTAAGAAACTCTATAATTCGATCGCCGCATCAGGCTGCCTCAATCTTCGTGATCTCCCATCTCGAACAAATCAACAGAAAAAAAAAAAATCTATCATCTAGTAACTCCCGGAACGTAATTGCCTTAGTAAGTCCAATAAAGAATATTAACATCGACAGCTGCGTATCGGGAGGTGGGAATAACTTGTTCGGTGTGTGGAGCGGACGTAATGGAAAGAATTAATGTTATTACCAGTGAATGATTGTAAAAGCTTTAAGATTAAGCTTTTTATATTTACTTCTAGACTGACTGTTTACAACAGGTGAGCTCCTCCAGTTATGGGTTACATAGTTACACTAGTATTCAACGAGGATCATTTTGGTATTTTGGTATAGAGGTGCCCGTTGTGTAATGGTTATCGTCGCAGGATATGGACACGGCGACACGAGTTCAAATCCTGGACGAGACATTGCATTTCACATAGCACTAATACCCTTGGGAAAAGTATGAATCCAAATATTCTCCCTCCAGCTATGGGTAAATAGTAGGACAGACTAGGTTCTTCAGCCTTGGTGAGGTAACTAGTCTAGGTGAAGGAAAACTCTGAATTGAAACCTGTTAAACTCCGCTTAAAAATTGACCTTGTGTCATATACTGCCCGAGTGGAGGGGTTGGTAAATATGTCATTTTGGTTATTTTAAATAACCCACGAAAGTTGATAGGCCATTAAACAAATGAACTAAACTAAACAATATAGAGTATAGAGACTACTTGGATTTGGTTTGATTGTGATATATGGGATATCAACCCTGAAGGGTTATTTGATACTAAATCCTGTTTATATCCTTTGTCTATTGAGTAGAGTGATCGCCAATAACCGTTACGCTATGTGAGACAATCATCTGCAGGTTCAATTGGCGTCTTGTAACTGTAGAAGTAAAGGGGAATGCTCCTTGGGTGGACTATGCAATTCGAAAAACGTCATATACCAGGCGTACATTTCCCCCATGGAACATAATAATGAAAGGGAGAGAGTCTGTATAGGTATTTCCGATGGGAATTGGAAACAAAGATTGTATAATAACAGACATTCTTTCTCCAATCCACGACTTAGAAACCAAACCGCTCTATCTAGATATTCTTGGAGCCATAAGGATCAGGGGTTGACTCCCCCAAGTAAAGTGGAAAATAGTCAGGCAGTCTTCAGTCGCGAATAGTTTCAATGGTAGATGTAACCTGTGTATCGATGAAAAAATTAGTATAATTAATTTTAAAAATCGCGGACTACTGTTAGATGAACGGAACGAGCTTGTGTTTAAATGTAGACATAAAGGAAAATTTAGATTATCCTGAGGGGGGCACAGAGGCCCCTACTGTAGGCATTAGCAGGGATACTGATGAGGATTTTATTGGAATTAATAACATTTAATTCAGTAGTTGATATAATTACGACGGGGAGTTTTATGTAGAGGAGGAGATTCTGTGAAATTTGGATATTAATTCAAAAATTAGGGTTTTGATTTCTGGAGTAGTTAATTCCCCTTGACCATTTTTAGGGTTAATTAAAAGCACTTGGTGGATGCCGAAAGGTTTTCTTTTTTTATCTTATTTTTTTATTATTTTATTTTATTTTAAGGAGAAAGTCTAAGACCACATCAGCTGAGAGAATTCACATATGTATTAGAAGTAAATGCAGACTATATAAAGATAATCATTTAGTTTACAAGCTTAGATTATTCAGAAGATTCCACCTGCTATGGAAGATCTGGCATTATGTTCAAATTGGGATGGGTCGATTTACAGGAACATCCTGTTCTGGATTCTTAATGTTTCTCACACCTTATTGTTTTGAATCCCTCTGCCCTCACCTGAGAATTTAGAATTTATATAGGTCTCCCCATTTTTTTTTCTTTTTTCATACACGTATAGACTGTAATCCACATTTGCTGTTTTGCAACCTCAAGTAGAACATGTAGTGTCATCTGAAGAGACGGAGAGTATAATGATATTCTCTAGCGAAATGAATTTATAATGACAATCTAACTAGATTTAAGTTTCCTTCTAACCACACTGTACACACGATATATATATATATATATATATATATATATATATATATATATATCGTGTGTACAGTGCAGTTTGAAGGAAACTCAAACCTGATTAAATTGTCATTATATATATATATATTGAAGTTGCAACCTCAAGAGGATTGTCTCATATAGCGTAACGGTTATAGGCGTTCGTTTCCTAAGCTTCTAAGTGACAATCATCTGAATGTTGCAGGTTCAATCCTGACTGCAGGTTAGTAACAATACAAGAATACTTAACACTTGTATCCGGTTATGGTTAACGGAATCAGAACAAGTGATCTCCGTGAATTCAATAAAGGAGGCGGTTTGAAGTTCCGTATAGGCTGCTGAGTTCGACAAGAAACACCTGAAGACCGGAGGACATATCGGTTGAAACGTTGTGAATGTAACAATAAAGATGAAAACAGTAGTACGAAAACCCTTAATGATAAACATCGTCAAGCTTCGTCTCAGATATTCAGACAACCAATAACACTGTAGCAGAAAGAACTTAGTATTTTTGTTTGGCCCGTTAATTAATTTGACCGTAAAGTCAAATTTTCACCCAATCAGGATGACTTATCCTATTCAGCCCGGGCTATTTTTTCCGGCAGCACCAAATTGGGGAAAGCTCGCCAAACACTTTCTCTTCCTCAGAACTCTTCAAAAAGTACAGACGTCTTACTGTCCGCTCTTCAATAGCAGCAGCATCGACACAATGAGGAAAGTCATCAAATTTATGGACTCTTTGCGTCTATTCTCTTAGACCAAGGGTTCCCAGTTGAATATGAATTAGATGAATTCAATACGCCACACACAGGAACAACTTTAAGTCCACTCCAGCTTTGGCTATGTCGACACCGACGCAAAATCCCTGTGCAACATTTTCTGGAGACATTTACGCTTCTCTCCCCAAACGATCCGGACCAGGCATTCATGGGTGACTACATCATTGCTGTCCTTAACCAGCAAACACGACCTTTGCTACACCTATGGCGACAATACGTCACTCACACATTCAACAATGCCTTAACCTAACGATGCACATTTCGCTCAAAATGCCTTCTCAAGTCTATAACAACTTCATTTCCTTCCCTCCTTCCTTCCTTCCTACGAGACTTGCAGCATAAACGTAAACCCTTTATTCCATGCTGCTATTAAAACCGATCATAAAATCTTTCCGACATCTGGGTTCTTCACTCATTTGTTTACCTTAAAAATTTAGTGAGGAAACGTAACAACGCGTAAACAATATACTTCGCTAAAACACTATTAATTCTATTTCATATTAATCATTTGTTCGCACACAACTAAATGGTTTCAAGTCGAGTACAAGATTGAACAGATCTGTTTGACCCATAGAAGGGATTCTAACAGGTACTATTGTAGCACATCCAGATATGGATATGTGAAACGTGCATAGAATGTTCATAACATATATATATAGAACATAGGAATCCCGAAACACGAAAAACACTTACGACTTCTTAGTTCAGGTACGAAACTTTTATTATCTTTGAGTTTAAAGGTTCTTCGACATAAGGAGAGAGATACACATTCTTTCTATACTGGTTTTCCATCTGCCCCACCCCAACATGTGTGGCGCCCGTAGTGCACAAATTCGTCTGGCCTCAGCGAGCCCCGAAAGTCGACCCTTCCCGTTCGGAGTCTAGTTCTCAACTCAACTAACTGACTTTTTTCAAATCCCCCCAAAATCCTCTACGCATGCTTCCGGTGCATGACGTCATTCACATCCCCAAGTCCAATCTGGGGTTTCTATTTTGACATCTCTGAATGACACATCCTCCCCGCACGCGCGTCAACACCTGTGCTCAAGTTTGCACCTAACTAACCCATGTGCAGAGCAGAAAGGTTCTCAGCCTAACTAAACCCAAAGGCAAGATATATAAAAGGAAATCCATCGGCTATTATATTACACTGCCTCCCCCGGTCAAAGTTGATTTGAGGGTAATAATAATGAAAGGGTGCTCCACATTTCCCAAAGCTCCAAAACTTGATCTTTTCTAGTGAAAGCCTCACCGTCAAATGTGATTAAGTGTTATACACATGACACATGTTGTGAGGGAATTTTATTCCCTCTCCAGGGGTGCAGTCAGCCTCTTCTACTTTTATCTTATAATAACTGAATATAGATTAAAATGAAGTGAATTCATTTTAGAAGGAAAATAGTTTAAATAATGAGTTCTTTGAAACATTGTTCATATTGATAAGTGAGTTTGCGGTTAAAAACTACAAAAGGCATTAAAAAAATAAAGGAAAAAAACAATGAAGAAGAAGAAGAAGAAGAAGAAGAAGAAGAAGAAGAAGAAGAAGAAGAAGAAGAAGAAGAAGAAGAAGAAGAAAGTGTTATAAAGTGGCGAAATCGTTTGAATAACGACCTTTAAAGAAAAAAAGAAAGAAAGAAAGAAAGAAAGAAAGAAAGAAAGAAAGAAAGACTTGGAGTACCAATCACAGAAATTACTAAAAGTAATTGGAGGGGGAGGGAGAGAAAGCAAATGACATTTTTTTATCAAAAATGCTAGAAAGGAAACATAGATTGAATGATTAGGTTAAAAGAAAGAAAGAAAGAAAGAAAGAAAGAAAGAAAGAGGTCAAAAAATGAGCGAGATATAGAATGTTAACAAGAATAGAGAGACTTACTAGAAGAAGAAGAAGAAGAAGAAGAAGAAGAAGAAGAAGAAGAAGACAATGATGCTAAGAGCTAAAAAAAAGTCCAAATCAACACGAACAAAAAACTAATCAGCAAAATATTAGCAAGTGCATTTTGTGTGAATTTCATTGGAATAAAGACCATTACGAAAAAGGCAGGAAAAGTAATCATTCGACTAAAAAAATATATATTTGTGCGCTAAAAAGCCTTAGGACTGAATCGATAAAAGGAAAAAGAAAAAGACGAAAAAGAAAAAAATACGAATCAACAATGATACAATTAATAGGCATTTTCAAATTATCTCCCTTGTCAAATTGTATTTCTTGAGCTTATTTGTTAAATTTGTTAATTTGGTCTTTTATCATTTTATTTGGAGCTTTTACGATTGTATTGCTTGTGTTTGATGTATTTTTGATAGTAGAATTCGAGGGTGAAATCGAACGAAAAGAGAGAAGGAGGACTTTAAAGAAAGAGACATGATTGAGGGTAGAAAGCAAGAAAAAGTCAGTTGATAGGTAGGGAAATAATGAAAGAGTAGTGGGAGCGTAGAAAGGTGTGGTAAGAAATCGGTGAGAGAAACAGAGACAAAATGAATAAAGAAAGTCTAGGTAAAACAAAGGGGGTAGAATGAAAGAAGAAAGAAGAAAAAAAAGAGAGAAAATAAGAGAACAGAAAGGGAGGAGTTAGCAACGAGAGCTAAAGAAATTTGAACTGTGTGCCAGAAAGAGGCTCTAGAGGGGGAAAAATTGGTTTCTTTGATGGCATATCAGCTTTCGTGGGTTATTTAATGCCAAAGATACAGTGATACTATTCAACCCAGACTTGGACGGGGAAAAGGGGTTCAATAACTTTCCAAAAGATTTTAGTCCTAAAGTGAAAGTAAAAATGCGATTGAAGTTTGAACTCGTTTAGGTAGGGGTCGCAGTCCATCGCTTTAGCCATTACGCCACAAGAAGAAAAAAGGGCTATTGTAATAATTCTTAGACTTTTATTTGGGGATGAAGCTCCATTTTAATTTCTTCTAATTTCTGCTTTCGGCGGCAAAGGACGGAAAAGATTTTGTTAATTTCACTCTTTCTTTCTCAGTCATCCGGGAAAACAGAAAACCAAACAGCCCAATCGGTGAGGTTTAGAATAATTCTTCAACCCAAGCTCTAACTCAACTGTATCTTCCGCAGAAGAGTAAGATCCTACCTCACAAAAAGGGTCTCCTGTGTATTTTACTAAACTGTATCTGATGGTGAGAATCCAGTTCTGGAGATTTGGGAAGTATGAAGTACCTCTTCATTGCCAATATTACCTGGTCCATTCTGACCCGGAGTGGCAGTACCTGTTGTGGTCTCGTCTAAGTGTCAAATATGTTTGAAATTATTCATATCCGATAGAAATAATTGATAGCATATAAAATTAGCTTTATCAAGAATAGTAGCTTGAAGCTATAATTGTGTACAAAAGGGGTTAATATTAGTTACTTGAGACTGTACAAACAAAGGACTGGAATTAAAAATAAATAATATAATTATTGGTATAAGATAGGAATATTTGAAAGCATGTAACTGTGCCAATTAATCAAGAATAGTTACTTGTGGCCATAATTGTTTACTAAGGATTATTATCAGTTACTAGAAACCGTATAAATATGCACAAACAAATGATTCTCTTCAATTAATAATTACTTGAAACCATATAATTATTTGTATTAGATAGGAATACTTAAAACCATACAACTGTGTGCCAATTATTTGTATTAGATAGGAATACTTAAACCCATACAACTGTGGGCAGATCTTTAGTATTAGATAGGAATACTTAAAACCATACAACTGTGTGCCAATTATTTGTATTAGATAGGAATACTTAAACCCATACAACTGTGGGCAGATCTTTAGTATTAGATAGGAATACTTAAAACCATACAACTATGTGCAGATTATTTGTATTAGATAGGAATACTTAAACCCATACAACTGTGGGCAGATCTTTAGTATTAGATAGGAATACTTAAAACCATACAACTATGTGCAGATTATTTGTATTAGATAGGAATACTTAAAACCATACAAGAGTTGGCAAATTATTAGTACTAGATAGGAATAATGGATATGTGCAAAAAAGTCTTAAGAAACCACTACACAAAAAGTAAATACTGATAAATAGTGAATGTGATTCTCTAACTATTCCTGGTCCTTGGTTGGGTAGCTTTTCTCCTTACCACGCTATACCTGCTTTGCAGGGATGAGTTTATTGCTCGGTACCAGGGGATGCCTACGGGACCAAGCATTTTTTGGTCTAGCCACATATGTCTCGAATTTTGCTTGGCTCACTACCATAAAAAGACCTTGTGAATTGGTTGGAAGTCGGTTAGATACCTTCCCTAACTTACTGGCATTCCATAACCCAATACAGGTCGACATACCGTTAAGAAAGAAAGAAAGAAAAAAAGAAAGAAAGAAATAAAGAAAGAAAGAAAGAAAATCTTAGCTAGAGTTTTATTTGAACGATATTTTTAAATGCTTTTCAAGAATAAATCAATTTCCTGTCCAAATTGAAATTGAATTATAATTTTACGGATTTTGACTACGCGCTGAATAACATTTTTTTAAATTACCTAAATTCCCAATATAATGGAGATAACTGTGAAGTACTTATTAGAACCTTTCACTCCTTCCAAAAGAAATATTAACACCACGCTTATAACAGGAACCCAGCAGGTTCGCCAGTCGTCTTTTTAATCATATTTCTTTTTTTTGTAATATTTAACTTACTTTGTTTTGTTTGTTTTGTTTTTCTTTTTCTTTTTTATTTCTTTCTTTTTTTTTTTTTTGTTATTGCTTTGTTTAATTTTCTTTTTGTGTTGTTTTTTGTTCTTTGATTATAGTTGTCTTTTGGGATTTTGGTAGGGAAGGGGCTGCTGTTTTTTGTTTTTGTTTTCGTTTTTAATTTTTCTGGTGTGTATTCTATTTAGGTATTGGATAGAATTCAACATTCTAATCTCTTTTTTATTTATCTTTTTATTTTTGTTTCATTAAGGTTTTTTCTTTTTCTTTTTCTTTTTTTTTTTTTTTTACTATTTGACGTTTCCATTTCGTTTTCCGTTTTCTCCCGCTCTCCCTCCTCCTGTGTCCCTCCCATCTCCCTTCTCTCTTCGCTTTCTGTCTAAACGTGTTGTATTCCGGTTTTTCTATCTACCTTGTACGTCGCTTCCTTAATTCGCTGACAGAATTGATCTTGTTCCCCCGAAGGCCTTCTTAACAAGCCGCGTATAGACAAAGGCAAAGGAATTATTTCTGTCAAAAATTAACGAGATGAACTTTCGACTGATAGAATTGCCTGCCAGTAACATTCGCACAAGATTAAGAAGAGAAGAATATCAGTAAAGAGAAAAAAATCGGTCGCTACCTCTCAAAAATTCGTTAGAGACAACGAAACAAAAATGAACCGTATTGTCACTATTACAGGCATCGGTCATTTGCTGAGACGGTTTCAATTTGAACTAAAGTTAAAACTTTAAAGTAGGGACTAAAGTATAAGTTTGGTTTGCTTTGGTTTTATGGCATATCAACCATTGTAGGTTATTTAATGCCAAATCCATTTTATACATAAAAACAGTTCTATTTCAAACAATTCAGTTTAGCATAAGTACAGTTTTTTTCGTTTAAACACAGTTAAACGTAAAACAGTTCTATTTCAAACAATTCCTGTTAGCATACAAAAACATTTCCATTTCAAACAATTCAGTTTAGCATAAGTACGCAGTTTAAATGTCAAAAAAGTTCTATTTCAAGCAATTCAGTTTAGCATAAGGACACAGTTTAGTTCTGTTTGACCCATAGATAGGAACCTTATCAGGGGCCGCCAGAGTGGACCTAGGAGTGATGGCAATAAAGGGTACTCTGCATTCCCCAAAGCAACACCATATTGTTTAATGTCATATCCAGAACACTCTTTAGGAAAATCTTACTCCTCTGCAGAGATGCAATCTATGTATTTTACAGCTCCATCCGACTGGGCAGTACACAGAGTTAAACGTAAAAACAGTTTTATTTCAAACTATTCAGTTTAGCATAAGTACACAGTTTAAATGTCAAAACAGTCCCATCTCGACTAACACAGTTTAAATCTATTTGACCCATAGAGAGGATATTATCAGGTGCTACCCTCCAGGCCAGAGTGGATCTGGGAGCGATTTCAATGAAGGGGTACTCCGCATTCCCCAAAGTCCCTACATTACTGGAACCTCACCATCAGATTGTTTAGTGACATATCCAGAGCACCCATTAGGAATGTTACCCTTCTGCAGAGATGCAGTCAGTGTATTCTACAACCCCAGCGATCTGAGCAACTAAGGTATGAATTTACCTATGCCCACAAAATATGATGTTGCTGCATTTTTAGGTAGCACCCACAAGTGGATTTTATGAGTAGCTCCGAGAATTATATTTTCCAGGTAGCTCTCAGATTTGTATTTTTCAGGTAGCTCTCAGAATTGCATTTTCCAGGTAGCTCTCAGAATTGTATTTTCCAGGTAGCTCTCAGAATTGTATTTTCCAGGTAGCTTTCAGAATTGCATTTTCTAGGTAGCTCTCAGAATTATATTTTCCAGGTAGCTCTCAGAATTATATTTTCCAGGTAGCTCTCAGAATTGCATTTTCCAGATAGCTCTCAGAATTGCATTTTCCAGGTAGCTCTCAGAATTGTATTTTCCAGGTAGCTCTCAGAATTATATTTTCCAGGTAGCTCTCAGAATTGTATTTTCCAGGTAGCTCTCAGAATTGTATTTTCCAGGTAGCTCTCAGAATTGTATTTTCCAGGTAGCTCTCAGAATTGCATTTTCCAGGTAGCTCTTAGAATTATATTTTCCAGGTAGCATTCAGAAGTATATTTTCCAGGTAGCTCTCAGAATTATATTTTCCAGGTAGCTCTCAGAATTGCATTTTCCAGGTAACTCTCAGAATTGCATTTTCCAAATAGCTCTCAGAGTTATGTTTTCCGGGTAGCTCTTAGAATTGCATTTTCCAGGTAGCTCTCAGAATTATATTTTCCAGGTAGCTCTCTGAATTGCATTTTCCAGGTAGCTCTCAGAATTATATTTTCCAGGTAGCTCTCAGAATTGCATTTTCCAGGTAGCTCTCAGAATTATATTTTTCAGGTAGCTCTCAGGATTGCATTTTCCAGATAGCTCTCAGAATTACATTTTTCAGGTAGCTCTCAGAATTATATTTTCCAGGTAGCTCTCAGAATTGCATTTTCAAGGTAGCTCTCAAAATTGTATTTTCCAGGTAGCTCTCAGAATTGTATTTTCCAGGTTGCTCTCAGAATTGTATTTTCCAGGTAGCTCTCAGAATTGCATTTTCCAGGTAGCTCTCAGAATCATATTTTCCAGGTAGCTCTCAGAATTGTATTTTCCAGGTAGCTCTCAGAATTATATTTTCCAGGTAGCTCTCAGATTTGTATTTTCCAGGTAGCTCTCAGAATTGCATTTTCCAGGTAGCTCTCAGAATTATATTTTCCAGGTAGCAGAATTGCATTTTCCAGGTAGCTCTCAGAATTGCATTTTCCAGGTAGCTCTCAGAATTACATTTTCTAGGTTGCTGCAAGAGTTGCATATTCCAGGTAGCACATAGTAATACATTTTCCTGGTAGTTTGCAGAACTGCATGTTCTTGGTAGCGCCCAGAATTACTTTTTCCACGTAGTTCCCACAATTGCATTTTCTTAGTGGTACCCAGAAATGCATTTATAGGTGGCTTGTAGGATAGCTTTTTATAGGTAGTTCCTAGGATGACATTTTGAAGTTAGTTCCTAAAATTGAATTTTCCTGGTAGCTTCCAGAACTGAGTTTTCCTAGTAATTCCTAGAATTCATTTTCCAGGTATTTCCCAGGAATGAATTTTGCAGCTAGCTAACAGAATTGTATTTTGCACGTTGCTCAAACTAATATATTTTCTTGGCACCACTCAGAATTGCATTTAATATGTAACAGCACAAGTTAAAATGTTCTAGTAGTCGTCATTACTGGATTTGGCAGATAGCTTCTAGAATTGGATTTTCCAGGTAGTAACCTGTATTGCATTTTGTAGGTAGTATCAAGAATGGCATTTTGCACGTAGTATCCAGGATTGCATTTTGCAGGTAGTTCCAAGAATTGCATTTTGCAGGTAATCTCAAGAATTGCATTTTGCAGGTAGTTCCCAGAATTGCATTTTGCAGGTAGTTCCCAGATTTGCATTTTCCAGTTAGCTTCCACAATTGCATTTTGCAGGTAATTCCCAGAATTGCATTTTGCAGGTAGTTCCCAGAATAGCATTTTGCTGGTAATTCCCAGGATTGCATTTTCCAGTTAGCGTCCAGAATTGCATTTCGCAGGTAGTTCCCAGAATTGCATTTTGCAGGTAGTTCCCGGAATTGTATTTTCCAGTTAGCTTCCAGAATTGCATTTTGCGGGTAATTCCCAGAATTGCATTTTGCACGTAATTCCCAGTTCCGCCTTTTCCAGGTAGTTCGCGATATTGCATTTTCCACGTCACTCCTAGAACTTCCTTTTACAAGCATTTCCGAGAATGGCATTTTTTAGATCGCACCCCGGAATGCATTTTTCAGATAGCTTTCAAGACTGCATTTTCTCAGTATCACCCTGAATTGCTTTTTCCGGCTAGCTACCAGTATCAGATTTTACAGGAAAGCGACTTTAAAAAAAAAAAACGGATCAAAAAGTATAAACTGCTTTTGAAAAAAGTTACTTTGAACCTTTAAATCAATAAAAAAAATATCCTGATAATCGATAAAAATTTTTTCAATTGTCACAAGAATTTTATCAAATTATGTTTTACGAGTTCGTTATACAATGTAGTTTAATATTGTAGGAGTTTAGCCTTCCGAGAGCTGTGATTAAACAGTAAATGCTGAACTGAATTATGAATAAAACAAGCAAACAGCAAAACAAATAACAGGAGATTGAGTTGAAACAGTATTATTTTGGCAATTAGCAATAATTTACCAAATATGTTTTTGTGAGAGTATTAATTTTTGTGTGTGTACTGTGTACGGAAATGTTTTTAGTATTCTTTTTCTTTATTGCTTACTTGCATGTCAATCCTTATTTCCTTCGAGGATAAAACTTGGTTACAATCATGAAATTCGTAACTGATATTGTTGGTTCAGCTGGAGAATCAACGTCTGTCTTCTTCGACTATTGGACGGTTACTGGCTAGCACAGTGGATTTGGGTATTCAGAGTCTCTAGTTTTTTGACAGCAAAGTAGGGGGAAATATTTTGGAACATATAACACAAGTGGGCCTTTTCTATTTTTTAGATTTGGTAAAACAAATATTGATTAAAAAGATCTTTTCCAACCTCTTAAGAAAGCAACGATTTTTAACGCTTACAATTGGATGAGATTTCGAATTTTAAAAAACGGTAAAATTCAATTTGCTAAAACGCCCTGTCTTCAGAGCTTCGAATACGCTGACTGTGTCTCTTGTAGCGAGCTAAGGACCTCCCCTAAAAGGAGATATTCTGGGTGTGACACTAAACTGCATTTGATGAAAAGGCTTAGGAACGATTGAAATAAAATGGTTTTAAGTTTAATAAATGAAACATGATCTAAATGTGCTAATTTCATTTTTCCATAGATAGCTGTTAAATCAAATTGGTTCATATCAAGTGTCACAGTACCTCAATTTCAACTCCCATCATCCATATACGGTAAAGAAAGGAATAGTCTGTTGCTTACAACATCGAGCAAAAACCATTAGTAGTGATACTGATGCATATCAAAAAGAAATGTTCAGTCTGAGACACAATATCCATCGTAACAACTACTCAGAGCATATAAGATCGGCTCCAAGAAACCTAGGTTGGAGGATAGAAGACAATACCCGAAAACTCGCCACAGTATGTCTGCCCTATGTCAAAGGACTAGCCGAAAGGATCCAAAACATATGTAGTCCATATTACATCAGGACAGTATTTACAAGTGGTTCAACTCACCGGAGATATCTCTTCCGGGTCAAGCCACCAATGGAATTCAACATGATCAAGAACTGCGTTTACTCCACCCCTTGCAGTTGTGGTAAAATATACAAAGGTGAGATAGGTTGCCCGCTAAAAGTAAGACTAGAAGAACATCGGAAGGCAGTAATACAAGGTGAGATTGAAAAGTCGGGTATAGCGGACCATATATGGAAGGAAAAGGGAAACCATCTGCCCTTATGGGATGAAGTTGAAATAATTGATAGAGCTGAACATTGGAGGATTAGACGCCTTAAGGAATCAGTATGTATGTTGGGCTACAATGCCCTGCTGAGATCAAGTATGGAGATGAATTCAATATGGGAACAGATAATTAAAAATGTTAGATAGAAAAATCTGAAAATGAGCATAGGTAAAAAATCATACATAATAGTAGTAATCCTAGTCAAGTAAGAACATTAGATTCATAAGTCCCGAAAATTCACTCTAAACTGTCCAGTAGCACACATCGCGTAACGGTTACAGACGATGGTTCCCTAAGCTTCTAAAGAAACAATCATCAGTGGTTGCAGGTTTATTACTGACTGAAGGCGACTAACAATACAGGAATACTTAACACTTGTACTCGGTTATGGCTAACGGAATCAGAACAGGCGACCCGGTGGATTCAATAAAGGATGTAGTTCGAAGTTCCGTGTAGGTTCCCGAGTTCGACAAACACCTGAAGAAGGCCGGAGGACATATAGGCCGAAACGTTGTGGAAGTAACAATAAAGATGAAGACATTTGTCCGAAAACCCTTAATGATAAAAATGATCAAGCTTCATCTCAAACATTCAGACAACTAAGATCTGGGTCTGTGATCTTTGACTACTGAACTGCTATTGACAATTGGAAGGGGACAGTTTGAACCCAGCAGATTTTGGTAGCACAATAGGGAAATTATGACAGATTCGTGTGGGTCTTTTTCTACTTTTAGATTTTATGAAACACGAGTAACTTTGGACCATTATAAACGATATGTACTGGTTTAAGAACAAAAAAAGAACATTTTCTGTATATAATAAGTAATTTCCTGTTGTTTTAAACTTGTGTTTTGTTTTTTTCCAGCCTTTTTTTTTTATTTGTTTATATATATGTAACGATCATATATCAACACGAGTATTCTTCTCTATCTGAATCATATTGATAAAATAAATAACAGGATAAATTGTCCCTAATTTTGCTCAACTCTTACCAGCTCACTGGACATGTGTGTTCACAAACTCTAGAAATGAATAGTCCATACTTTATAACTTTTATGATATTCATTTATAGACTAAATAAAAAGAATAAACATTTTGCAAGAGAAGCCCTTAGATTATTCAGCTTTTTATTGCTTATGCAAAGTCATTTTTTCACCCAGCATAAATGCCGGGTGGCTGGATGAGCCCACCTTCTGGTCCAGAGTAATAAGTAATTTGTAGCTTTATGAAAAAATTATCAGAAGCAAGGAAAATGTGTTGTATATATTGAGTCAGATGAAAAAGATGTATTTAAAGAGTTTAAATACTTGTCTTTCTCAGCTTATCGTAGAAAGAAAAAAGTTAATTTTGAACAATATAATCATTAGTTATAAAAATGAATTCATCAAAAGAATTCAAAACAAAGAAAATTGTAGGTAAATCTAGAACAATGATCAATATTCAATCAAGACAGAATTATCAGAAAAAAAAAGTTCTTTGAGTTTTCTAGGATTCAAAGAGAATTCTGTATTAGGAATTGCTGAAAACTGGACAAATTGTTCCTGCACCAGTAATATGGCAAGCAATTGAAAGCGCATGATTTTTTGGGGGGGCGGGGAACCTGAAATAAGCGATATTGTTTACTTGTATAAGTTTCCATGGCAACAATCAGAATAAAAATGTATGTAGAAGAAATAGTCGAATATGGAACGAAAGGTAGATGAAAAATAGTGACCAGCAAACTAGATGTTGCATAAAATTTGACTATTGACGAAGACAACATGGACTTGTGTAGAGCTCCGTTTAAAGAATTAGACAGTTTTGAAAAGATTTGGCACAGCGGTTAACGTAACGGTTATTGTCGATGAAAATGGAATCGGTGAGCCAATTCCAAATTCAGACAAAGCTGTTTTCATTTCACTTGAGAAAGGCATGAATCTATCCCGCACCTATGAGTAAATAGTAAAGTTGACTTTTTTAGGCTTGGTTAGGCAACCAGTCTAGTAGTAGGAAAACTCTAAATTCAAAACAGCTTTACTCCACTTAAAAATTGACCTTGTGTCACACTCTGCCCGTGGTGGAAGGGTTGGGTAAATACAAGCTGCCTTTAATAATTGACCTTGAGTCAAATCTTGCTGGTAGTGGAGCTGTTGGGTAAATAAATACAGTTAATGATCAGATATTCAGATTAATGCGAGCTTTACACTCACCGAAAAGATTTGAAAGATTTGTCTGGGTTGAGATGAACTTTTCATTATTTGTCTGAAATACCCTAGTGCTATGAGGAAATATATGAATATGTATAGTTTTTCTTCCAACTTCCCTTCCTTTTGCTCTTTCTTTCTTTCAATCTTTCTTTCTTGCTTGCTTTATTGTTTTTATATTTCTTTCTTTTCATTTCTTTTTATCTTTCGTTTTTTCTTTCGTTTTTTCTTTTTTTCTATCGTTATTTTTCTTTAATTTTTGGTATCTTTCTTTCTTTCTTTCGTTCTTTTTTTGTTACTTTATTCTTTCTTTTTTTGGTTCTTGTTATCGTTTTCTCTTTCGTTTTTTCTTTCTTTTGTTTTCTTCCTTCCTTTCTTTCTTATATTTCTTTCTTATATTTCGTTCTTTCTTTCGGTTTTTCGGATTTTTTCTTTCTTTCTTTCATTATTTTGTTTTTTTTGGGGGGGCTTTCTTTCTTTCTTTATTTCGTGCTTTCTTTCGTTCTTTCCAATTTACTTTCTTTCTTTCTTTCTTTCTTTCGTTCTTTCATTTTTTTCTCTCTTTCGTTCTTGTTCTTTCTTAATTTCGTTATTTCGTTCTTTCTTTCTTTTGTTTCTCTCAATCAATCGATCTCTTTTTTTCTTACTTACTTTCTTTCTTTCTTTCTTTAGTTTACTCTTTCGTTCTTTCTTTTCCTTTTATTCCTTCTTTCCTTCTTTTATTTGTTCTTTCCTTTTTTTTTCTCTCTTTCTCTCTTTCTTGTTCTTCTTCTTCCATCTTTTCACTGCCACAAGATTGTATATATGAGATGAATCCCTGCTATCGATCATAAAGTTAGAATGGCAAATATATAAGAAATTGATTGGAGAGTTTGTCTACGAGCAAACGAAATCGTCTGTCTGTGTCATTAAAACGACTGAACGTCTAAAAGACACTTTGGGTACAGTGTGTGCGGTTGTAATGGAAGTGTCTCAGTCATTAGTGTGGCGTCTTGCCGTCAAACAAGAAATCTCCAACTGACATGGTACCCGGTCAGCCAATGGAGACGAGTCATCAAAATGTCCCACTTTTGCGCATAATGGCGGACAACAGACTGTTCGACAGGCGAAAGAATTCCGATTTGATTGGACGTAGACACCAATTCCCAATGACCAGACACCATCAGGATACGTTTACTGCTCCATCACTGACCAATGAAATTAAAATATAAAATTTCAAGTCCGCTGCGCCTGCGTCATAGCAAGTTTCTTCCTGCAAAACACTTTTTATCAATATCAAACCAGCTGTTTGTCTCCCCAAAAGACGGTGTAAGACTCTTTGCCCCACCCTGCCAAAAAATAGAATTGCTCCCGGTATGACAATAAACTGCATCAGAAGGTAATTTTACAGTTCTGAATATCTGAAGAGTGTGGGGTACCCTTTCATTGCCATTACTCCAAGGTCCACTCTGACCTGGAGTGGTCATATGGAGCTGAGAAGATTTGATTAGTAATTTGTTATTTTGTTTTGATTCGTAGGTTGTTGTCGTTGTTGTTGTTGTGGCGGTGGTGTTTGGTCTCGGGTTGTTGAATTTGGATTTAACGTATCCATTGTTCGCTTCTTATCTCATTTAACTCGTTGGGTTTTTCTTTGTCTATGGAAGACTGCAAGAGAATTCCGGAAGTATGGAAGAAAAAAGATGAAGATACCCTTTAACTCAAAAATTTATTTCAGGTTTTAACGACCATTCTGTGGGCGGGGAAATTATTCCTGAAATCAGTGGATATATTCGAGTCTTCCAGATAAGGTGTTCAAATATATTAAGAGTCATTTTTGTTAGGTAGTGAGTATAAAGTCGGTGGTTGTTTTTCAATAGAGGCTGCTGCAAACAGGAGGAGCAACCGCCAAGTCCGAGACCTTATGAAGACGTGTGCCACCTTTCAGTAGCTAATCGTAGAAGGTCCGTTCAATATCAAGGGTAAAGGTGAAGTGAAAGAATTTCTCTTCAATGCCCGGAAGCACCTTTCTTTAGGCATGCGCCGTACTTGCTTCCTGTCAGAACTCTTCTGGTAACTGCTACACTTTTTGAATTTATTTTATTTTATTTTATTTTATTTATTCATTTTCTTTTTTTCTTTTCTAAACCCCACTGTAGAATTTGTCAGGGTACTATCTATGGATTGAATAGATCTAGTTATTTGTATTTGTTAGGAATACTTTATGCCTGATAGCTGTAATTTTTTCCTATTAAGAATAGTTACTTGAAGCCATAATTGTTTAAGAAGGAGTATAATAAGTTACTTGAATCCATATACAAACAAATGATTATTATTAAATAGAAATGCTTACTTGAAAACCAATAAATAATGTGTGCAAATTATTTGTATTAAGATAGAAATACATGACATCACACAATCGTAAACAAAATATTTTTACGAGAGAAAGCACTACACAAAAAAGGCAAATATAAAGTTGGTTGGTTGGTTGGTTTGTTTTACTGCGTATCAACCCTTTTCAGATCATTTAACGCCGAATTATGTCATTTTTATTGACGTTTCCAACAATTCAGTTTCGTATATGTACAGTTTTGTTTACACATCATTAAATGTCAAAACAGTTCTATTTCAAACAATTCAGTTTAGCATAAGGACAGTTTTTTGTTTACACTCATTTAAATAAAAAAAAAAACAGTTAATTTCAAACAATTCAGTTTAGCGTAATAACCCAGTTTAGTTCTATTTAGCCCATAGATCAGGTACTACCACTCTGAGTCAGCGTGGACCTAGGAATGATGTCAATAAAGGGGTATTCCGCATTCCCCAAAGCTCCAGCATTACTGGAGCCTCACCATCAATTTTTTTAGTGCCATATCCAGAGATGCAGTCGGAGTATTCTACAGCCTCAGCCGACTGGGCCAGCAAATATAAAGATGCAATACACGCAATTCCCTAACCCCTAGGCATAAAATAACCCTAGACGAATTGACACGCCATAAACATCAATTAATCAGTATGAAGGATACATAATTACTGTGTCTAAAGAGTGCAGTTTGTATTTACCCAACCTCTCCACCACGGGCAGGACATGACACAAGGTTAATTTTTAAGAGGAGCTGTATTTAACCAACCCCTCAACTACGAGCAAGATATGACACAAGGTCAATTTTTTCAGGGAAGTTTGTAAAGAACTAACCTTCCACCTAGAGCAGGATGTGACACAAGGTTAGTTTTTAAGGGAAGCTCGTATTTACCCGGCCCCTCCACCAGTGTCTCTCAAAGTTCAACGACTTTTGTACAAAAAAATAGGAATACCAGAGTTTTGTTTTACCATAAACCCTAAGCTCGATTTTTCGGACTGAAAGATTGTACAGTACAGCTTAAGACCGTTATTTCGAGCTGAGTGTTATTTTACTATAAACTATAAACCCGATATTTTGGTCTGATAACTTTTACTCTACAGAATAACCTCGATACTTTAGACAGCTTCAGTGTAAAATCGTGAGCCCGATATTTTTGACTAGAGGTTATCATACTCAAAACCGTAAGCCCGATATTTCGGAATATTGACTTTCAGATCTAGCTGGGAACATTTGATTTAATCAAGACGTTTCTTCAAGTCGACCTTCAACATTTTCCTCATAGTACTAATGCCTCTCAAATGTCAATGGACTTTGCTCAAAAATTGCAGAATATTGCTCACCATGAGTTATAAAGCTATTATCTTTATTTATACACTCTACTCCGAGGGCGAAAATACGGTGGTCTGAGCATGCATGCAACGAAGAGAACATAATTTGCTCTCGTAACAACAGAAGAGAAGTGGAGATCTTTTTTTCTTCTTCCGCTGTGTCTTTCTCTCGCTTCTCGGCTTCTAAACTCTTACGAACGGAAATTACAGAAATCTTTCGACGCGCTTGCTTCTCATTATTATCTCGAAGTTCAATTGCTAATCGCCATTGTACTTCGCGTCATTGTTAGCCTGTCCTTACCGCAGGGATGACGGCTTCCTCTGGTCACTTCTCGTCCGGCTTTTTGTAATCTCGTTTCTTCTCGTTTGTTTGCTTCCTATTTTAGAGCAGTTTCTTATTCTTGTCTGATAAACGGCGTGATTGTGATGAGCTGATAAAAAGGGGTCGAAGTGCTTGACGGAAGTCGGATAAAAAAAAGCGATGGCGTGATGGTAAGTTTAAATAAACAGCAGGACTCTAATGAAATGTTCAATATACAAAATCTTATCGAATAAAGCTCACTTAACCCTTTCAACCCATAAGCCCGATATCGTGAGCCATGGACTATTATATTATGACACATATTTTGAACTGTTGAAAATTTTACAGCATAAATCTGATATTTGAGCTGAGGACTATTTTACTATTCACCATTAGGTTAATATTTTAGACATAACTATATTTCTATACACAGTAAACCCAACATTTTAGGGTGACTACTATTTTAGTATGCACCTTGCCGAGTCAGCTGAATCTGTCGAATACGCCGACTGCATTTGTCCAGAGGGGTAAGACCACAACGTGAGTCCTGAATATGGCACTAAATCATCTAATTATGAGGCTCTGACCCTGGAGCTTTGTGGAATGTACAGTACCCCTTCATTACCACTACTCCCAGGTCCACTCTGATCCAAAGTGGTACTACCTGTTTGGTTCCCATCAATGGATCAAATAAAAATTTTTAATCATATACTATGCTGGAAACTATCTAACTCTGTGCAAAAAATCATGGATATTTCAATGGGAAAGTATTGGTTGGTTTCTTTGTTTAATGGCATATCATCCTTTGTAGATTTTTTAATGCCAAAGCTATTCTCCTAGAAGAACAGTGGTGGTACTATTTAACCCATAGCTGGGAGGATAGGGAGGGTTCATACCTTTCCCAAGAGTATTTGCCCGAAAGGGAACGTAATAGCACGACTGGAGTACGAACTCGCCTACTACGATTCCGCAGTCCATCGTTTTAACCATTACACCATGAGGACACCCCACCAAAAGTATTGGTTAGCAACACTTGAAACCATTTAACTGTGTGCCAACAATAAATTGCACAACTGAAATCGTTTAACCGTGTGCAAACAAATGAGCTTTGGTTCGTTTAAAAATGTTACCTATAAACAATTCAATTAAAAATAAGATTGTATATATATATATGTATATATATATATAGGATTTAGTATTGAATCAGAGAGAAAGACTGATAAACCTTTAGATCAAACAAACTAACTTTGATGTACACAATAAGCCCGATATTTTTTACTTATGATTACTTTACTGTACTCCATAAGCCCGATATTTTAGGCTGAGGACTACTTTACAATACACCACAAGCCGATATTTTGGACGAATATTTTTACAATACACCATAAGCCCGATGTTTTGGTCTGGGGACTATATAACAATGAATCATAAGCCCGATATTTTGCACTGATCCCGATTTTACCATTGTTTACCATGAACTCGATATTCTAGCCAAAGAACTATTTTACTATACACCGTAAAATCAATATTATCATAGAGTGACTGCTTTACTATATACCATAAATCCGATATTTCAAACTAATACCTTTTCCTATCAACATAAACCCGATATTTTGGGCTGAGCGTCATTTTATTACAAACCTATATTTCTACTTCAATATCACATCAGATACTACTTGTAACAGACTAAATATAACAACTATTTACAACTTTTTTTTAATCACACAATCTGAGAGCTTAAAAAATGTTCGGTAGGTTTTTGCTTCCTCAATCGGAGTTTTAACATGAACAGTGCTCAACTTTTTTTCCCGATTTTCACTTCAGAAGATGCCTAAGTAAGAACAAGGATATAAAGACCAAGTCGTTTAAAGGCGCCCGAGAAAATTGAACTCGTTAACAATGATCAGCTGGCTAAGCTCTATACCCGTTATACTATTCATATTGCGCACCAAAAGAATCAAACGTAGCTGAGATTTGCCACAAGGCTGTACGTTCGGAGTACCTAGTGAGAATCAAAGTCGCTATTCTGTAGTTGTTGGTTAGCAAGACAAGCTTGTTAACCTTTATTAAATCAACAGTCCCCACCAAAATGTTGGTTGTATTTAGGTTTTTCCGTGTCCAAATAATATACTGCAGAGTTCTCGAGTAAATGTGAAAAAATATATGAAAATTATGAACAAAATAATTTAAGTATGTACTACTATGGATACCAAATAGAATATTGTAAAGTTACATATCAAATGTTGACGAACGCATGAAATTCTGTCGTAGTTCACGAAGACAAAAGTTTATTGGCTACGACAATTTTTAAGTAGTCGCCGGGAGAAGAGGGAGAGTATGAAAGTTGTGTCGACCGCGTTAGCTGGATAAAGAGAAACAACGTGTCATAAGAAGAAAGAGAAAGCCGACAAAGACCTTGAATTTTCTTCCTGGTTTTTTGTTGTAGTTCCAGCATGCTTGTCGGCTGGTTTCATCTTCTTGGGTTCGCGTCTGGATTGTGATCCCTTTCGGAGCTCACCCCAAAATAGGGGTTGCCACTTTCGACTATCTTCACATTGTCCTGGTTGGTGTTCATTCGCATCTTTACCTTTTCGCGTCCAGCTGTCAACTAACGTTCAAACCCAAATCGTCCGCTTACTTCCGCCTGGTGTCGGAGAGAGGACTACATCTGTTTTCGGTGGTTCCACACCTGCGCAGAGGATCTTTCTAGTCATTTTTAATTAGCGTAGTCATTCACCAATGAATGGCTGACCTATAATCAGCACTTTAGCATGTGTCACTCAGAGGTCAGCTGGCCTTTCCCGTAGATTCTATGTCTGCTTTTTTGTATTCTCATTTTTTCTTCTCTCTCCTCTTCCTCAAAAATTAGCCTTTAGTTATCTTTATAACTTGCACCCACAATATCACGTTACATATATAAACGAACAATTATCGTGGTTCCCTAAGCTCTGGGAATGAAATAATCCAAGACATGTTAATATGTCCTTGAAATAAGTCATTATTCTTGTTGATATTCGACATCTTCCTCATTTTTGTTTTCTTTCTCTCTTAATCTTTCTTTTGTCCTATTCATTTAACTAATATGTCAATTTTTAAGCACTTTTTTCTTTCTCTGAAGGAAGGATAAAGGAATGAATACGTGAAAGAGCAAGAATGATTCGTTTCTCGAACTTTAATTCTCTGTTGGTTGGGCAGAGAACTTTTCAGCATCCTTTTGCCTACATCTGAGTCTGCGTCTGTATATAAGTGTACATATTCGCCTATGTGATCGACTGCACTGCAAAGAAAACGGAAGTGCCTTTTTATCTGTTCTTTACTTGTAATCTCCATGACAACAACCGCAAGACTTTCGCGCCAAAATGAAAAACAAAATATCTACCAAATAAAAGAAATACCAAACTAAAGATGGATGTAATGTTCTACCTCACAGTTCTATCGTTCTAATGAGACAATGGGTGCACCCAATAATAACACATTTTGAATGTGGAACAGCGTTGACTGCGCCTCAACAAACTTGGCCAAGATTCTGTGGTCGAAGGTTAATGACAGCCGCTGGAGAAACACCGGTTTTCTTCCTCTTCCTTTAATTAAACACGTCTTACCAGTGTGATATGTGAGGCATGATAAGTTTAACGAGGTCTCCCATACATATACACCAAAACCTGCCCCAGACCCCGGGATCTCTGTCATCCTAACATCAGAGTTCACTTTCTCAATTTCAATGAAGTGTCGACGTATGATCTTTATTTACCCAACCCCTCCACGCATGCAGAATGTGACACAAGGTCAGTTTTTAACTGTAGTTGGTTTGACTTAAGAGTTTTTCATGTCTTTTTTTTTGGCACAATAACATTTCGCCTGGGGGTGCATATTCCTTGTCACAGGGGGCACAGATTCGAGTGCAATGATTTATAAGTATGTAAGTTTCAGAGTGTCTTTATGTATTATCTATGGGTTTCACTGTGATATAACAGTATAGTTTAGTCCGGTTACCCATACCAAACAATATGCCTAATATGTTTGCACGGCAGCAAATGTAGTACCATCACTTAGCCGTGGGTTTTCAGGGTCGAATCCTGTTTATGGCTGCACCGTGAGTTTTTATGGTCGAATCCTGCGTCTGGCTGTGCCGTGGATTTTTAGGGTCGAATCCTGGTTACGGTGCGAAATATAACACAATGGTTTTCACCGCCTGAGCCCTTATCTTGGGCACGGTACCAAATATAGTACTATGGTTTGGCTCGGTACCAATTATAACAATATCGCTTGGTCTGGTAGCAAATGTGTTTCTAGATAGTTTGTTTATCCACTTTCTCTGTGCCCACGCTGTGCAATGTCTACTGATAAGGAATGACACAATTCATCCGGAACTTCTTCTGACGGTCGGCGTAACTCATTGAAACAAAGTTGCCTGGTGTTAGTAACTCAAAAACAAGAAGAACTCTCCAACAACAAATAAGAATCATTTATTGTTCGATGTTCTGACTGCATACTGTGGCATGAGAGAGAAAGAAAATATGTATAGATCTATGAACAGACACAAAGAGACACAGCCTGACCGAACTCTCTGAACACCAACTTCTAACTGACAACTAACCGACTGGCTAACTGACCACTTTTTCTAAATTTGCTAATTTTTATATATCTAATTTCAGGATATCGATAGGGTGACGTCATCTTGCAAAATTATTGCATTATCTCTCACGTGTCCCAAATTCTCTGTTTTCATTTCCCCAATAAAACCTGTGACAAGACATGAATCTATTTTCTTTACATTTTGGCCTTCCTGTGGTGCTCGCTAAAACTTTCCAGTTTGACTTAAATTTCCACTCAACCAAACCAGGTAATAAATTTCCACCCAACCAAACCAAGTTATAAAATAATTAACCATCACGGCAACTGTGTTACGGTTATATATGGATTTTATATGTTGTGTATATGTATTACATGCATGTGGGTTACGAACACGTCTGTGTTTGTATCAGTGTAGAATCAATAGTGCAGAAGATTGATTGAATGTTGCCCAAAAAATAACAAGTATAGTATAAAATGTTCTAATTGTCAAGTTTGCAGGCAAGACGTAGAGAAGACTAGCAGAATCAAGTACGTTTCAGAATTTGTTTCTAAGAAGTAAATTATATACATAAAAGGTATATGCATAATATAAGCTATAACTAATCCTCTTCATCATCATGTTGTGCTGCTCGCACGGATTTCCTTAACTCTCTTTCGTCATCCGTCTCTATAATCCATCGCTTCCGGTAGGTGTTCCAATCTATATCCTGTGTCCTTCCAGAGCTGTTGTATATAAGTTCTAGCTGGTCGTCCTACACTTGCGCTTCCATGTGAAGGGGTCCACCGGAGATCTTCGCTTATTAGTTCGTCTTTGATCTTCCAGTGTGTCCCGCATGACTCGTTCGTCTAATTTTGACATACTTCGAAATGGGAGATAGGTAGCCGTACAGCTATTGTTTTGTGGGATGTTGCTTCCATGATTTGTTTAATATAGCTTGTATCATCCTTGTGCAATTGCCGTCAAGCTTTTTCTTAATACGCTAAGTCAGCGTCCAAAAAAAAAAATTGACCTTGGGTCATATCCTGCCCGAGCGGAGGGGTTGGGTAAATATGATTACAAATAAATTAGGTTTTAAGAATACGAATGTCCTCAAAACCTGTCATTTGGATTTAAAATGCCCTGATTGTAACCTCAACAGAGGAATAAGTCCCTAAAAATGCATGGATATGGATTTATACAACCGCTTCATCGCGGGCAGGATGAGACCCAAGGTAAATTTTAAGAGAATATAACTGGTTTTAATTCAGTTTTCTTTCTCTTAGATTTGTTGCCTAACCAAGTGTAAAAAAATCAATCTACCCTATTATTTACCCTAAGCTGGGGTACGAAGAGATAGATGTATCCCTTTCTTAAAAGCATCAATACGTGATTAAGTGAAAACAGCTTCGTCCAGGTTTTGAACTCGAGATGCCGATTCCATTTTCTACGATGATAATGATATAATTTCAAGTATTCCTATCAAATACAAATAATTTGTGCACAGATTCATATTCTTTGATTGAATATATTAGTTCTTATCTGGTGAATTTGATGGCTGCTCTAAGAACTAAATATCATGATCCTGTAGCGAACCTCAAACTGCCTGATTTAGGATTTGAACACAGGACACCGATTTCATTCCAAAAGATTATAATTGTTACGCACCTCTGGATGGAATCACGGATCTAGAATCAGCTCAAATTTTGCTGCGTCTTGTCCAAAGACAAGAATGCAAGGAGCGAAACAGAGAATTTCTATTTGACTTTCATCGAGTTCTTTTCTCCTTTAAAGTGCAAATTCCCGCGCATAAAACACGCCGATAGGCACTACAATCTACAGCCGTTTTTCTAGATTAAGCGGAATTTAGATCACCTTTGCACGTATCTTGTATTACAATAGGAGGGTTACTCGAAACCAGACCCTCAGCGAACTTACCATAGGAGCTTGTCTTTCGGTATACGGTCATCTCGCATATTGCTGACGTGGTCAAGCCAGAATAGTGGTCCCTTACAAATACTTTTTCTATTTCTTTTTATATTTTCATTAGTGAGTAGAGTCTTCGCAAATGATCCGGAAGATCGGGTTCAATCCCGGGTCGAGTCATACCAAAGACTTAAAAAAATGGGACTTGATGCCTCCTTGTTAAACACTCAGCATTATAAAGTGAGGATCAAGGGTAAAATGAAGCAATCCAAGGAATGGAGTAGTTCCCTACCCTGTGGTAGCTGTTTAAAAGAGAGCCTTCGGGTCACTCTCGACTAAGGTAGCCAACTTTACAAGACAGTCTGAAGAGCAAAATTTGAGAGAAAATCTGAGCTAGAAATACGAAGGTTGGCTTAAGATATTCAGATAAAACATGACCAAATAAGTTTATTAAAATGTAGATTCTCTTGTGGTTCACACGTTTCTATCATGGGTGTTACAGTGCTTGGACCCTATGGATCAAAAACATCAGAAGCAGTAGATATGATGTCATTATATGACCTTTCAGCCAATTTACTTTTTAATGAACCTTTCTATTTACGATTCAGCTCGGAGGTGGGTAATTTTATGATAGAGAATTCAATAAATTTTCCTCAAATGTGCCCTAATTGCTTGAACGGCTTTGTAAGTAAAAAAAAAAAAAAAAAAAAAAGAAAGAGAGAGAGAGAGAGAGAGAGAGAGAGAGAGAGAATCATAACTGAAAAATCCACAAATCCCCAGTCATGCAGGGCGGGGATTTGGTGAATAGTAAATAGAATTATTCGTGTTAAGATTACTTGAAACCATTCCGGCTGGTTTAAAAATGTTATCAACATAATGTGTTTATAAATTATATCATATATATGTATAAAGATGATTTGGCATTAAATAAGCTGCAATGGTTGATATGCTATGAAACTCAACCAAACCAAATCTTAACCAGAGAGCCAAACTTTATTACAGTCAATAAAAAGAAAAAAACTAAACACTAAAACCGCTCTATTGGTGCGACTTAAAATTCAGTCACTATATCCCATGAAAATGGATAAGAACCCCACCTCCGAAAAAAAGGTTTTCCAAATTTCACCTGGTGATGAGGCGTCAGTTCTGTAGATTCGGAAAGTTTTGTATACTCCGATACTCACAGGAATGCTGATACCTGTTGGGGTCCAATCTATGGACTAAATCGATCTGTTTAAAATTATTCGTATTCGATAGAACCGGGGGAAACTACCCAAAAATATAAATGTAAACGTACAATGAACACAATTCCCAAACGGTCAAGCATAAAGTAACCTGCGACGGAAAATAATAACAATTATAATGTAAGGGCTAACTATGTCAAAGCAAGAATAGACAAGACGCAACAAAATAGCAGATGTAGATTATGTGGTGATAGCGACAAAACAATCAATCATATGATAAGCAAATGCAGTAAATTAGCGCAAAAGGAGTATAAGTCTAGACAGGACTGGGAGGGCAAGGTAATCCACAAGGGATTGCGCGAAACTTTTAAATTTGACAATACAAAAAATTGTTATATGCACGGCCCAGAATCCGTCCCAGGAAATGAGACGAACAAAATTCACTCGGATTTTGAAATACAAAAGGATCATCTAATCTCGGCCAGACGACCAAACCTAGAGATAGTCAACAACAAAAAAAGAGAACCTGCTGAATTGTGAATTTTGCCGTTCCGGTTAACCACAGGGTAAAACTTAACGAAGGCGAAAAGAGGGATAAAAATAACAAAACATCTCTAGAGAATTCAAAAAGCAATGGAATAAAAAAAGTAACCGTGATACCAATAGTAATTGGCGCCCTCGGTACAGTCACCAAAAAAAAATTGGAAGTCGTGGTACAGATTGAAGGACGTAGAAATAATAGAACGAATGGAGACCATCCAAGCAACAGCATTGTTGAGAGCAGCCAGAATACAAAGAAGAATCCTAGGGACTTGTGGAGACTTACTGTCATTCAGACTCCAGTGGAAAACTATCAGTTAATACTAGTGTGAAAAACTCCCAAATGAGTAAAATAATGAGAACTTGTCGTTTAGAGGATTTTACCGTTCCTGAGAACGTTTTAGTGCACTTGGAACTAGGCCCAAAGAGAATTGTATGTTTGAAATCGGAGAAAAAATCGAGATCATACAGATTATAGTATTGTTGAGATCAGCCTGAATACTGAGAAAAGTCCTGGAGACCTGATGAAACTTACTATCACTTAGACTCCAGAAAAAGCCCACCAGCCAATGCACTCATGAAAAATTCGCAAGGACGAGATAAAAAATGTAGCTATAGCATGGATTCACCACAAAAAAAGGCATACGATATGTTCCCGTTAAGCTGGATAATAGACTATCTCAAAATGTACTAGATAATTGACAAAGTAATAAAGTTTACAGAAGAAACCATGGAAAATTGGTGTGTGGAATATATTTGCTGAGGAATATTCCAGGGAGATGCGCTATCACCATTTAACATCATATCAAACTGTTTGCCAAAAATGAAAAGGAACTGGAAACCTTTATACAGGCAGTGAGAACACAGTCAGGATATAGAGATGGTAAACTAACGGGAAGACTTTGAAATTAGAGAACAAGTGGAAAATATCCAAATCACAACATTTTAGGATCGGCCAGAATACTGAGAAGAGTTCAGTAGACTTGAGGAGACTTGCTGTCACTCAAACTTCAGTGACAAACCATCAGTTAACGCCGGTGTGGAAAAACTCTCAAAAGAGTAAAATAATTTGGTGCAGTCACTAACTGATTGGTACAAGGACTGCGGGACTTGGAAATAAAAGGTCGAGTGGAGACCATCCAAACTACAGCATTATTGAGATCGGCCAGAATACTGAGAAGAGTCCTGAAGACTTGATGAGACTTGTTATCACTCGAACTCAAGTGAAAGACCGTCAGCCTAAGACAATGTAAAAAAACTCTCAAGGAGTAAAATAATAAAAGATACTGGAGGAACTGGCGCTAAAAGAAAGAATCGAGAGTATACAGACCACAGCACTTAAAATCAACTAGGATACTTAGAAGATTCCAGGAGTCTTAAGGAGACCAGCTGTCAATCAGACTCCAGTGAAAAACTACTCGTTAAAGATGGTGTGAAAAGAAATAAAATAAAATGATGAAAATTTTAACTTTTTCTTTGCTAGGATCAAGATGGCGTCTCTCTAAATGGAGTGTTTGCAAGAAATATTAAATTGAATTCTTTACTGATTGAACTGGAACAAAAATCGATATTTCTTGATCTTATAATCGCCACTTTGGTTGATTGGATCCTCATAGAAGTTCGGACAGCAAAGAAAAGTTTGCATCGCCACTGACATCACTAAGATTTGGGGGCTTTTTTTTTTTTTTTGCTTTTTTTTATATCATCCTCGACAGCTTCTTTTTTTATGTGTTTGTGTGTAAGTGTTTATTTTTGGATTGGCTTACTTTTTGTTTCTTTTGTTATTGTTTTGATGCTTTTGCTGTTGTTGTTGTTGTCGTTGTTGCTGCTACTGTTGTTGTTGTTGTTTGCATAATTAAATTTAACCGTGAAATGATTACTTTCTTTAATTAACAAGTGCCCGTAGTGACCCAAATGTAGGCCTCCCTTGCTGTGATTCGTGAGCTCGCTCCTTCGTACGACAGGATCGATAATTCTCCTTTCACGCTTAGACTACACGTATTATCGATTCCTGAGAAAGATCGCCCATAGAATCGATTACCCCCTCCACCCGTGTTTCACAGGGAACGATGATGATGATGATGAGTAGGAGGAGTAGGAGGAGTAAGGAGATGATGTGATGCCGAAGTTAATCATGAGCCCAAACAAATTCGATTTTTGAAACAATCAAACAAATTTTTGCTCTGGCGATTAATATCTAATACCCCAGAAATCTACCCCATTAACATCCGGCGGTTGAATCCGAATTAACTTAAATCTGGATCAGATTAAATCTAGATAAGCTTTAAAATCCGTCTGCAGACATTCTGTTATATACTCATTTGCCGTATCATAACGACTCAATAATAAAGACCCACGCAGAAAGACGCAGGAGGAAGACACAGGAAGAAATGGGGCAGGAAGGAAGACGCAGGAAGGAAGACGCATGAAGGATAACGCAGGAATGAAGGACGCAAGAAGACTTCTTTAACAACATATTCACCTCTCATTTATTGCAAGGGTTCGAAAGGTTAGCATGTGAGAGGATGCTGGAGACCGAACGTAAACTTCATATTTTGACCCCACTGTTATGACCGTCACGTTGTGTCTTTATTGTTCTCCTGATATTGGGGTCTACTCCATCGGGGCTTTCCGAGGGCCCCCTCGGTCTGGTGTGGCCTTCCCTACCACATCTCGTCTCTAACCCTCTGGGAGTCTGCTGGCAACTGCATCGGGGGTTTCCGAGGTCCCCCTCGGTCGGGTGTGGCCTTCCCTACCACATCTCGTCTCTAACCCTCTGGGAGTCTGTTGGCAACTGCTCTGGGACCCAAACTCAACTGAGTTAAATAATAACTCAACGCCCACACGATCGCCTACCGGAACTTTGAAATCGAATGTTTAATCGTCATCAGGCGGAAATAACTGTCATGCAGTTCAGAGGTTACTCTCTTCCGGTGCATGACTGTAATGGCACAATGGGACCTTCACCTTTTCCCATATCATAAGCCTTAATCCGCCCACGCGATCTCTTTCGATTACTGGCCGTTGGAATGTGTCACTTCCTTCCGGTGTATTACCTTGGAATAGTATTTTTGGGCCGGGTCGAAGGTCAAAATATAACAATTCTCCGCTGAGCCGATGCGCCTTAAAATTCGATGACTGTAAAAATTGTTAAAGTTGTCCCCCAAAATAAGTTACCAAGGGTACACCGCTAGACTACTTCTGACTATGAGTTCTGAGTGTGGTGTACCCTTCATTGTTATTACTTCCAGGCCCAAGCTGAACCGGTATGGTAGTACCTATTAGGGTAAAAATCGGGGTGTCCTCGTTGTGTAATGGTTAAAGCGATGAACTGCGGAAGTACGCGAGTTCGTACTCCAGTCGCGCTATTATGTTCACTTTCAGGCAAATACCCTTGGGAAAGTTATGAATCCAATTATTCTCCCTCCAGCTATGAGTAAATAGTAGGACGGACTAGGTTCTTCAGCCTTGTTGAGGCAACTAGTCTAGGAGAAGGAAAAGTGTGAATTCAAACCTGTTAAACTCCGCTTAAAAATTGACCTTGTGTTATATCCTATCCGAGCGGAGGGGTTGGTAAATAGTACCTATTAGGGTCCCATCTATGAAATTTCGTTGTCCTTAATCCAAGGTCCACCTTGACCGAGAGGGGTAGTCCAAGAAAGGGTCCCATCAATGAAATTTCGTTGTCCTTAATCCAAGGTCCACCTTGACCGAGAGGGGTAGTCCAAGAAAGGGTCCCATCTATGAAATTTCGTTGTCCTTAATCCAAGGTCCACCTTGACCGAGAGGGGTAGTCCAAGAAAGGGTCCCATCAATGAAATTTCGCTGTCCTTAATCCAAGGTCCACCTTGACCGAGAGGGGTAGTCCAAGAAAGGGTCCCATCAATGAAATTTCGTTGTCCTTAATCCAAGGTCCACCTTGACCGAGAGGGGTAGTCCAAGAAAGGGTCCTATCTATGAAATTTCGCTGTCCTTAATCCAAGGTCCACCTTGACCGAGAGGGGTAGTACAAGAAAGGGTCCCATCAATGAAATTTCGTTGTCCTTAATCCAAGGTCCACCTTGACCGAGAGGGGTAGTCCAAGAAAGGGTCCCATCAATGAAATTTCGTTGTCCTTAATCCAAGGTCCACCTTGACCGAGAGGGGTAGTCCAAGAAAGGGTCCCATCTATGAAATTTCGTTGTCCTTAATCCAAGGTCCACCTTGACCGAGAGGGGTAGTCCAAGAAAGGGTCCCATCAATGAAATTTCGCTGTCCTTAATCCAAGGTCCACCTTGACCGAGAGGGGTAGTCCAAGAAAGGGTCCCATCAATGAAATTTCGTTGTCCTTAATCCAAGGTCCACCTTGACCGAGAGGGGTAGTACAAGAAAGGGTCCCATCAATGAAATTTCGCTGTCCTTAATCCAAGGTCCACCTTGACCAAGAGGGGTAGTCCAAGAAAGGGTCCCATCAATGAAATTTCGTTGTCCTTAATCCAAGGTCCACCTTGACCGAGAGGGGTAGTACAAGAAAGGGTCCCATCAATGAAATTTCGCTGTCCTTAATCCAAGGTCCACCTTGACCGAGAGGGGTAGTCCAAGAAAGGGTCCCATCAATGAAATTTCGCTGTCCTTAATCCAAGGTCCACCTTGACCGAGAGGGGTAGTCCAAGAAAGGGTCCCATCAATGAAATTTCGTTGTCCTTAATCCAAGGTCCACCTTGACCGAGAGGGGTAGTCCAAGAAAGGGTCCCATCAATGAAATTTCGTTGTCCTTAATCCAAGGTCCACCTTGACCGAGAGGGGTAGTACAAGAAAGGGTCCCATCAATGAAATTTCGCTGTCCTTAATCCAAGGTCCACCTTGACCGAGAGGGGTAGTCCAAGAAAGGGTCCCATCAATGAAATTTCGCTGTCCTTAATCCAAGGTCCACCTTGACCGAGAGGGGTAGTCCAAGAAAGGGTCCCATCAATGAAATTTCGTTGTCCTTCATCCAAGGTCCACCTTGACCGAGAGGGGTAGTACAAGAAAGGGTCCCATCAATGAAATTTCGCTGTCCTTCATCCAAGGTCCACCTTGACCGAGAGGGGTAGTACAAGAAAGGGTCCCATCAATGAAATTTCGCTGTCCTTAATCCAAGGTCCACCTTGACCGAGAGGGGTAGTACAAGAAAGGGTCCCATCAATGAGTCAAACAGCTCCGTTTAAGAATTATTATCATTGGATATGATAACCAGAAAACATAAAACTATATACAACTTATTGACATAAAGTTAAAATCACTCAATTCATCGATATGTTTGATATCACCTAATATGCACAAGATGTTATAGTTTACGAGTTATGCTACAGAAATTTTCATTTAATGCCCTATAATGCTGGCTTTGTGTAAAAATAAGCTAAGATTATATTACAAATACACTAATTGAAATTGGCCCAGTCAGATGGAGCGGCAGAATATACCGACTGCATCTCTGCAAACTGGTAAGGCTCCTCCAACAATCTGATTGCCCAACAATCTAATTACTTCTCTGCAGAGGGGTAAGAACCCTGCAACGAGTGTCCTATTTATGACACTAAACAATCTGATGGTGAGGTTCCAGAATTGCTGGAGCTTTGGGGAATCGGGAGTACCTCTTTATTGCCATTGCTCCCAGGTCCACTCTGGTCCGGAGTGGTAGCACCTGATAAGGGTCCTATCTATGGGTTAAATAGAACTAAACGGTGGTTGGCGTTTACTGTTTTTATACATTTAAACTGCGTGCTTTTGCTAAACTGAATTGTTTTAAATTGTACTATTTTTTACATTGAAACTGTACTTACACTAAACTGAATTATTATATATAACTGCTTGAATAGTTTGAAATAGAAATATGTTTTTGACAATTAAACTGTGTACTCACACTAAACTGAATTGTTTGAAATAGACCTGATTATTTACATAAAAATGGATTTGGCGTTAAATAACCGACAAAGGTTGATATGCCATAAAACTCAACAAACCAAACCCAACAATCTGATGGTCAGGCTCCAGAATTGCGGAAGTTTTGGAGAATGTGAGTGCTCCTTTATTGCCATCGCTCCCAGATCCACTCTGGCCTGGAATGTTAGTACCTGATAGAGTCCTATCTGTGGACCAAATAGAAATGACATTAAAAAAGTGTACTAAGAATAAACTGAATGGTTAGAAATAGGACAATCTTTATATTTGGCGGTGTGTAAACAAAAACTGTTCATATGCTAAACAGAATTGTTTGAAATAAAGCTGTTTATATATATATATATATATATATATATATATATATATATATATATATATATATATACGTGGTACATTCAATAAAATTTCCAGACTTTTTTGTACGGGCATTTAAAATTGTCGTAGACTCTTGAAAATTCAGTATGTTATTGCTATACATCTTATCAGATGACTGACCAACTTCTATGATTTCAGCTTCAAATGAACAGCTACAGTTGCAATTGGAATACACCCTACTAAAGCCTGATGGTCACAGCTGGTGAATTTCAAAAATGCAATCTGGACATGAGGACACTTTAGAAGAACGATATGCAATAAAATTGTGTTTTAAACTAGGAAATAATGCCACATAAACGTATGTAATGCTTCAGACTGCTTTTGGAGCATCTTGCATGAATCGAGCATCAGTTTTTGAGTGGCTTAAGAGATTCAAGGAAGGCAGGCAGTCTGTCAGGGATGATGAGAAGCGTGGGAGCAGTAAGGAAGTCAATACACCACAGTTGATTGGCCAAAGGGCTAGGGTTAGGGTTACTATGTTGAGGTTTTAAGGGAGTCCAGGAAAAGATTCGGTCGGAAGAGGCCAGCACTCTTCAAATCGGGTCAGTGGCATTTCCACAAGGACAATGCTCCAGTCCACAACTCCATCCTTAATATTGAATAGAATTATAAGTGTTACATAGCAATAATTGAAACCATTCAACTGAGTAAAAACAATAGCAATACTAGTGAGCCAACAAATTAGTTCTAAATGATTTTAAAATGAAATTACCTACAAACGATTCAACTACAAATCATTAATTTATAATCATTTAAAAGTAAGTGAGCAAATGATTGATATTAAATTTTTAGTGTTAAATAGCAATTCTTGAAACGATTTTACTGTGCGCAAGTGAATGATTAAAAGTAAAAAGAATCATTTGTGTTAGAAATACTTGAAACTATTTAACTGAGGCTCGTTTAAAAATTTTATCTACAAAATGCGTTTACAAATCATACATATTCAATATATATGTACAAATCATATACCCCACCAACGAGTGTCCTGTTTATGACACTAAGCAATATGATGGTGAGGTCCCAGTAATGCTGGGGCCTTGGGGAATACAGAGCACCCCTTCATTGCCATTGCTCCCAGGTCAACTCTGGCCCGGAGTGGCAGCACCTGATAGGGCCCTATCTATGGGTTAAATAGAGCTAACGGCATACTTATGCTAAACTGAATAGCTTGAAATAGAAATGTTTTTTGACAATTGAACCGTGCTTACATTTGAACAGCGTGCTTGTGCTAAACTGAATTATTTCAAATAGAACTGTTTTTTGACATTGAAACTGTATTTAATCTAAACTGATTTGTTTAACATAGAACTGTTCTGATATGTAACAGTGTGTAAACAAAATCTGTACTTTTACTAAACTGAATTAGCTTAAGTAGAATTGCTTGACTAAACTGAATAGCTCGAAATAAAAATGTTTTTTTTACAATTAAACTGTACTTAACATTTAAACTGCGTGCTTTTGCTAAACTGAATTGTTTTAAATTGTACTATTTTTTACATTGAAACTGTACTTACACTAAACTGAATTATTATATATAACTGCTTGAATAGTTTGAAATAGAAATATTTTGGACAATTAAACTGTGTACTCATGCTAAACTGAATTGTTTTAAATAGAACTGATTATTTACATAAAAATGGATTTGGCGTTAAATAACCTACAAAGGTTGATATGCCATAAAACCCAACAAACCAAACCAAACAAATCATATATATTCAATGTATATGTATAAAGAGGATTTGACATTAAATAGCCTACAAGGGTTGATATGTCATTAAACCCAACCTAAATAAACCTATCTACAAACTGCCACAAATATTTCCAACATAGACTTGTGTTTGGTGGTCATTTTTAACAAAATAACACAGTGATAAATATCAAATAATAAAACTCTAATACAAATTCAGTATCATATCAACTCTGTTTCACACACCGTTTCCAACAGCTGATGCACAAACTGACGGTAAAGACTAACCGGCCAGGTAGCCAGTTAGCTTATGAAATAACTCTCCACGACGGGCTGGTTGGCTGTTTGATCGTTCGTCTAGGGAGGACCTCGTTAAATCTTCTTACATCCGGCTGAGTAGCCATTTCACAAGTTGAACAAAAAATAACAATAAAAAGATAGAGGAAGAAAAGAAAAAAACACGGATTTGAGACAGCAAAACGTATGAAGACGAGGTCTGTGGCGTTTTTTGGCATTCTATGCGTATTTATGTCTGTTATGTGTGACTGTTGCGAGAACTCAGCAAAAATCCACCACATCTTCCAAAAATGGTGGGTCAGCTCATGTCCTCGTTTTTACGGCTAAACCAGACTCCATGCTGCCTTCTGACGGCTCGACACACTTCTCTGCTTCCAGTCTTAGACTTGAATGTATGGCCCTCTGTCCTTTTCTTGACTGCAATACTTAGTGGCCAAGTCTCGACTGACCGGCCCCGCGTCCTAGGCCTGAATGAACAACATTCTTGGTCCTTGCCACCTCCTAATTCCAGTCTCGTACCTTCGCGCCGATTCATGCGGGCACAGCTCTTTGCGTGTTCTTCGCACCAAAATAAACAAAGAAAGACCTTCCAGACAATCTGACGCTGTTCAAAAATGCTGATGATAAAATCCCTTCTTTAGCCACCCATCCACGAACGCGCACAGAGACCCACACACATACATCTATCTAATCAATATATATATATATAGGAATGCACATTATCGTGCCACAGGATAACTATGGTATGCAGTTTATCCATGCAGTTTTATGATAGCGAAATAGATTGTCAATTCAAGCAGAAGGTACCCCCCCCAAAAAAAAACAATTACCGACGCCGACTACGCCGATGACATAGCGATTCTAGCAAATACACCCAACCAAGCCGAAACACTACTGCATAGTCTGGAACAAGCCGCCGCAGGCTTTGGTCTCCATGTCAATGCACACAAAACTGAATACATGTGCTTTAATCAAACAGGCGACATTTCCACACTAGACGGAACCTCTCTGAAACTGGTAGACAAGTTCACCTACCTAGGAAGCAATGTCACATCAACCGAAAAAGACATCGACACGCAGCTAACGAAGGCAGGGACAGCTATTGATAAGCTATTGATCATATGGAAATCAGACCTGACCAATAAAATGAAATGCAGTTTCTTCCAAGCAACGATCGTGTCGATACTGCTATATGGATGCACTACTAACAAAACGACAGGAGAAAAAGCTAGAAGGCAATTACACAAGAATGCTGCGAGCAAATTTGAACAAGTCCTGGAGGCAACACCCCACAAAGCACCAACTATACGGCCACCTACCTCCCATCACAAAAACTATCCAAGTTAGACGAACCTGACATGCAGGACACTGCTGGAGAAGCAGGGAGGAGCTCATAAGTGATGGACCCCCACATATAACCGAGCAAAAGCAGGACGGCCAGCTCGAACATACAACTAGCAACTATGTGAGGGTACGGGATCTAGCCCTGAAGACTAGCCAGATGTGATGAACGATAGGGAGAAGTGGCGAGAGAGGGTCAGGGATATCCGTGCTAGCGGCACGACATGATGATGATGATGATAATATGTAAGATTTGTACGTTTTATAAATGGCTAATGTTATTCTAATTTCATAGAAAAATTGCATACACCATACATAACGGGAATAATGACAGTATGATTGAATGTAATGATATTTTTTCATCATCACCCATTGGCATTATTTCTGTACTCATATAACAGCCTTTTTTAAAGTTACTTGAAGGTTATTTCATTGACGATTAAAACCTTCAGTTTATAATCATCATCCTCATCATCATGTCGCACTGCCAGCACGGATCTCCCTGACCTTCTATCGCCACCCGTGTCTATCGTCCATCACTCCCGGGAGGTCTTCAAAGCTATATCCTGTATCGGCACAGAGCTGTTGTATACAGGTTCTAGCTGGTCGTCCTGCCTTTGCTCGTCCATGTGAAGGGGTCCATAGGAGTATATCGCTTATGAGCTCGTCCTTACTTCTCCAGCAGTGTCTCGCATGTCTGGTTGGTCTAACTTTGATAGTTTTCATGATGGGTGGTTGGTGGCCGTACAGCAGCTGTTTTGTGGTGTGTTGTCTCCAAGACTTGTTCAAAATTGCTCGTAGTATTCTTGTGTAATTGCCGTCAAGTTTTTTCTCCATACATTTAGTTAGCGTCCATATAGTGCATTCATATAGCTGTATCAACACAACCGCTGCTTGGGAAAAAACTACGTTTTATTTAATCGGTCAAGTCTGACTTCCATATGATCGATAGCCCATTGATAGCTGTCCATATCACACAGTAATTTTAAAAGTACTTACTCATACATGTTTTTAAAGTTAAACTCCAGAATTGACAAGTTTAAAATTGATTATTCCACCATGAAAAGATAGATGATCGAATTTTAAAATCCTTGAAAAAATCTTTTTTTTTTAATTCTGTTGATCTTCTATAGCGAACTTTATATTTGGGTCGATCTTTGCAGAAAATATCGGTCTAACCAAGTCTTGAGGTCGATTTATATGCCAGATTGCCGTGTCTACTGTAATTTATGGTACTTATTTTGTTTGTTTGTTTGTTTGTTGCTGTGGTAGCCAGAATTGCAGTTTCAAACATTTAATTTTAATCTCATTTTATTTGTTAATGTTTGGATGCAATAACATCGTTTCATTAGATGATCGATTGATTAATCAATTTTAACGGTATGTCAAATCGTCTTGAATTATTTTATGCTAAGAGGTTAGGGAATCGCGTTTATCGAAAGTTTATATTTTCACTTTTTGTGTACTTTCTAAAGATTTTTTTTTTTTTGCATACTGTCTAATCAATTATGAATTCAAAAATTTAAACAGACTTATAAGGGACCCTAACAGGTACTACCTTTCCAGATCAGAGTGGATCGGGGAGTAATGGCAAAGAAGGAGAACGTTGCATTTTCTAGAGCTCCAGAACTAGACTCTCACCATCAGATGCAGATACATGATGTAAATAATAACTTCCCATCACAGAGATATTGTGAATATTATAAGTTGATAAAAAATGCAATGAAACATTGAAAATTTCATCATGATAACAATCAAACATTTTCAAATGAATCAAATTCTAGCATTAAGTAACCCATAAGGAGTTGATTTGCCACTGCATAAATAAACAAAATAAAACGGTTAATTACCCAACCCATTCACAGCCAAGTCGGCTTGGGCGACAGAATACACCGAATGCATTTCTGCAGAAGGGTAAGAAACCCTCCCTTGAGGAGTGTCCTGAAATGACACAAAACAATCTAATGGCGAGGTTCCAGTAATGCTGGAGCTCTGGGGAATGCGAAGTACTCTCTCGTTATCATCGCTCCTGGGACTATTCTGGTTCAGGATGGTAGTACGTGAAAGGGTCCTATCTATGGCTCAAATAAAACCAAACTGTGAACTTAAGCTAAACTGAATTGCTTGAAATAGGACTGTTTTGACATTCAAACTACATACTTATGCTAAACTGAATTATTTGAAATAGAACTGTTTTTTTACATTTAACTGTGTTGCTTAGTTGGCTGGGACTGTACAATACACCGACTGCTTCTCAGTAGAAAGATAAGACCCCTGACGAATGTCCTGTATATGACACTAAATCATCTGATGGTGAGGTTCCAGTAATGCAAGAGCTTTGGGGAATGTGGAATACCCCTTCATATTGCTCCTTAGTCCACTCTGACGCAGAGAGGTAGCACCTGATAGAGTTCTATCTCTGGGTCAAATAGAACTGTTTGACATTTAAACTGCTCGAAAAAAATGACATGCTTAATTGAATTGATAGATATAGAAACATAAATTATCGATAAACTAATTTCTTACATATCATGTATATCTATGTAAAATGCATGCAAACAAATCACTGATGTTAAATTATGTTATGCAGCAATACTTGAAATCCTTTAACTGTGTGCAAAAAAATGAGTTCAGCCTCGTTTAAAATTATATCTAGAAAATGTATCTTCAAATCATATATGTAATATATTTGTATAAAAAGCATTTGGCATCAAATAACCTACAATGGTATATATGTCATAAAACCCAACCGAACCAAATCCTATATATCTAATATATTTGTATAAACAGGATTAAACATTAAATAACCCACAATGGTTGATATACCTTAAAACCCAACCAAACCAAATCATATATATCTAATATATTTGTATAAACAGGATTAAACATTAAATAACCCACAATGGTTGATATACCTTAAAACCCAACCAAACCAAATCATATATATCTAATATATTTGTATAAACAGGATTAAACATTAAATAACCCACAATGGTTGATATACCTTAAAACCCAACCAAACCAAATCATATATATCTAATATATTTGTATAAAGAAGATTTAGTATCAAATAACCTACAATGGTTGATATACCACAAAACCCAACCAACCCTACTACAAGTTTGGTGCCTGAGGAGCTTCATAAGGGGAATGCCGAGATCAAGCATTTTATTTTGAGACAGAAACGCATGCGTTGATTCTTGTGAGGCCTCCATTATATAATGAATTTATGTCAGATCTGACTTGGTGGGAAGTCGGATTAATCCATATCCAACCTTCCACCATGATTATCTTCAAGATATATCAGAAAAACTTAATATTTTGATGTTGCTGGTTTTTTATATCACCCTCGAGAATTTGATGCATCAGAAAATTTCATCTTGTTGATTTGCGATAGAATTAATACTCACTTGGTGCATGTTATTTATCATATTTACCAACCCCTCCGCTCAGGCAGGATATGACACAAGGTCAATTTTTAAGGGGAGTTTAACAGGTTTGAAATCAGGGTTTTCCTTCTCCTAGACTAGTTGCCTCACCAAGGCTGAAGAACACAGTCTGCCCTACTATTTAACCATAGCTGGAGAGAGAATAATTGGATTCATACCTTTCCCAAGGGTATTAGTGCTATGTGAAATGCAATTGTCTCGTCCAGGATTTGAACTCGTGTCACCGTGTCCATTTCCCACAACGATAACCATTACACTACAGGCACCTTGTTATTTATGTTTGATTTGATTTGATTTGATCTGATAGCATATTAAACATTGTGTAATAAAATGGCAGAGGGATTTCATTTTATATATCTCGCCTTACGGTTTAGTTAGGCTGAGAACCTTTCGCTTAGCGCATGGGTTATTTAGGTGCAACATGAGTACAGGTGTTCACGCGCACGCGGGGAGGATGCGTCATTCACCGATGTCGAAATAAAACCCCAGATAGGAAATGAGACCAGGAGGTGTGAATGACGTCACGCACCGGAAGCGTAGGCTGAGATTTGAGAAAAACCAGTTGGTTGACTTTCGGGGCTCGCCGAGATCAGACCAGTAGTTTGCGGCGGGGTGCTGCGCGTGGGGGGTGGGCAGATGGAAAAGTCAGCATAGAAAGATTGTGTATCTCTATTAATAATAAAAAGTTTCATACCTGAACTAAGAAGTCGTAAGGGGTTTTTGTGTTTCGGGATTATATATATGAGTTATGAACATTCTATGTACATCTCCCATATTCATGTATGGCTATGTAACAATTGTAAGTAAATTCAAAATCTTTTTTAATTCATATATTAAATATATGATCTCAAAACTCATTTTGTAGATAACCATTTTAAACAAGTCTGAGCTCATTCTTGGTATTGTTAAATGATTTCACTAAATTTCAATCAATTCAGTTTACCATAAACACATTTTCTGTTGACCCACAGTTAGTGATTTGTTTAAAAACTGTTTTTATTTGCACACAATCAAATGTAAAAACAGTTCTATTTCGAACAATTCAGTTTAGCATAAGCTCACAGTTTAAATATCAAACAGTTCTATTTGACCCACAGATAGGACCCTATCAGGTGCTAACACACTGATAAACCTAGGAGCAATAGCAATGAAGGGGTACTCCGCATCTCCCAAAGCTCCACTATTACTGGGGCTTCACCATCAGATTGTTTAGTGTCATACCCAGGACACTTGTTGGGGGAGTCTTACCCCTTTGCAGAGGTATAGTCGGTGTATCCTTTCGCCCAAGCCGACTAGGCCACAGGACACACGTTGGAGGAGTCTTACCCATCTGCAGAGATCCAGTCGGTGTATTCGGTAGTTCCGACCGACTAGGCCACAGGACACTCGTTGGGGAAGTCTTACCTCTCTGCAGAGATGCAATCGGTGTATTCTGCAGTACCAGCCGACCAGGCCACAGGACACTCGTTGGGGGAGTCTTAACCCTCTACAGAGATCTAGTTAGTGTATTCTGTAGTTCCGACTGATTAGGCCACAGGACACTCGTTGGGGAAGTCTTACCTCTCTGCAGAGATGCAATCGGTGTATTCTGCAGTACCAGCCGACCAGGCCACAGGACACTCGTTGGGGGAGTCTTAACCCTCTACAGAGATCTAGTTAGTGTATTCTGTAGTTCCGACCGACTAGATAATATCATTTATGTACAAGAGCATCGATCGTGATGGCAACTACGTCAAAAAATAATATAGCAGACATATACACACAAATTAATTTGCAGAGTATTTAATCCACCACAGCTTTTTTTTATGGTTTGGAATCAGTTGGCTTTCATAATGTTCAAGAGAATTTTATAAGAATTAAGCCAAATGGCAGTTCATGTACTGAACTGACGTCTGCTTGGTAGGGTTCGGCCATTTTAGATAGAGAAAAATGTACACATTCATTAAGTGACAAGAACCTGACCGCCAAAATGTGATTCTGCCAAAAAAGAATCCCTTTCATAAACGATAAAGAAAAGACTTATGTGTATATTTAGTAAGTTTGGACTAGTCTGGCACAGGGAGACATAACCCGAAAGAAGATCGTGTACCGGGAACAGCCTGGAAAATCAGCATGCAGTATCCGGGCTTTCGCTGAGAACCACCCAGAATTCCTTGGTTTAAATGGAAAATGTGCACACACTTTAGTAGCCCTAAAAAGATTGATGCTTACGATTGCGCAAAGATGTAAAGAGATGAAAGAAACATCGGAATAGCAGCTTAAAAACCATTGTGTAATTTTGATGCATTCAAAGTATTTTCATTGTTTACATTGCTCTAATTGAAATATTATTTCATATGCACACCTCGAGGTCATTAATGTTCTCGAAGAAAAGATTATATATATATATATATATATATATATATATATATATATATATATAAAGAGCTCGATGCTATAATAGAAGTGCAGTTATAAAAACTAAAGAATATCAAATTGGGGACTCTGAAAGTGTGTTATTGGAAGTTTTATAAGAAGCGCCTAATCCTTCGTGAAGCGATTCAATGACTGCAAGAAAAAATCATTTGATGCATGGCACATCGATCATTGTCGTTGGTCCGCCCTAACTGAGAACCTTGACGCCAGATGTCTCACCACCAACCACGTTGTCTCCTTTGGAAACACCCGTAGGATTGCTCTCAGATGACAAAAAAAGCACAGGAAAAGGAAATCACTATGCCATCAAGATCTTCAGCAGAGGATGCTGCGACCGTGCCTACCCATACCGCGCAACCTTATTAGCCACAAATGTACCTGAAGTCGGTGTAGACTGGCCCCTTCTTAATCTTTGTTTCACAAAACCAAACCATGTTAGATAGATAGATAGATAGATAGATAGATAGATAGATAGATAGATATTGGAATCCTAAAAAGCGTAATAGAAATCTATTTTAATGTTTCGTTTCGTTACTTTTATTTTTATATACGCTTGCATTTCGTTTCGTTTTATATGTGGGTGTTGCTGTACTCGAAGCTTCCTAAGCCAATTTTTATTCTATTTTATATACATATATATATATATATATATATATATATATATATATATATATATATATATATATATATATATATATATAACCAGTTGAACATATGTCTGTTTCGTCCACTCGTGTGTGTCTGTCTACAGAATCCACTTAAGACTTATTTCGGTCGAAAATCAAGAGCTGTGCTCTGATTACCATTTTTAGTTTTCCCTTTGTCATTGGCAATTGCACGGACTACACACACTCTCTCTCTCTCTCTCTCTCTCTCTCTCTCTCTCTCTCTCTCTCTCTCTCTCTCTCCCCTTACCCTCACCAACCTACCTTGCTTTCGCTTTTTTTCCCGCCTCCATCATCGACGACTCTTATAGCCCGTTTCTTCAGAGCCAGGAGTCGAATGTCATCGGGCAACGGACGTCGGTTCAGAGGAGTCGACAGACTGTTGGCACCGGACCAATAACCGTCAGCCAACAATCTGCGATACATTTACTCCACAACTCTCTCTCTCTCTCTCTCTCTCTCTCTTTTCTTTTCTTTTTTTCTCTTGCCCAGCTGTCCAATATCTTTCATGCTTTCTCTCTCTCTCTCTCTCTCTCTCTCTCTCTCTCTCTCTCTCTCTCTGTTTTTTCTTTTCCTCTCTGCATTTCTTTTTAGCTCTCAATTGAATTCCTGTCTCTGTCTGTCTGTCTGTCTCTCTCTCTCTCTCTCTCTTCTGCACTTCTGTTTTTTGTTTAAGTTAATATTGTTTTTCTCTTCTCCCTCTCCTCTCTCTCTCTCTCTCTCTCTCTCTCTCTCTTTTTTCTTCTTTTCTATCCTCTCAATCACTCCTCTCTTTCTTGCTCTATTTTTCTCTCTCTATTTCTTTTTCTTCTTTTCCACGCTTCTGGTTTTTTTTCAGTTACATCTCTCTCTCTCTCTCTCTCTCTTTCTCTCTCTCTCTCTATCTATCTATCTCTCTATCTATCTATCTATTTTTTTTTCAATCTTTCCTTCTTTTTACCAAAAATCTTTTTTCGCTTTCTTTCGAACTTTTCTTTCTTTTTATCACTTTTCTTTTCCTCTCAATATATTCATCTTTTTTCTTTCTTTCTCCGCTCATTCTACCTGCTTTCTTTTCGACTGCTCTCTCTATTTCTATTTGTTGACGCCTCACGTTGTGTCGTGGTTAGTGAGTTTGGCTCGAAAACCATTACTCGTGAGTTCGATTTTCACTGCCCCATTTAACAGTAACGTTAGTGACCTTATTATGTAAACGCCCGTTGACAAAGGTAAATGTTAAACATAATATATATTACAGCGATATACACGTGTATAATCCAAGTCTCACAAATAAAATCTTCACATATATACGCGCATGCTCCAACACACATGGATAAAACATAATGGATATCAATATATTCATATAGACCAGTGGTTCCCAACCAATTTTCGGCCAAGCCACTCTTTAGTATTTCTAAAATTTTCATGCCCCACCGTAATATTTTATTCTGGCGTATTCATTAACTTGGTCTCTAAACAAGCCCCACCAAAATATTACTATGCCGCACTAGTGGGGCAATACGACCCACGTTGGGAGTCGCGCTATTACGTTCACTTTCGGCCAAATACCTTTGGGAAAGGTATGAGTCCTCTTATCCTCTCAGCTATGGGTTAAATAGTACCACTTCTGTTCTTCTCGGAGAATGGCTTTGGTATTAAAAAACCTACAAAGGTTGATATTGTTGTATAGTCATAACCATGACCAACTATACAAACACATATGCATGCGAAATCATAACAACGACACAATAAAGACGAGCGACACAGTTCTTTTGAACAATATCTATCTCTCACTTTATTTGCAAGGGTCGTGTGTGAGAGGGAGTTGGAGACCGAACAAAACTGCAACATATTGACCCCCACTCTTATGGCTATCAGCGTTTCTTTCCCGTCCTCCAGAGTTGCTCAACCGGAGTCCCGGGGGCCAGGCTCTCTGCTAGGTGCTGCCTTTCTCTACCGCATCTTATCTCTAACTGCTCTGGTCTCCAAACTAACTGACTTCCTGTCTTCAACGAGTTATATAATAGTTCAATCACCCACTCAATATCTCCCCATAATTGGCCATCGGAATATGCACTTCCGCGTCGTTGGAATGGCATGTTTGATCGTCATCAAGCGGAAATAACTGTCATGCAGTTCACAGGTCACTCTGTTCCGGTGCATCAGTTTGTGACTGTACCGTGGGATTTTAACCCTGTCCCATATTGTCAGCCAATCTCACCCACGCCAATGGAATATGCACTTCCGCCGTCTTTGGAATGGCATGTTTGGCGGGGTCGGAGGTCAATATACAACAATATACCATTAAACAAAGAAACCAAACAAAACTACATTGGAGTTACTGATATTGTCATACGTATATATATATATATATATTGTCATCCACAGACAGACTGTTTATATATATATATATATATATATGAACGTACACACACTCGCACACACTCACATATTTGGAGGTGCCCGCGGTGTAATGATTATTGTCGTAGGAAATGGACACGGCGATACGAGTTCAAATCCTGGACGAGACTGATTGCATTTAACATAGCACTAATACCCTTGGGAAAGGTATGAATCCAATTATTCTGGGTAAATAGTAGGTCAGACTGAGTTCTTCACCCTTGGTGAGGCAGAGAGTCTAGGAGAAGGAAAACTCTGAGTTCAAACCAGTCAAACTCCCCTTAAAAATTGACTTTGTGTCATATCCTGCCCGAGCGGAGGGGTTGGTAAATATATATATACGTATATATAGATGCATGTTAAGTTTTATCTAGTATACGTGTCAGGATACGGACTTATTGATCAAATCTCATATACACGGTGTATTCAAAAAGTATCGAGGCTGAATCTGCATTTACCAAGACAAAATGAAACTTCAATTATAAGAATAGTTACATTGGCATGAAGCTTACTTATTCTGGTGAGTTTTTCTTTGGTCAAAGCACCACTGAAAATCATTTTTTGAAATTTTTTTAAAAGTTTTTAATGTTCTACATGTCTTCAACTTCTTTTGAAATGAATTTTCAGATTAAGAAACAAAAGCTCGCACAGAGCTTCGTATAGGGAGTAAGGTAAATGTTGCACTTGTACAAACCTGTGTTTCGCCAAAAATATTTTGTTCAAAAAGTACCGAAACTGGCTTCATCATTTCTTTGCAAAGTAGCACTACTTTGTCTAGTCAAATTCTAGACGTCTAGACATCGTCACTTTATTATATAAAGTGACGAAATGGTCTTGTCACCCCAGATCTTTAAGTGGCGGATGTGTCGGACACTTGGACAGGAATGATTTACAGGTGAAAAGTCAGGTGTCATATTTGCTAAAGCAACGTCTGGGAAACGCGTGGCCGTTCGCCCATTGGCAAGAAACAGTCAAGTGAGATTTTGAGAGATATGAATTTTAGTTAATTAGGATCATTCCTCGAAGAATGACGTCAAATTGTGTGACTTTTAAATGAAACTGCTCCCATTGGGGAAGTAGTTGGGTAATGCTTTATAAATAAAATAAGTGTCTTCTTTCCTCCATCAAGTGAGTGAAGACACTCCACATCTTCCTTGGCCCAGTCGGCTTAGGCGGCAGAATACACCAACTGCATCTTTGCAGAGAGCTAAGACCCCACCAGAGAGTGTCCTGATACTATTTACCAACCCCTCCGCTCGGGCAGGATATGACACAAGGTCAATTTTTAAGCGGAGTTTAACAGGTTTGAATTCAGATTTTTCCTTCACCTAGTCTGTCCTACTATTTACCCATAGCTGGCGGGAGAATAATTGGATTCATACCTTCCCCAAGGGTATTAGAGCTATGTGAAATGCATTCTGTTTCGTCCAGGATTTGAACTCGTGTCGCCGTGTCCATTTCCTACGACGATAACGACTACACCATGGCACCTCCATCATAGTGTCAGAGAGTGCCCTATTAACACACTAAACAATCTGATAGTGAGGTTCCAGTAATGCAGGAGCTCTGGGGAATGCAAAGTACTCACTTATTATCATCGCTCCCAGGTTTACTCTGGCCCGGAGTGGTAGCACCTGACAGGGTCCTATCTACAGCTCGATTGAACTAAACTGTGTACTTATGCTAAACTGAATTGCTTGAAATAGGACTGTTTTGACATTCAACTCATGGTGTTCCTTAGTCGGCTGGGGCTGTTGAATAGACCAACTGCTTCTCTGCAGAGAGGTGAAATCCGCAAACGAATGTCCTTAATGTGAAACTAAACAGTCTGATTGTGAGGTTCAAGTAATGCTTGAGCTTTAGAGAATGCAGAGTACCCCATCATTGCCATCGCTCCCATGTCCGCGTTGGCCCGGAGAGGTAGCACTTGATAAGGTACTATCTATGGGTCAAAAAGAAATAAACTGTTTACTTATGCTAAAGTGCATTGTTTGAAATAGAACTGTTTTTGACATTGAAACTATAAACTTATGTAAAACTGAATTGTTTGAAATAGAAATGTTTATGTGTGTAAAAATGTATTTGGCATTAATGTCGTACAAGGGTTGATGTGCCATAAAACCAAACCAAATCAAAACAAACTACATTTTTCTGTTAAGACTGATCTGAAGATAGAAATGCAATATCCGGAAAGAAATGTAAGTTCTTTTTATAACTAATATTCCTATCGTTCTTTTCCACTATTAACCAAGATAAAATGAAAATTTTAAAATTGTATTAAGCCAACTTATTCAGTTGAGTTTTCCTTTGTTCAAAGCACTTTTGGTTTGGTTGGTTTGTTGGGTTTTATGGCATATCAATCTTTGTAGGTTATTTAACACCAAATCCATTTTTATGTAAATAATCTGTTCTATTTAAAACAATTCAGTTTAGCATAAGTACACAGTTTAATTGTCAAAAATCTTTCCATTTCAAACTATTCAAGCAGTTATATGTAACAATTCAGTTAAGTGTAAATACAGTTTTAATGTCGAAAAACAGTTCTATTTCAAATAAGTCAGTTAAGCATAAGCACGCAGTTTAAATGTAAGTACGGTTTAATTGTCAAAAACATTTCTATTTCAAGCTATTCAGTTCACTCAAACAATTCATTTTCGCATAAGTATGCTGTTAGTTCTATTTAACCCATAGATAGGGACCTATCAGGTGCTGCCACTCAGGGCTAGAGTGGACCTGGGAGCAATGGCAGTGAAGGGGTACTCCGCATTCCCCAAAGCTCCTGCACTGCTGGAACCTCATCATCAGATTGTTTAGTGTCATATCAGGACACTCGTTAGGTGGGGGGTCTTACCCCTCTGCAGAGAAGCAGTCAGTGTATTCTAAAGCCCCAGCCGACTGGGCAATCAAAGCATTTTTGAAAAGTCTTTTGTTAAATTGCTCTGTCGTTTATCTTTATGTTCTACATGTCCTCAACTTTTCTACTTGAGAAGAATTTTCAGTTAAAGAAACAAGAAAAGTGACAATCTTTTTTGAGACATGAGAATATTACAGGAAATTACTCAGCGTCCCTCACTTCCTTTTAATTTTAAAACTCCAAAGCTTCAGTCTGTATCCATTTTAATCGCACCTTGAATTTACTTCTATGTGCGAGCACAAAAACATGCGTAGATATACATTTAAGCTTCATATTTTCACTCAAATCAACTGTAGGGAGACAATAAAAATTTATCTCCCTTAGAAAATAAAAAGGTCTGTTAGATATCATTTTAGAGTGCAGAGATCTATTCTTAATCTTTTCCCCTCTGTTCTTTGAACAAGCGAAACTTGTCTTTGACCTCTTTAGGAAACAGTAAAGTTACATAGTTGTTCTATTTCCCCTTATCAAATTAGCTTTTCTCTTTTTTTGTACCCCCTCTATAAACTGCTGGTTCATGAAACTATATGTATATTTCTTGCTGATGGGACAGATCTTTCCTTTTGTTGGCGCGTGATTGATTTTAATGGTACACCAAATCGCCAAGAGGTATGGTATGCCTAGAGTTTAAGGAATCGTTCATTATATATTAACGTATGTGTTTTTCGAAATCCGCACAGATTAATTTGCAACGTTGAGAATCTATGCTTTACGAGTTCGAATCAGACCATAACTTAGCAAAAACAACTAAAAGTATTTGTAGGTGCAGTCGGTCACATTATAATGGTTGAAATTAGGCTTCGATTACAAGAACTATCATCACCAGGCACGGTTAAATAGGCCAAAAAACCGTGGATTCAGAGGGTGTGCTCCAAGCTATTGAGGCAAACCGGACGTTTAGCACTTGGAGGGTATCAAGTGAGCCCAACATTTCATAGTCCAGTGTGGTTTCGTCACCTTCACGACCTCGGGCAATCCAATGAGTAGCACTAGGAGAGTATCAGGCGAGCCCTGTATCTCATAGTCCAGTATGGTTTCGTCACCTTCACAACCTCGGCCAATCCAATGAGTAGCACTAGGAGAGTATCAGGCGAGCCCTGTATCTCATAGTCCAGTATAGTTTCGTCACCTTCACAACCTCGGCCAATCCCATGAGTAGCACTAGGAGGGTATCAGGCGAGCCCTGTATCTCATAGTCCAGTATTGTTTCGTCACCTTCACGGCCTCGGCCAATCTCATGAGTAGCACTTGGAGAGTATCAGGCGAGCCCGGTATCTCATAGTCCAGTATTGTTTCGTCACCTTCACGACCCCGGCCAATCCAATGAGTAGCACTAGGAGAGTATCAGGCGAGCCCGGTATCTCATAGTCCAGTATGGTTTCGTCAACTTCACGACCTCGGCTAGTCCAATGAGTAGCACTAGGAGAGTATCAGGCGATCCCGGTATCTCATAGTCCAGTGTGGTTTCGTCACCTTCACGACCTCGACAAAAGCATCTGGAGCTGCTGAAATGTACATCACGTACTACCAAAATAGTGCAAAACTTTGGACTCACCCTAGTACTTTTTATGGCTTCATAAGATTTTGCGTGTGACAATGCGCTAATATGGGAACAAACCTGTCTTCATTTCCAAAAGTTAGTCGTGTAAACTAATTCCTCATTTACCAGTGTCCTATCTTTTTGGTTTCCTTCTTCACCAACCCCTACCCACGCGCACAAACCCCGCTTCTAGTGTAGTCGTCATTCGTGTACGGACCTGCATTGGAAAAAAACATCGCAAATGGCAGACAAAATGATGAATGAGACATTTCAATTTGCGTCAAAGCAATCTGAACTTTGAATAATGTTTTTTCTTTCCATTTTAATCATTTGATGATTTTTTACGTCATTAAAACAATCAGTCTCGCCCACGGTGTTCTTAATTTTTCAAACTCGGCCCTCAAATATAGATATTTATACGTATGAGTCATATAAGATTTCACTTTTGCATGACTGCGAGAGTCATTTTTAAAAGCAAAAAGATATTGTGTCACTTCTTTTCTTTTCTATCTTTTAAAAGCTGTCTTCTTTCATTTTAAATTAGTTTTCGAAAATAAGTCTAACTAATCTCAAATACAAATTTAAATTAACTGTGGCAAAACCGCTGCAATCTTATTCACTTACACTCACCATCGTGAGACGATGCCATAGTAAACAAGGACAAATTAACAAAAGACTGGCATAGGAGTGATTAAAAGAAATTAGTCAACTAATTGGAGAATAATTTGTTTAATTTTTACACTAAAGATTTGGATGATGCATAAACATCTAAATAATTTTTTTTAAATTTCTTACCAAAGCAGTCACAGATAATTTGAAACACCACCCGCCTATGCTTAACATATATTTCGCAAATGGAGAGCTCAATGCCAGGTGTCTACGATGAAAAAGGATCATTTGAAGATGCCTTAAAGAAAGGGGAAAATAATTTTCTTTCAACAAAGGGATATGCTAGGTCACCAGTTCTTTTTTTTTCTTTTTTCGTCGATTCTCAAAAAGCATATCAGCTCTTTTAAAAACAATTTGAAAAACTTATAAATGGAAATTTTCTTTACGAAAATTTTCCTACTGAAGGTGAACATAGTATAAAACTAGTCGAGAATACACACACACACACACACACACACACGTAGATGATGATGATGATGATGTTTTTATCTTCACAGATAATTGTCGTCTATTGATTCTCATAAAGGAAAAAGAAAAGAAAAATCAAATTGGTTTGGTATGGTTTGGTTTGGTGGCACATCAACCATTGCAGATAATTAATGCCTAATCCACTTTTATACAAAAACAGTTCTATTTCAAACAATTCAGTTTTATATACATATAGTTTTTGTTTACACACAGTTAAATGTCAAAACAGTTCTATTACAAATAATTCAGTTAAGCATAATTATACAGTTTCAATGTCAAAAACACTTCCATTTCAAACAGTTCAGTTTAGTAGAAGCACACAATTTACTTCTATTTGACCCATAGATAGGACCCTATCAGATGCTACCACTGCGAGCAAGAGTGGAACTGGGAGCGATGGCAATGAAGAAGTACTCTACATCCTCCAAAGCTTCAGCATTACTGGATCCTCACCATCCCATTGTTTCGTGTCATATCCGGGACACTCGTTGGTGGGGGGGGTCTTAAACCTATGCAGAGATGCAATCAGTATATTCTACAGCCCCAGCTGACTGGAAAATCTATACATCAGAGGGATTAAAATGGCAAATGCTTGTACAACACGAATATCACTCTTTGAATGGATGTATTTACTCCTGTTAAAAACCGAGGCAAATAGCTTGTAATCATAAGCACCACAGAGTATAACGTGTTTTCCTTCTCACTATGGTACTCTAGTAAATCGAACAGATGTGTTCTCCCGTGAACATCCCTATATTCCTTCGCACTACCACAATACTCTTTTGCCATACTTTCATTCTACTGGTATAAATCGTCAGAGTAATTAATACTAATAGAATAGCAGGGTTTGCTATTAGGGTAACCTCACTATGATGTGTTGTATTTTGAAATCAAAGTTTTTCCTTCTCCTACACTGGCTGGCCAAAAAGGCCCTCATTACTCTACCCCTAGCTGGTATATATATATATAACCTATTTACCCAACCCCTCCGCTCGGGCAGGATATGACACAAGGTCAATTTTTAAGCGGAGTTTAACAGGTTTCAATTCAGAGTTTTCCTTCTCCTAGACTAGTTGCCTCACCAAGGCTGAAGAACCTAGTCTGTCCTACTATTTACCCATAGCTAGAGGGAGAATAATTGGATTCATACCTTTCCCAAGGGTATTAGTGCTATGTGAAATGCAATCAGTCAAGTCCAGGATTTGAACTCGGGTCGCCGTGTTCATTTCCTACGACGATAACAATTACACCATATATATATATATATATATATATATATATATATATATATATATATATATATATATATATATATATATATATATATATATATATATATATATATATATATATATATATATATATATATATATATATATATATATATATATATATATATATATATATATATATATATATATATATATATATATATATATATATATATATATATATATATATATATATATATATATATATATATATATATATATATATATATATATATATATATATATATATATATATATATATATATATATATATATATATATATATATATATATATATATATATATATATATATATATATCTGATAAACAAGAGAATCAATAAGCATATTCCATTATGAATCTATTTCGCCCGTCTTGAAAAACTTCTCCTTTTTACCGTTAACTCCAGGGAATAACTTTATCATACGTAAAAATTTGGATGGTCCCGGTTAAGTATATCTGTTCTATATATATATATATATATACGTGTGTGTGTGTTTTGAACAAATACTAGAAACAGAACTCAACAAAACACCAGCTGTAAGACCACTTACCTTCCATTCCAAAAACCCTCCAAGTAAGATATAAAAAAAAGACACATACACACACACACACACACAGATGATGATGATGATGATGTTTTTATCTTCACAGATAATTGCCGTCAGTTGGTGAAATAAGGACTAACCTATGAGCGTCGTTTTCTAATGAACTCCTATGCACGGACACATCAGTGCTAGCAAACCAGCAAATACTTAAATATATCAGCTTTGTACGGACAGTGAGTGCAGTTTAGAGGACACTGACAAGAGCAATAGCCGAAAGGGAAGGATAGTGAGATATTTAGTGAACTCTGTGTTATCAGCATCACTTATATATATATATATATATATATATTCATTTTTGTTGACTAAAGATGGTTACTGTTTCGCACAGAATAAAGTGTATTTTTTAACAAATTTGAGGACGCTTTTATTCCTCCGTGTTTTGCAAATCCATTGATTGATTTTTACTCAGAATTTCAAAATATTCAAATCTTGTCTTCTTTTTTTTTTTCTGTCCCGGCTTTTACGAAAAATTACCTGAATTCATTAGTTCGCCCTCTTCGAGGATTTATCGAACGGGTGGGGTCGGGGTACAAGATGAGTATGAGGCTTACCTGGGTTAGAATTAACACAGCTAACAGAATTCTCTTTTCTTCTAGAATATGATCCAGATGACCTGGGGCGACCTGGGGCCCGAATCTCCAACTCAACAATAAATTTGTCGTTAAAAATATGATTTTCTTTTAATAAACTCAGAAACTAGAAATAAATAATAAATCCAGTATTGATTAAAAATATTATTTTTTATCAACTTAAAAAGTAAATCAAATTTAGATTTATTACATTGTCAGTAAAAATTAAAGTATGAATTAAAAACTTCATCTTTGCTTATGCTCTTTGCAGTAGACTGATTCATAAAAAAAAGTCGACTTGCAATGTGCAACTACGTCCCGTTAATGCATCACATTCGAATCTCATTGTAGATAGATAGACGGATTTGAATAATTCATTAAAAAAAACAATTAACTAATTCGTTTGCAAAAAGTAATATTTACTACTACTACTGCTAATAATAATAATAATAATAATAATAATAATAATAATGCTAATACATCGATAATAATAATAATGATAATAATAGTAATAATAATAATAATAGCACTCGTCAATAAGAAAAACTGAAATGGTGTCGTGGCACCAAACATCTTTTTTATCGAATTCGAAGGTGCTGAATCTAAAAATAACCTTACTTTTTCTTGGTTAGCTACCGTGTTTTGCAGAACAGAAATACTTCATTTTTAGAAAAAATAATTTTTTTCATTTGTTTTCTACATATATAATATTGACTGATGGCAACATTTCTCAAAGTAAAAGCATAGAAACTTCTTAATTCGTATTTAGATCGACAAATATTGATCCGCTTATTGAGAAATACTATTTTTCCAATAACAAACAGACCCTAAGTCTTTAAAAATTACACAATTGAAATAATACAAGGCTAACAAGTATTTTCATTAAATCTTTTAATAAACTAACAGCAGAAATAAAATCTTCGTGAACATAAGAACAATGGTAAAAATTTTCTTTCTTGTTTGTCTGTCATGTTCAATGTTATCTAAATCCTTTTTGATACTCCATCAATAGTCCGTGGTGCAATGGTTATCGTCGTAGGAAATGGACACGGCGACACGAGTTCAAATCCTCGACGAGACTGATTGCATTTCACATAGCACTAATACCCTTGGGAAAGGTATGAATCCAATTATTCTCCCTCCAGCTATGGGTAAGTAGTAGGACAGACTAGGTTCTTCAGCCTTGGTGAGGCAACTAGTCTAGGAGAAGGAAAACTCTGAATTGAAACCTGTTAAACTCCGCTTAAAAATTGACCTTGTGTCATATCCTGCCCGAGCGGAGGGGTTGGGTAAATAGGATCAATAGTCAACTATCATTTATTTGTCCCAACGTCCCTCGTAACGCTTTTCCATTGTTTTGATATTCTGATAGAATCATTCTCCTCAATCATCACTCACATCGCAGCAGTTACCTGGAAATTTATCTAGATGGCTATGTAAAAAAATAAACCTTAATACTCATATTTGTGCCTATGCCCTGTAGACTTTTCAACTGCTTTTCCACTAACTTCTTGTATTTTTCAGCCTGGTGATTGCCTAAGAAATTTTTCACCACATCAACAAACAATGTTCAAGTGCGTAAATCCAAGTGATTCATTGAATTAACAAATTCATCATCCTTGATAAGTTTCCTGAAGTTATGATGAAACCATTGTTCATTATATTAATCATGAACAATGGAATAGATGCATTCAATTCGGATGTCTTTAGTTAGAGTTTCTTTCTAACAGTGAAAACAAAAGCTCTCAATGTGCTTGGTTTCCTTCCGTAGTGAAAGAACGAAATGATGGAATAAATTTATAAATATCAAACAGATTTTAGTGTCTCATTTTTTTAATGTCGCTTTAAACATCAGGTTTATTAAAATGTAATGGTCCGGGAGACCTGGGTTCAATCCCAGGTCGGGTCATACCAAAGACTTTTAAAATGGTACTTGATACCTCCTTGCTTAACACTCAGCAGTATAAGGTACGTATCAAGGGTAAAGTGGAGCAATCCAGGGAAAGGAGTAGCGCCCTTCCCTACATCTTGGTGTAGTAGCGATGGAAAAGGGAGCTTTCGGGTCACCCTCGACTACGGTCGCCAACTTACTTTATTACTGATAAAGTTTATAAGTTAATTTGAATTTTGGCGATAAATTGGAAATATTCGGTATTTCTCTTTTAAATTTTTAACTCAAAAACACTTTTTTTTTTAATAAAAATAGTTTGTCAGGTGGCTGACAAAAATTGCACAGCCAACTTGAAAATTAAAGATTTTTTTACGACCTTTATTAATTCAATTTTGCGATCAGCCAAGATCGCAAATAGGTCTTTTTTTTTTCCAAAAATGAGCTATTACAGTACAGCGAAAACGGTAAGTAACGATGAAAAACTAGGGTCATTTTCGGAACGAATACCATCCAATTAGCTAAAAAACGTGTTTTGTTTCTTGGTGCCAAAATTTGTGTTAACCAGTGTCATAATATTTCTTTGGAACAGATCACCGAATTCCGGCCAGAAACCAGAGCAAGTGTTAATAAACAAGGAAAGATATCATCTTGATGATTTTACTGTTCGAGCGAGTCAAAATGAAAATCAAAGAAAACAAAAAGACTGACAATCACTTGAACCTTACCATAGAACTGAAAAAAATTATGACCCATGTAAATGACAGTGATACCATTTGAAGTTGGTACTCTCGGAACAGTCTCCCAGAGCTTGAAGAAATAGTGAAAAAAATGAAATCAGAGGAAGAATTAAGACCTTACAAACCAAAGTCTTGTTGAGATTAGTTAAAATATTCAGAAGAGTCCTGGAGACCCGAAAATACTTGCTCTCAATCAGATTCCAGTGAAAAACTAACAACTAATGCTGTTAAAAAATTTTGCTCTACAAAAATTCGGCAAGGACCCGACTCTGGAAGACCAGATAAGGATTTATAAAACCCAAAAATCCATCCTTCGGGGCCCGTGGCGCAGCGGATAGAGGCGTTGAGTCTCTTCGGTTCCAGGTGAGCATTGTCAGAAGATAGCGGTTTCAAATCCTACCCAAGCCGGCCAGAGGTTTACTTGGTCAAAAACGTGGTGCGATAGACAACAAGTATGGAAGGCAGTAATTACTGGGGATACGGTTACAAGACTCAGCATTCCTATCCGAGGTCGCGGTAAATTACCTGAAGAAGGCCAGAGGTGAAATTTGGCCGAAACGTAGTGAAAGAAGAAACTAATGCTGGTGTAAAAAAAAAAAAAAAAAGCTCGCAAAGAAATTGTTCTAGAGATTCAAATTTGAGGATACTGAAAAGTGGTATATACACAAACCAGAACCTGTGCTAGAAAAGAAGATGTATACAATTCAATATGACCTTGAAATATTACCCAATCACCCAATCCTGACCCGAAGACTGGACTTGTTATTGATTAGCAAGAAGAAAAGAACTTGTAATCTAGTGGATTTTGCAGTTCCAGAAGACCATGGAATGAAAATAAAAGAAAGCGAAAAAAACAAAAAATACTTGGATCTTGCCAAAGAGCCGAAAAGACTATTGAACAAGAAGGTGATGGCGATACCAAGAGTAGTCAGTGCACTTGGAACTGTCCTCAAGGGCCTGAATCAGAAGAATAGTCGATACCATGAAAACGACAGCGCTCTTAAGATCGACAAGGATACTTAGATAGAGCTCTGCAGACCAGGAGAGACTTGCTGTCACTTAGAATTCTGAAAAACTGCAAACAACGCAAACTGGTTTGAAGAATTCTTTTGGGTTTGAATGATAATAATAGGTTCCAGTATATCAGAAAGTGAAGTGAAAGTAAAGCGAAAAACTGGATAAATAACGGAACTTTACCTGAGAGCCGAAAACGTTACGGTACATGAGGGTGTCAATGATTCCAATTATACTCAGAGGACTTGGAACGATCTCTAAGAATTTGAGAAAGAGACTGAAAGACCTGGAGAAATGAGGAATAACCAAAATCATTCAAACTGCAATACAATTGAGGTCGGCTTGAATACTGGGAATATTCGAATTCTAGAATCTTGAAATCATAAAGACTTGAAGAGATTTGTTGTCAATAAAACTTCATTGAAAGTCGCCAGTAACAACTGGTGTAAAAAGCTATCAAAGAATATGAATAATCTACTTGTGCAAAATACAATAAGCACAAACAAACACAAGTAAAGTTATTGGCTACCGTAGACGAGAGCTACCCAAAAGCTCCCTTTTCAATAGCTACTACACCGTGGTGTATGGGGAGGGCGGTAGTCCTTTCCTTGGATTGCACTTTACCTTTGAAACGTACCTTATAATGCTAAGTGTTAAGCAAGGAGGTATCAAGTACCATTTTTGAGTCTTTGGTATGACTCGACCTGAGATTGAACCCCGGTCTCCCGGGCCATTGGCGAATACTCTACCAGTAAGCCACACACATATACATACACGATATTACAGAAAAAAACAGTCCAGTCGGCTGGGGCTGTAGAATACGCCGACTGCACCTCAGCAGAAGGATAAAACCCCTCCCTAACGAGTGTCCTGATATGACACTAAAATTCTGTCGTGAGACTCCAGTCCAGGAGCTTTGGGAGAATGCAGAGTACCTCTTCATTGACATAACTCTCTGGTCCTCTTTGACCTGGAGTGGGGTCCCATCTCTGATTTAAATAGAAGTGTTTAATTATTTACAGTTCTGGAAACCATTTAACTGTGAGCAAATAGAATTATTAGAGTTATATTGCAATACTTGAAACCATTTTAACTGCGTGTCAACAAATGAACCCTGGCTCGTATTAAAAATGTTACAAAGAAACTATTCGTTTACGAATCTTATGCATTTAATATATACATATAAACAGGAATTGGTATTAAATAACCTACAAGGATTGCTATGCCATAAAACAACCAACCAACCGAACAAAGAACGGCAAAGAGCAAGTTATTGAATATCTGTCAATATTTCTGAGATGAGTGATTATGTATATGATTTACAATTTTCGGACTATTGACCACATCTTTGTCACCATGTTTATCACAACGTTTCGGCCATTGTATGCTCCGGCCTTCTTCAGGTGGTTGGAATGGCGAACTTAACCCTTTATTTCCCTTGCCGGGGTAGACTGTTGTAGTTCCACGAGCAATGTTTAATGGATGTCAGTTACGTGGTGTCTTCAATAAGGTTCCATACTGTTTTTGTACAGACATTTAAAATTGTTGTAGACTTTTGAAAATTCAGTATCTTATTGCTATACATCTTATGAGATGACTTAGGCGCCTCTGGTGGTGTAATGGTTAGCAAGCTCGACTAGCAAACCTACACGAGTGAGTTCGAGTCTCATTGGGTGCCCCTTTCATATGGCCTTGTGCCACATCTAAGCAAAAAAAAAAGCTTTGTAAATTTCCATCTTATGAGATGACTGACCTACTTTTATGATTTCAGCTTCAAATGAACAACTACAGCAGCAATTGGAATACACCCTACTACAGCCTGATGGTCACAGCTAGTGAATTTCAAAAATGCAATCTGGACGTGAGGACACTTTAGAAGAACGATATGCAATAGAACTGTGTTTTAAACTTGGAAAAATGCCACAAAAACGTATGGAATACTTCAGACTACTTTTGGAGCATATTGTATGAATCAAGCATCGGTTTTTGAGTGGCATAAGAGATTCAAGGAAGGCGAGGAATCTGTGAGGGATGATGAGAGGTGTGGTAGGAGTAAGGAAGTCAATAGACAAGAGTTGATTGGCCAAAGTGTTAGGGTTAGGGTTACTATGTTGAGGTTTTAAGGGAGTTCAGGAAGAGATTCCGTCGGAAGAGGCCAGCACTCTTCAAATCGGGTTAGTGGTATTTCCACCAGGACAATGCACCAGTCAATAACTCCATCCTTTTCATAAACTTTTTGACCAAGATGGGCATAAAAACAGTTCCTCAGCCTTCCCATAATCCAGACCTTGCTTCCTGTGACTTTTGGTTATTCCCTAAGCTCAGAGGCTGTCGTTATGAGACAATTGAGGAGATGAAATTGACACGCTCACACAAGAGGACTTCCATGGGGCCTCCAAGAAGTTTTTGGAACAGTACAACGAGTGCATTGCAGCCGGAGGAGATTACTTCGAAGGGGACTAGAATTTCATGTGAGTACTATCAATAAAAGCGCCCATACGAAAAAAGTCTGGAAACGTATTTAAGGATCCTTGTACCAGTTATCTCCTGTTAATTTCCCCTGTGTAAGTTCTCCAAGCATTGAAATTGATACAATATGGGAACCAGTAATAAGGAGTATCAGAGAAAAGCAATAATAACAACAAAGTTGCAGTATGAAGACTGGTAAAAAAATGCAATGATAACAGCAAAATTGTAATATGGCCACTGGTATAAATGGTTGCTGAAGACATTAGGTTTATGATACCCAGAAATTCATACATAGATGTCCTCAAGGACACAGGGCACAGTGGATAAAGACGTTGGTTAGATCCAGTGGCATACCTAAAGAGTTCGAGTTCTCAGATGATTACCTCAACAAATCCCCTTTGCATTTTAAAAAGAAAATTGCTCTGTATCTGAAGAAGCCATGTAAGCAAAACATTATTATCAATTTCACCTACTTAATCTTTCATTTACCTATCTAAACTATATCATCACGCAAAATATATATATATATATATAGTCATCCACATAAGACGTTTCAAGCTAGGATTGAAACCCGCCCAAATCTATGTTTACCATACCCCTTTTTGCTTCCACGATACCAGAAGTAACGTAGTACGAGCCACTATACAACAGTTTGTTTAATGGCATATCAACCGTCTTGGGTAATTTAATGCCAAAGCAATGCACATTGAAGAACAGTAGTGGTAGTATTTAACACATAACCTAAGCGGGTTCATACATTTCCCCAAAGGTATTAGTCTGAAAGTGAACGTAATAGCGCGACTGGGGTTCGACTTCGCTTACTACGTTGTTACAGTCCAGTACGTTAACCACTAAACTACGGAGACTCTAACCTGTGGGGCGCCTATATGAAGCTTCTCAGAACAAGCTGAAATACCAGATAACCTGCACTTAGAATGATTCCAAAGTGTACGGAGAATGAAGTTGAGTCTGTCTCAGGAGAATCTCTTGAAAGGACAGTAAGGAGAATATAGAAAATTAGAAAGTGATGTGCAACAAGACTGATGAAAAAAAAAATTGAATTATGGAACACTCGAGACAAAACGAAAATGAAGAGGCAATAGATCTTAGGGAAGAGCCAACAAGATTAAAATTGCTCATATAATAGAAAATGTTTTTGATAAGATCGATGCTATTTCTAAATTATTTAAGTATAATTCTAGTGAGAAATGAAAGAATTATTTCTGTACAGATGAGAAGCTCTGCTTTAAGATGAGACTGTAATATTTGTGCTCCCTGTGTAGTGCCGGGATACGAGACGCAAATTCTAGACGAGATAAACTGGCAATACACCCTCATCCCAGACAGAAATTATGGACTGACGAACAAAAAGAATAAATAAGTAACACTGTTTATTATAACAGAATCGGAAAAGATTCTATGTTTAAAACTAACTTTCAGCGCACAAAATCAAATCGTTTCTAAACAGAAATTAGGAAGAGTTATCTCTCTTGTCGATGAATCTGCGTCATCCACCATTTTCTTGGGTTTGTGTTATTGAATTTGATTTTTGTTCAATTTTTGCATGGATGCATTTTTAATCAAAAATCTAAAAATCATAATGAAATTATCATCATCATCATCATCATCATGTCGTGCTGGTAGCACGGATATCCCTGACCCTCTCTCGCCACTTTTCCCTATCGTTCATCGCCTCAGGCAGGTCTTCTGGACAACATCCCGTATCCTCACATAGTTGCTGAATGTATGTTCGTGCTGGTCGTCCTGCTTTTGCACGGCCATGTGTGGGGGTCCATAACAATACATAACTTATGAGTTCGTCCCTGCTTCTCCAGCAGTGTCCTGCATGTCTGGTTCGTCTAACTTGAATAGTTTTCGTGATAGGAGGCAGGTGGCCGTACAGTTGGTGTCTTGTGGGGTGAATGCTCGCAGCATTCTTGTGTAATTGCCGTCTAGCTTCTTCTCCAGCCGTTTTGTTAGAGTCCATATAGTGCATCCATATAGCAGTATCGATGTGACCGCTGCCTGGAAGAAACTGCGTTTCATTTTATCGGTTAGGTCTGATTTCCATATAACCGATAGCCTATTGATAGCTGTCCATGCTTTCTTTAACCTCGTGTCGATGTCCTTTTCGGTTGATGCGACGCTGCTTCCTAGGTAAGTGAATTTGTCTACTAGTTTAAGAGGGTTTTTCATAGTTTTTAAATATTCATACAAGTACAAACTGACAAATTTGAAGCAAATATTCATAAAAATATTCATACAAATATTCATACAAGTACAATTTGAAGCAAATATTCATACAAGTACAAACTGACAAAATTTGAAGCAAAGGCTAATAAAAAGATGTAAAACATTGTCTTAATAGAAGAAATTAATAAGAACAGTCATCTATAATATTTGATAAAGAGATTAATCAAAAAAAGTAAAACACAGTCTCTGGGTCACAAGATTAATAAAACCAGTAATCCTTAGTTTTGGCCAAGAGATTAATCACAAGGGTAATACGCGGTGTTTGAGTCAAGAGATTAATAAGAGCTGTAATCCATAGTCTCCAGCAAAGTGATTAATCAGAAGAGTAATACACGGTGTTTGGGTTAAGAGATTAAGAAGAACCGTATCCAGAGTCTTCAGCAAAGAGATTAATCAGAAGAGTAATACACGGTGTTTGGGGAAAAAAATAAGAACTGTAATCCATAGTTTTTGGCAAAGAGATTTATCAGAAGACTAATACACGGTGTTTGGGCCAAAAGAATAATAAGAACCGTAATCCATAGTCTTTGGCAAAGAGATTTATCAGAAGAGTAATACACGGTGTTTGGGCTGTGCATACACCACTTGTTCACATGGTAAAATTTAAATCTTGCACAATTCCCAGAGGATTACTTTCCCCACCCAGTCGTGTCTACTCTTATAATCTCTGTGTGGTGATTTGCTGCATTCGCTTATGGGATTGATCGTTCTATCTTTTTTTACCACATAACGTAACTTTGCTATTTTGTTGCGTCTTATCTATTTTTGCTTTGATGAAGTTGGTCTTTATGGCGTTATTTTGTGCTGTTATTAGAAGAGATTCAGTTTCTCTTTTAAGGTTTCCCTTTCTTAGCCATGTCCAAGTTTTCTAGAGTGTTAGTCGCTTGTTAGTCGCTTAAAACGTCCATAGACTTTTTCTTTTCCCACTTTTGTTTACTGGTTTATTTCTGTTCTATTGACGCTTGTGTTGTCTGTATTGTTTCTGGTGACAGTAATCAGTTTTCGTACTTGTTAATGTAATCTTTGAATCGTTGTACGTGGTGCCTTCAATAAGGTTCCAGACTTTTTTTGTAAAGACATTTAACATTGTCGTATACTCTTGAAAATTTAGTATGTTATTGCTATACATCTTATGAGATGACTGACTAATTTTCATGATTTCAGCTTCAAATGAACAGCTACAGCAGCATCTAGAATACACCCTACTAAAGCCTGATTGTCACAGCTGGTGAATTTCAAAAATGCAATCTGACTCTTTTGAAGAACGATATGCAATAGAATTCTGTTTTAAACTTGGAAAAAAGGCCACAGAAACGTATGGAATGCTTTTGGAGCATCTTCTGCGTGGCATAAGAGATTCAAGGAAGGCAGGGAGTCTGTGAGGGATGCTGAGAGGTGTGGGAGGAGTAAGGAAGTCAATAGACCAGAGTTGATCGGCCAAAGGGTTAGGGTTAGGGTTACTATGTTAAGGTTTTAAGAGAGTTCAGGAATACATTCCTAGGGAAGGGGCCAGCACTCTTCAAATCGAATCAGTGGTATTTCCACCAGGGCAATACACCAGTCCACAACTCTTTCCTTGTCACAGACTATTTGTTCAAGATGCGCATCCAGACAGTTCCTCAGCCAGACCTTGCTCCCTGTGAGTTTTGGTTATTCCCTAAGCTCAGAAGCTGTCGTTATGAGACAATTGAGGAGATGAAAGAGGCTATGACGAAGCTCATTGACACGCTCACACAAGAGGACTTTGATGGGGCCTTCCAGAAGTGGTTGGAACGGTACAACAAGTGCATTGCAGCCGGAGGAGATTACTTTGAACGGGACTAGAGTTTCATGTGTGTACTATCAATAAAATTGCCCATACGAAAAAAGTCTGGAAACTTATTTAATGATCGTCCAATCAATGCATCAATGCTATTGCTTTTCTTGACACATTGTCTGTCGGTGTCATCTCAGAGATGTAAGACCTTATACATTGTCATAAGTTCCCTTGTTCTCTGGTCCATTTGTTGAAGTTCTTCTCTGGTCCTCTTTAATAATGGTTCTGGGTATCTTTTGAATGGTACAGCCTCGTTATTTATCCTTTTGATGAGATTTCCTTTAGGTAGTTGGGTTTCAAGTTGTTTTCTCCCTCTCTATGTTATATAATATATGCCATGGATTTGGGGTTCGTTCCTAGTGACCCCGTGAGCTTTGGCAAGCTGTCACATTTTGATTAGTAAATAGCAGCGTGATCAGGCCAGCATCACAGATAAAAAAAAAAATACGGCAACAAGCAAGAATACTAAAACGGAACATTAAAATATATTCGGACAAAACTGAAAAAGCACAGCAGCAAGAACTAAAAATAAAACTTGAGATCAACCAAAAAATAATGGCGGAAGAAGGAAGACTAAAAAGATACCGAGACAGGACCAAACAATACAGATAAAACAGGACGTTCCAAAACAACGAAAAGAAATTCTAGCCACAGTTAGAGAGAGATTAGGGGAAACCATACTAACAACCAGACGCGAGGAATGCTAAAAGATTTTGGAGCAAAATATGGGAACGGAAAGATCATAACAAAAAAGCTGCATGGATAAACAACATGGAAACAGAGTTGCGAATGCTCAAGGAAGGGCCTCAGGTGAACATACACCCCGACGCACTCAAAGCAACAATTTAAAAAATATCAAACTGGAAAACCCCTGGTCAAGATGGCATACACGAATTTTGGTTTTAAAAACCACCTCCATACACTACAGACTTGCTACCGAAATGAATAAATGCATACAGAAAACTGATATACCCGAAGGGATAACCAAAGGGAAGACCACTCTGATCCAAAAAGACCCCCTCAGAAGCACCGCCACAAACAACTATAGACCCATAACGTGCCTACCGATGATCTGGAAAATACTAACGACACATATTAGGGAGAAAATCTTCTACTCATTGATACACTGCGGAATCTTCCCCAAGGAACAGAAAAGATACCGCAAGAGAACCAGAGGCACAGGGGAACTACTATATATAGATTAACAAATCTTCAACGAGAGTAAGACGAGACGGAAGATTCTAGCTATGGCCTGGATTGACTATAAAAACGCTTAAGATATGGTCCCCAAAGCTGGATACTACACAGGATAAAATGTATAAAATACCAGACTAGGTTGTACAGTTTATCGAGAAGACCATACAAACCTGGAGAGTGGAATTGACAGCAGGAGGAAAAAGGTGAGCAGAGGTAAAGATCCAAAGAGGAATATTCCAGGGAGATGCACTATGACCATTGCTATTTGTAATAGCGATAATACCCCTCAACCACATCCTTAAGAAAATCACAGCCGGATACAAACACAGTAAATCGCAAAAAAAGATCAACCACTTGATGAACATGAACGACATTAAACTGTTTACCAAAAACGAAAAAGAATTGGAAACCCTAATACAAATTGTGATAATATACAGTCAAGATAGAGGAATTGAATTTGGCATAGAAAAATGCCACATGCTGGCAATGAAAAGCGGCAAATGACACTTGATGGAAGGAGTCAAAATACAAAATCACGTAATTATCAGAACGCTCGGAGAAAAAGAAACCTACGAATTCTTGGGGATATTGGATGCTGACACCATCAAACAAGTGTAAATGAAAGAAAAAATTAAAAGAGAGTATCTCAGAAGAACCAGAAAACTACTCGAGTCAAAACTCTATTGCAGGAACCATGCCAAAGAGATAAATACCTTGGTGTCCCCTCTTAAGATGATCGGGACTATTCTTGACGAGGACCAGAGAACTCAAACAAATGGACCAGAGAACAAGAAAACTAATGACCATGCATGAGGCCTTGCATCCCAGAGATGACGTTGACAGACTATATGTGTGGGGAAAATAGAGCGGAAGAGTACTTCCCAGCATTGAAGACAACGTTGATGCATCAATACAACGATTCGAAGATTGCAAAGAAAAGTGCAGAGGAAGACTGATTACAGCCACCAGAAACAATACTGACGACACGGAGACCAATAGAACGACAATAACCAGAAAACAAAAGTGGGAAGAAAAACAATTCTACGGACGTTTTAAGCGACTAAGAAGTGACTCACGCAAAAAAAAACATGGACATGGCTAAGAAATGGAAACCTCAAGAGAGAAACTGAATCTATTCTAATAGCAACACAAAACCATGTCATAAGGACCAGGCATATCAAAGAGAAAACAGAGAAGGCGCCACAAAACATCAGAGGAAGGTTATGTGCTGATAGAGACGAAACGATCAATCACATAATAAGCGAAAACAGCATATTAGCACAAAACGAATTTAAGACTAAGCACGACTGGGTGGACAAGGTGATCTACTGGAAATTGTGCAAGAAATTGAAGTTTGACCATACGAATAGATGGTTTATGAACAACCCAGAATCTGTCCAGGAGAATGAGACACGCAAACTTCTCTGGGATTTTGACATACAAACGGATCACCTAACCTCGCCCAGACGACCAGACCTAATAATAATCAACAAAAAAAGAGAGAACTTGCAAAATTGTGGACCTTGCTGTTCCAGTGGACCACAGAGTAAAATTGAAAGAACGCAAAAGGAGGGATAAGTACCTCGATCTTGCTAGGGAATTGAAAAAACTGGGGAACATAAAAGTGACGATTATACTAATTACTAAATATAGTAATTGGTGCTCTTGGTACAGTCACCAACTGATTCGTACGGGACGGGTGGATACTGTCAAAACCACAGGAGTATTGAGATCATCCAGAATACTGAGAAGGGTCATGAAGACTTGAGGAGATTTGCTGTCACTCAAACTCCCGTGAAAGACCATCAGCTAATGCTGGTGTGAAAATCTCTCAAGGAGCAAAATAATAATAATAATAATAAGCTTGGTTGCTAATCGTCATTTTTACGAGTTTGACAGATAAATTTACGAGACTTGTAAATTGATAAGTTTACTGATGTTGCAATAAATTTCTACTCTATATATGCGCACAAAAATTTTGATTTTTTTTTTTTTTTTTTTTTACCTGCTGGTTTTTAAATTTAAGAACTTCTGTGAGATTTTTAAAAATTAAGATTGAAGTATCATATTTTGAAAACTTAAAATCTGTTTGAGACCTGCTGATTTTCAAGATAGCACATAAATAATATACATATTCTTCCCTCTATAAATGGAAGACGACAGAATGAGATGTTGCATGACATGCGCCAAATTTTAACCTTTTCATTTCAGGGAAGTCTTTGTGGCATAATATCTAAAGTGCTAAACAGCAGCCACGAAATAAGCGAGTTATTACATTCACTTTCGGACTAATACTCTTAGGAAAGGGATGAACCGTCTCACCATCCAGCTATAGGTTAAATAGTATCACTGTTGTCCTACATTGAACAACCCACGAAGGTTGATATGTCATTAAACAAAGAAACCAAACCAGACCCAATCTTTTCATTCCCCTTTCAAATGCATTTAGTTCATTAACATCTTCAATCCGATACAGGATATAAAAAGGTACCACATTCCCCCGGTACTGACTACTAACCAATTCTACGGGGACAAAGTAAACAGCATAGACCTCACAGAAATAAGCAGTTAGATTGAAGGGGTGATCCAAGAGCACTTAACATGTTCCAGTGAGATCGCTCCTTCCCACAGGTACCAAATACAAATAACTCAGGAATTACTGCTTAAGAATTTTTATTCTGGTACGAGGTGCCTACGATTAGTTTCCAACCTTTTTTATATGGGCACTTTTATTGATAGTACACACATGAAACTTTAGTCCCCTTCAAAGTAATCTCATCCGGCTGCAATGCACGTGTTATACCGTTCCAACAACTACTGAGAGGCCTTATGGAAGTCCTCTTGTGTGAGCATGTCAATGACCTTCGTCCCAGCATCTTTCATCTCCTCAATTGTCTCGTAACGACAGCCTCTGAGCTTAGGGAATAACCAAAACTCACTGGGAGCAAGGTCTGGACTATAGGGAGGCTGAGGAAGTTTCATGATACCCATCTTAGTCAAATAGTCAGTGACAAGGATGGAGTTGCGGACTGGTGTATTGTCCTGGTGGAAATGCCACTGACCCGATTTGAAGAGTGCTGGCCTCTTCCGACGGAATCTCTTCCTGAACTCCCTTAAAACCTTAACATAGTAACCCTAACCCTAACCCTTTGGCCAATTAACTCTGGTGTATTGACTTCCTTACTCCTCCTACACCTCTCATCATCCCTCACAGACTCTCTGACTTCCTTGAATCTCTTATACCACTCAAAAACTGATGCTCGATTCTCGCAAGATGGTCGAAAAGCAGTCTGAAGCATTCCATACGTTTCTGTGGCATTTCTTCCAAGTTTAAAACACCATTTCATTGCATATCGTTCTTCTAAAGAGTCAGATTGCATTTTTGAAATTTACCAGCTGTGCCAATCAGGCTTTAGTAGGGGGCATTCCAATTGCTGTTGTAGCTGTTGTTTGAACCTGAAATCATAAAGATTAATTAGTCATCTCATAAGATGTATAGCAATAACATACTTAATTTTCAAGAGTCTACGACAATTTTAAATGCCCATACGGAAAAAGTCTGGAAACTTATCGTAATCACCTCGTAAGTCTCCTTGCAAACCATTTATCATACATATTCCCTTTTTTTTTCTAAATATTCCCAAAAGGGTGACGACAGTTTAACTACTTCTAATTATTCCTATATTTAACTATTTCTAGATTTTTTCATCTTCTTCAGGAAATCTCAGATAATTATAAGATTTCAATTGGTCCAGCTGATTTGTAACATATTTCAAACCCCTATTATTGTAATTATTATCAAATGGGAACTCCATATTTAATGTAATACTCTGTGGCATGTACAAAAATGTTAATATTCACAAGAGTATTGATATGGTGGCATCCATTCCAACATAAAAAATTAAAAGGTACGCTATATTCATGGCAATAACCGCCAACTACTTCGACCCGGACTCAAAGGTGAACAGGAGATGCGAGAAATACACCTCACAGAGGTACCCCTGTTGAGGCACACTAAGTTCATGGCATCTGTGATGATCCTGTGATCAGGATCAATGTCATACTGCTTCACCTCTTTCCTCAGGGGTTCAGCATTCAAGTCATTGCCTACAGCAAGGTGCTGGACACAGCGATCGAGTAATATTTTTCGGTATTTGCCAAATTTTTCCATTTTTCTTTCAGACATATTAAGAGCATTAAAATGGTCGCTTCTAATCTGACAAAGAAAATGAAAAAGCACTTCTTGCTCGGAGACATTATCAAAAGTTGTCAAGTACAGTTTTCGAGTTCAATTTCAGGAATTCTCGGTGAGTCACATGAATTTCACGTTATCTACGATAGCGCTATCGATCATATGGAAATCAGACCTGACCGATAAAATGAAACGCAGTTTCTGCAAGGCAGCGGTCATATCGATACTGCTGTATGGATGCACTACTTGGACGCTAACTAAACGGCTGGAGAAGAAGCTAGACGGCAATTACACAAGAATGCTACGAGCAATATTGAACAAGTCCTGGCGGCAACACCCCACAAAGCACCAACTATACGGACACCTACCTCCCATCACGAAAACTATCCAAGTTAGACGAACCAGACATGCAGGACACTGCTGGAGAAGCAAGGACGAGCTCATAAGTGATGTCCATAGACCCCCACATATGGCCGGGCAAAAGCAGGACGACCAGCTCGAACATACATACAGCAGTTATGTGAGGATACGGGATGTAGCCCTGAAGACCTGCCAAAGGCGATGAACGATAGGGAGAAGTGACGAGAGAGGGTCAGGGATATCCGTGCTAGCGGCACGACATGATGATAAGGATGATGATTATGATGACAATAGCGATAAAAGCCATGTGTAATGAGTGCTACGTCATGCCCCCTTACTTCAAAGAGGAGCTCCAAGTCAATACATCTTGAGGAGGTCAGAGTCAATACAGCTGTCTTGATTGAGCGACTGGACATGTTGGTCAAGCTCTGAGGGGATGGTTCCTAGGTACCAGTAGAACTCTGCCACTTCATAAAAGAAAAGCTGTTCTAGGTATTACATTAAATTACATCTGATGGTTCAGCTGCAAATCTGAAACCTTGGGGTGTATAGAACACCCCTTCATTGCCATTACTCTAAAGTCCACTTTGAGCTGGAGAGTTAGTATACATTACAGTCTTTTCTTGGAGTCTAACAGGTCTGTTTTAAAATTATCTATATTAGATAGGAATACTTGATATTATATAACTGTTTACTCGAAAAATTTTGGGACTGTTGAATACATCGACTGCATTTATGCGGAGGGGTTATACTTCCCTAACGAGTGTCCTAGATATGACACTAAACAATCAGATGGTGAGATTCCAGTAATGCTTGAGCTTTGAGGAACGGGGACAACCACTTAATTACCATCGCTCCCAAGTCCACTCTGGCCAAGAGTGGTAGCACCTGATAGGTTCCTATCTATGGATCAAGTAGAACTGTTTGACATTTAAACTGTGTACTTTGACATTTAAACCGAGTGCAAACAAATGACATATGCTAAACTGAATTGCATGAAATAGAACTGTTTAATCATTTAACTTTGTGTAAGAAATGACTGATGTTTAGTTGAATTGTTATTGATACATCACAATACTTGGAAACATTTAATTTTGTTGAAATACTAAACTGAATGATTTGAAATAGAACTGTTTGATCATTCAACTGTGCATAAACAAATGACTGGTGTTTAATTGAATTGTTAGTGTTAAATAGTAATACTTGAAAACATCTAAATATGTGCAAACAGATGATTAATATAATAGAGAATTATTCGTATTAGATAAAATTAAGTGAAGTCTAGGGGTTAGAGTGTTCGCCAATCGCCCGGGAGACCTGGGTTCAATCCCAGGTCGAGTCATACCAAAGACTCAAAAAATGGTACTTGATGCCCCCTTGCTTAACACTCAGCATTATAAGGTACGGATCAAGGGAAAAGTAGAGCAATCCAGGGAAGGAGTAGCGCCCTCCCCTACACCTTGGTGTAGTAGCTATCGAAAAGGGAGCCTTCGGGTTACCCTCGACTATGGTCGCTAACTTTACTTTTTTTACTTACTTATTTAACTGTGTGAAAATAATTGAGCTCAGGCTTGTTTTAAAATGTTATCAACAAAATGCGTTTAGAAATCATATATATTTAATGTATATGTATAAAGAGGATTTGTCAATAACCTACAATGGTTGATATGTTATAAAACCCAACCAAACCAAATCATATATATTTAATATATACGTATAAAGAGAATTTGGCATTAAATGACGTACAATGGTTGATATGCCATAAACCCAACCAAACCAGATCATATATATTTAATATATACGTATAAAGAGGATTTGGCATTAAATGACCTATAATGGTTGATATGCTATAAAACCCAACTAAACCAAATCATATATATTTAGTATATACGTATAAAGAGGATTTGGCATTAAATGACCTACAATGGTTGATATGCTATAAAACCCAACCAAACCAGATCATATATATTTAATATATACGTATAAAGAGGATTTGGCATTAAATGACCTATAATGGTTGATATGCTATAAAACCCAACTAAACCAAATCATATATATTTAATATATACGTATAAAGAGGATTTGGCATTAAATGACCAACAAAGGTTTATATGCCATAAAACCAAACCTAACAAAACCAAATCCTGTATATTTAATATATATGTATAAAGAGGATAGGGCATTTAATAACCTACAATAGTTGATGTGCCATAAAACCTAATGAAACCAAATCCTATATATTTAATATATATGTATAAAGAGGATAGGGCATTTAATAACCTACAATAGTTGATGTGCCATAAAACCTAATGAAACCAAATCCTATATATTTAATATATATGTATAAAGAGGATAGGGTATTAAATAACCTACAAGGTTAGATATGCCATAAAACCAAACAAAACCAAATCCTATATATTTAATATATATGTATAAAGAGGATAGGGCATTAAATAACCTACAATAGTTGATGTGCCATAAAACCTAATGAAACCAAACAGATGTATTTGACATATGTTGAACCAGAATATGTACAACCACTCTTAATCAGAGTGAACTTCGGAGTAATAGCAATTAAGAAGTAACTCCATACTCTCTCAAACTCCAGAACTGTAGCCTCACCACTAGATTTAGTGTCATTCTCTGTAGACTAGAGAGAATAGACTTAAGTATGAAGAGACTGAGGTACAGACTTGAAATTCTTAAGCAGATAGATAGTGGGTGTGGGGAGGTGCTTTTTTTATTTTTTACTGAAAACCGCGAAGAAAGATTTAAAAAGAAAACGTAATTTGAAAATGGTGTTTAAATTGTTGTTCCTTCTATTTAAATACAAAAAATGCAAAAGTAATTTTCCTCGTAGAAAATGTCCTTAACTCTTCGAAAAAAATAATGAAACAGAAATAAGAAAAAAACATAAAATGGAAACGAAAAACGAAATTCTTCTAATTTCTGTTCCTGCGATCAGAACAACTTCCTATTGTTTTAAAGATTTGAGGAAAGAAAGAAGGTTTTTGTGAGGTTTTTTAAAAAAATTTCTTTTTATCTTTCCTCTGGATTCAATATTGATTTCTTTCCTGAGACTACGATTTTTTTTTCTTTCTTGCAATTTATTTCTCTTTTAAATCTCCCAATCTCTCTGTTTCTTTATTTCATTGCTTATTTCTGTATATCGTTTTAATTTTTTTTTTTCGTGCTTCTTCATTTTTCTTGTTTCTTTCCTCCTCGTCCTTTTCCTCCTATTTCTCCTTTTTTTTCTCTCCTTCTCAGCTTATTCTTTCTCCCATCACTTTCTTTCTTCATCTTCCTCTTTTTCTTTCCAATCTAATTTTCTTTCTTCCTCTTTCGTTCTTTCTTTTTTCTTCATTTTCTTTTTTTCTTCTTTAATTTCTTTCTTTCATCTTAAACTTATTTCGTCCTCGTCTTCCTTCGTCTCCATTTTTCTTCTTTCCATCTCAGCTTAATTTTTCTTTTCCTGCGATTTTCTTTTTCCATCTTTTTCTTTTTCTTTCCTATCTTATTTTTCTTTCCTCACCTTGCATTCTTTCTTCCTTCTTCATTTTCTTTCCAACAATTTATTTCCCTTTTAAAGCTTCCCATCTTTCTGTTTCCTCATTAAAATTTATTATTTCTCTACTTCATATTTTTTCTTTTTTGCTTCTTCGTTTTCTTTCTTTCATCTTTTTTCATCATCTTCCTTCTTTTTTTCTTTCTTAACTTTTTTCTTTCTTCTCCATTTTTCTTCTTTCCTTCTCAGCTTATACTTTCCTTCTGCAATTTTCTTTCTCTATATCTCTCTTTTTCATCCCTATTCTAATTTTTTAGAGTGCCCCGTAGTGTAGTGGCTAATGTATTGAATTGTGACATCATAGAAAGAGAGTTCGAACTTTAGTCGCGCTACTGCGTTCACTGTTGGACTAATGCCCTCTTATCCCTCCCAACTATGAGTTAAATAGTACCACTGCTTTCCTTCAATTAGGATAACTTAGGCATTAGATAAACCACGAAGGTTGAAAGGCCATTAAACAAAGAAACCAAACCAAGCATAACGCCAGATCACTTAAGTCAAGCAACGATGAACCGAGTCAGAAATTAGATGGGCGACCACTTATGAACAGAAGGACCAGCTTACCAGAATAAATAAAACTTAGGATCTAAAAATGACCTTTTGTTGTGTTATAGCCAAACAAAAGGTTACTGAATAAGAACCAAAACGAAAATGAAATGGAAATAAAATGGAAATCATAATAATATAAATAGAATACAATCCCCGCCCCGCGGCGTGGAGAAGGTACCAACTGCTAGTGATAACTACTTGGTCAGTATAATTATCCTCCTGACAATAGAGTTCTTAGGTAGGGTATATAACATTTGAGTGATTGATTTTAACGGCATGTCAAACCGTCTGGGCGTATTTTCTACCTTGAAGTTTGGAAGTTACGCGCATTGTACGTTCATATGTACAATTTTTGTATAGCTGTTTCTCAGTAAGTTTTCTTTTTGTTTTGTTTTGTTTTTTACGACACGCAAATTTCGACTGAGCTTGTTTTCTGATAAATGGTTCAACTCATTGATAAAGTTACCGCAAGAGAACCAGAAGCACATGGGAACTACTATATATAGATTAACAAATCTTCAACGAGAGTAAGACGAGACGGAAGAATCTAGCTATGGCCTGGATTTACGATAAAAACGCTTAAGATATGGTCCCCAAAGCTGGATACTACACAGGATAAAATGTATAAAATACCAGACAAGGTTGTACAGTTTATCGAGAAGACCATACAAACCTGGAGAGTGAAATTGACAGCAGGAGGAAAAAGCTGAGCAGAGGTAAAGATCTTAAGAGGAATATTCCAGGGAGATGCACTATGACCATTGCTATTTGTAATAGCGATAATACCCCTCAACCACATCCTTAAGAAAATCACAGCTGGATACAAACACAGTAAATCGAAAAAAAAGATCAACCACTTGATGAACATGGACGATATTAAACTGTTTGCCAAAAACGAAAAAGAAATGGAAACCCTAATACAAATTGTGATAATATACAGTCAAGATATAGGAATTGAATTTGGCATAGAAAAATGTAAGTTTTCTTTTTGTTTTGTTTTGTTTTTTACGACACGCAAACGTCGACTGAGCTTGTTTTCTAATAAATGGTCCAGAGTTTATTTTGAGAGATTACTTTGCATGTCGTCATCATGACTCGAGAAGGTAATTGTAATAAATTCGTTAAAAGATCCAAGTCAGATGTTAGCACCCCAGAGAACGTTCTACCATATTTTTAATAATAAATAAAAATGAAGGGTCTGATACTTCCGTTTTCATTACATATGTGCATAACCGGTATTTCAGTTTCTCTTACAGAATGACAGAAATGGTATATCTGAGTTTTTTAAACTCAAGAACCAACAATCATGTGTACGTTTATAATTTTGGACATAATTTTATTTCTCTCAGGAAAGAAAAATGCCATCTATACAGAGATTTTCAAATTGATCATTCGCGTTATTCGCTCTGAAAAAACGTTTTCTAATCATATTTACCAACCCCTCCGCTCAGGCAGGATATGACACAAGATCAATTTTTAAGCGGAGTTTAGCAGGTTTGAATTCAGAGTTTTCCTTCTCCTAGACTAGTTGCCTCACCAAGGCTGAAGAACCTAGTCTGCCCTACTATTTACCCATAGCTGGAGGGAGGATAATTGGATTCATACATTTACCAAAGGTATTAATGCTATGTGAAATGCAATCAGTCTCATCCAGGATTTGAACTCGTGTCGCCATGTCCTTTTCCTACGACGATAACCATTACACCACGGGCACCTCAATAAAAAACGTTTTCTAATGAGAGCAAAGGGGTGGCATTCTATGAGAAAATATTCAACAGTGTAGGGAGTTTGGCATGCGAGACACTGTGGTTGTTTCTCTTGTTCAAGTAAAAAAAAAACAGTGTGTAAATCTTGTGGGACTAATGCTAAATCCTCACATTCTATGAGAAAATATTTAACTGTGTGTAGTGTTTGATATCCCATATACTGTAGTTGTTTCTCCTGTTTGAGTATTTATTTCGATTTCCCACCAAGTCGGATTTTTCATGGAGACATTTTAACGGATGGGAGCAAACACAAATCAAGACTCATGCGTGGCTGTCGCGAATAACCTTGATCCACTCGGCATATCCCTTTCTAGACGTCACAGACGCCAAGCAATGAACTTAACTCTACTAATTAGGAAGTGCCTGGGGGGAAGCCCCTTGGACTAGTTGATTTCCTGTTTCAGTATAAAGAAATGCTTAAGTCTTGTGCAACCAATGTGTAATTGTGATACAATGCCTTATCAGCCCAGTCGCTTAAGGCTGTAGAATGCACCGGCTGCATCTCAGCAGAGGGCTAATATCCACTCCTCAACAAGTGTTCAGAATATGACATTAAACAATCTGAGGGTAAGGCTCCATACATGGAGGTTTGGGGTGTAAGGAGTAACCCTTCATTGTCATTAATCCCAGGTCCACTCCTAACCAGAGTGGTAGTACCTAATAGATTCCTATATATTGGTCAAATACAACAATCTCTGAGCAAACAAATAACTGATGTTAAATTGTGACTATTATATAGCAATACTTGAGACCATTTAACTGTATGCAAAAGTGCTCAGGGTCGTTTAAGAATGGTATCTACAAAATGTATTTACAAATCATATATACGAGGATCATTAAATAAGTTTCCTGACTTTTTTTCGTATGGGCACTTTTATTGATAGTAAACACATAAAACTCTAGTCCTCTTCAAAGTAACCTCCTCTGGCTGCAATGCACTTGTTGTACCGTTACAAATCCTTCTGGAAGGCCCCATTAAAGTCCTCTTGTATGAGCGTGTAAATGACCTTCGTCACAGCCCTCAATTGTCTCATAACGATGGCCTCTGAGCTTAAGGAATAAACAAAAGTCACAGGAAGCAAGGTCTGGACTATAGGGAGGCTGAGGAACTGTCTTGGTGCCCATCTTGATCTGTGACAAGGATCGAGTTGTGGACTGGTGTTTTGTCCTGATGGAAATGCCACTGATCCGATTTGAAGAGTGCTGGCCTCTTCCGACGGAATCTCTTCCTGAACTCCCTTAAAACCTTAACATACTAACCCTAACCCTAACCCTTTGGCCGATCAATTCTGGTCTATTGACTTCCTTACTCCTCCCAAACCTCTCATCATCCCTCACAGACTCCCTGCCTTCCTTGAGTCTCTTATGCCACTCAAGAACTGAGGCTCGATTCATGCAAGATTCACCAAAAGCAGTCTGAAGCATTCCATACGTTTCTGTGACATTTTTTTCCAAATTTAAAACATAATTTTATTGCATATCATTCTTCCAAAGTGTCCTCACGTCCAGACTGCATTTTTGAAATTCACCAGCTGTGACAATCAGGCTTTAATAGGGTGTATTCCAATTCCTGCTGTAGCTGGTGATTTAAACCTGAAATCATAAAAATTGGTCAGTCATCTCATAAGATGTAGAGAATGACATACTTAATTTTCAAGAGTCTACGACAATTTTAAAAGCCTGTACAAAAACAGTCTGGAAACTTATTGAATACACCATGTATATGTAATATATGTATAAAGACGATTTGGCATTAAATAACCTACAAGGGTTGATATGCCATAAAAGCAAACCAAACCAAATCAAATATATTTAATGTATATGTATAAAGAGGAGTTGGCATTAAATAACCTACAATGATTGATATGCCATAAAACCAAACCAAACCATAATGACTTGTCATTTCAGCATTTCTTGAAAGCTGGTTTCAATTCTCCCGAAATATGTTTCGTCTGGAAGAGTTTATTGTGTGTGTTGTTCTTCTAGTCGTGTTGCCATCTAGTATGAAAGAATTTATTGAATTTTGGTTATTAGCATTTGTAACAGGTGTGAATTTTTAATTGACAACAAAGATTGTAAAATAGATATTATTTAAGAAAACAGAGAAAGTAGAAAAGATTTTTTTTATATTTATCTGTTAATCTGCAAATACAACTTGACTATCGTGTAACAATGATTTTTTTTATTTTAAATTATTATTTTTTCAGTTCTATATATAGGTTGTCTTCTTGGTTTTGTGTGTGACCATCTATTGAGTTTTGCGATTCCTTTTTCTTTTATTTTCTTTATTTTCATTTATTTTTTTGTTTAGGTTGTTTGCCCCTGCAGATGACTTTTCAAGCAAATTTTATACAGAGTGTACATTGCCGATCGCTTTAGCTAGGGAATAGCATGTTGGACATGTTTGCGCATATGGCAGTTTAAGACCAGTGAGAAAAGAGCTTTCCACATATTTCACAGTTGATGTGGTGATTTCTAGACCAGGTGCTGGTCGTTGTTCTCCCTTACGAACTGATCGTTTGTAAGCAGCATACTGAACACGGTTTTTCTCATTGGATTCTATGCCCACAAGAATCAATTTGCACCATTGACTTCTATCTAGTGCCATGTTTTCCCATTAGTCCATCGACATGCTGAATTCTTTTTAGCCGGGGTGGGCAGAATTTGACCCGCGGGTCTCATGTAGCCCGCTGTACTGTTCTGTGCGGCCCGCGGAAGCCTCTAAAAAATAAAAAATAAACACTTGCACTTGAATAAAGACTAAATGCTTTGATTTTAAAAGATGTGGCCCTTTGATAATTCGTAACCCAGTGATGTGGCCCTCCAACCAAAAAGTTTGTCTACCTCTGTCTTAGGCAACTTTTTACAAAGTCCTTAATCTTTCTTTAGTTTTGAAGCCTTTCTCTTCCCTTTATACATATCACCGTAAAAAGTTGCTTTGGTAGGCGACTGTCGTCCATTGGTTTGGTTTGGTTTCTTTGTTTAATGGCATATCAACCTTTGTAGGTTATTTAATGCCAAAGCCATTCACCAAGAAGAACAGTAGTGGTACTATTTAACCAATAGCTGGGAGGATAAGGGGGTTCATACCTTTCCCAAGGGTATTTGCCCGAAAGTGAAAAATAGCGCGACTGGAGTACGAACTCGCTTACTACGATTCTGCAGTCCATCGCTTTAACCATTACACCACGAGGACACACCCGACTGTCATCCAGTCGAACGACATGACCATCCCAACGAAGACAGCTTGTCACAACTACGGATTCAATGCTTGGTAGCCTAGCTCTAATACCTCTGTATCTCGGATATGGGATTACGAACACATATTACGCATAATTGACTCCGGTGGTAACAATATTTAGTGGTGTCGCAACTTTCCAATTACCAATATTAGAAATCCTGGCTATTGC